>CM037783.1:16093551-16143551 GCA_021229015.1 Solen grandis | reverse complement strand
GTACAGTTTTTATTTTTCAGAATTTTGGGTCAGACAATAATTGTACATCATAACTTTGCCATAATTATTGCTGATTAAAAAAATATATGTACTTCCTTGATAAACTGTGACTGAGTTATGCAAAATATTTCAGTTTATTTTTACCTTGGCCAGAAAACTGCATTCATTTATTTTGTGATGTTTTTTACAACACAATAAATGTAGTTTGATGGAAAGGGGCGCCACAAAATTCAGATTTAACTGTCTAATTTAATCTTAAGAAATTACAAATATTGTGTAATCTCTAAAAAGAACCTCCAGTTTTGTCAATAGTAGGATGTCTTAATCGCTAAAAAGTATCCTTGAATTTATCATTAAAAGAGTAGCAATAAAATGTTTCGACAGCTGTTTCAAATCAGTTCTTTGATTTGTTAGGAACTTTGTATAAATGATGCCCAGGATAAGATGAATTATTTAGGTAATGCAAAGTTTCTCTAGGTTTTAAATTTAAAATGTTTGTGCAGTCTGCACAAATTCTGGCAACGTTTTGCAGTTTCTGTTGAGAATCTGCTAGTTTACAGCCCTGTAAAAATTTCAGTGTTTGTAAACTTATTGGTATTAATTGAGATTTTCAAGGAGGTACGTCATCCAATCATTGTGCAGATTTTGTAATGTTTTGTGTCAAACTTAATGTTGTATCAGAAAGATAGTTTATAGTGTCTTGTTGTTCATCATTCTTGTGAAAAGGTTCTTGTACGTTATATATTTCATGAGTTTCCGTGGCAACTTGGTGCGTGTTTTTTGAGTGGGGATATATTTGGTCTCTTGGCAAGTTGCTAGAGTTGTCTGCCCCTGCAAAGTTTTATAGTTGTATGATTTTTTTAAATTTTAGAGTATATCTTTTCTAGATTTAAACTGGAATTATTTCTGTTATTACATGTCAGCTTCATGAGAAGTGGGGACTTACAGTTACTGTTATTTATTTACTTCCATTTAAAGCCAGAAGGGGCTATCAGCCTTCATTTTATATATACTGATAGCCCCTTCTGACTTTCAACGGACGACGGGCAGTGAGTGAATGTATAAGAATCATGCTCCTCATATCCCATTTTATTCAGTAGAAATCATTCTGAAAAATCATGCTTCATTAAAATAAAAATATACTTATATATCAAATACATAATTATTTTGAAAATTCCTTTGCAGGTGGTCTCTTAGATTGTATTCTCATTTGATACAAAACCTCATAAATAACTAAAGTTTACTGTAATGCAAATAAATGGTCAAAATGCAAATTAAACACCCCACCCACCATTACCTAAAAAAAAATAGGTCCCTGTATAAAATTTTCTTATTTCCTGCTTGAAGTAATGTGGTCAGTTTAAGAATGTAAGAGCAAGAGTTAGGAATGTTACAGAGCAATGTAAACGATCAGTTCAGAGTTAGGCAGTGTTTTGTGGTACGTCAATTAGTTGTGGGGCAGCTTGTCTGTATGTATTGGTACATCTGTCAATCGTGCATAATTAAGCCATAGATCCGTTACACATCCTGGGTCTGGCGGCCACATGTGTGTTGTGTTTTGGTGGAGACTTGTTTTGTAAGGGAAGGAGATCCATTATTGCCACTGGTGCTCTCTTTGTTTTGCAACATAAGGTCAGGTCTAGGTATTAATACATGCAGTGTTTTCCAAATTGGGGAAATTTTTTTTAATGGAGTAAACAGCTTGTATTTTACATGTGATAACAGTTTGAATTTTTAATAGTGATATATGCATTTATGGGCTGTTCATGGTGCAGAAGTGCATTTTTATGGACCTCTGTATGTATTTTGTACACTGCCTAGGAATATGCTCTCTGCACATGCAGAGTGACTTCTAAAGTACACTTGATATTGCTTGGAGCAGTTACAGCATTGCGGAAATCTACGTAACTTTTGTGACATTGCCAGGTTTTATTGACTTGTATCTTAATGTACGGAGGTCTATTACACAAAGTTTTTCACTGTTATTATATATGGCACAAGTATAATTTCAATACCAGGGTTAGAAAACATGCAGTATTTTTACTAGCTAAACATATTTATTTTACATCAGTAGAAAAAAACAAGTTTTACAACTTGTGCTAAACCTCTTGATGGTTTCTGGGTTGAACCAGTGCTCTGCACCTGGAAAGGCCATAAAAATTCTGTGTTGTCAATGGGGTTCGGACCCACAATCTTTAGAAAGTTATAAAGGGGTTCCGTATTGAATTTTGGCCAAGATTTACAGTTGGTATGTTGTGGTAGCAGCTTTAAGTAGGATAGGAAATTAATTAGGATGCTAATCATTCACACATTGACCTGTTTTTTGGGGGGTTATTGAGCTGTTTTGGAAATATTAGAGTCGATTTTTACCAGACATTATAATCATGTAAGTTAGTTTTACATCAAGGTTGTTTTATGAATCTTCGATGTTGGATCTATGACTATCTGTTAACATGCAAGATACTTTGGATTTAGTTAACCCTTTCCCTCATAGAGGACACCATGAAAAGACCTATGCGAACAGCATTAAACCAGATCAGCCTGTGAGTAACTCGCAGGCTGATCAGGTTTTATGCTCTTCGCTGCTCCTCAGTGGTCTGGAAATGAAGATTTTGTAATTAAATTTGGTAAGGTTTAACTGTGGTTTTCTGCAGATCAGGCTTTATGTGATACCTATTGAGGGCATCAAAATGAGTCTTATGAGGGAAAGGGTTAAGGCAAAAAAGTTACTATGGTAGATATTAATAAAATGATGCAGGGTTTGAAGGTCAAGTGTCTTTGTTGTAGAGTTCTGTAGCAAAGGGTATTTTTTGAGTACAGTTAAGGACCTGCCCTTATGTAGTGCATGTAAGATGCAATTTAGAAAACCCCTTTGTTTTAAATATTTTAAGCTAGAAGAAAGATGAAGCTAGTAATGACTAATGTGGAAATGCTTTAATGCATTTATTAGTAGGGGAGTAGGTAGGACAGCATGTGAAAGAAGAAATTGATACTGTGAAAGACACTGAAAGTGATTAAGAGTCGGAGGGAAGGACCTTGATGAACTTGACAAATGTTTTCCAAACATGAATCAGCACTCTCTGGATCCATTTATTGATGGTTTATACTTAAAATCTTCATTGTGAAAAATGAAGAGGACTACAGTCAGTGACAGGTTTCATCATCGTTACTATGGAAATGAAAAAGCACCATAGAAGGGCAAGGAGAAAATTACCATTTCTAAAACTTTGCTCTTGTATGAATGTGGAAGCAGAGGAGTTCCCCGAGTCTTCCAAACCGTACGTTAAGTGCGAGAAAACATCATCAACGTCGTCTCCTCTGCAGTCATCATCGGTAAGTCTCGCAGTAAGTCTCGCAGCAGGGATGCAGATTCTTCCTGAGCCCTTTCAGATGCATGCGTAAATATTTATGAAGGTGTATATGCTGGCATTGGGAGATAATGTAACATTGCAAAAAGCTGAAACGTAAAGCTCAGATTGGTGATTCTGTATTCAATAGAACTGGGTTATTCATCAATAATTCACGGCCCTGACATATAAAGGAACTTCTCATATCAGAGTAAGGCAGTCTGAATAATTGTGTACATCTGTCTGTCTGCCTGGGTTTTCCCTTCAGTATACATCTGTCTGTCTGTCTGGGTTTTCCCTTCAGTATACATCTGTCTGTCTGTCTGTCTGTCTGGGTTTTCCCTTCAGTATATATCTGTCTGTCTGCCTGGGTTTTCCCTTCAGTATATATCTGTCTGTCTGTCTGGGTTTTCCCTTCAGTATATATCTGTCTGTCTGCCTGGGTTTTCCCTTCAGTATATATCTGTCTGTCTGCCTGGGTTTTCCCTTCAGTATATATCTGTCTGTCTGCCTGGGTTTTCCCTTCAGTATATATCTGTCTGTCTGCCTGGGTTTTCCCTTCAGTATATATCTGTCTGCTGCTGGTTTTCCTTCAGTATATATCTGTCTTTCTGCCTGGGTTTTCCCTTCAGTATATATCTTGTCTGTCTGTCTGTCTGCCCGGGTTTTCCCTTCAGTATATATCTGTCTGTCTGCCTGGGTTTTCCCTTCAGTATATATCTGCCTGTAATGTCTTAACCTGGATCTACAATCAGTGAATATTTAACCAGGTTTTCAACAAAAATTTGGTAACTGTTGTTCATAATGCCTTCACACTTCATCATGATGAGACCAGTCAAGGCAGTATGCTGGGGTATTAATCACTTTTGTGTGTGTGTGTGTGTGTGGGGGGGGGGGGGGATCGCAATTTTCCCATCCCACTCCCACATTACATGAAGAAAGATTGGATATAGAGGTATTACCATATTCCAATGTATAGTGCACATTTATCTTCCTTCTGATTTGATTTTCCGAGAAGGTGTGCTAACAATACACAAAAGTTCATTTTTTTTATTTATTTTTTTTTAAATTTAATTGAAGCAAAATAGATTTTTTTTCTTCACTTTTTGGGGTTTTTTTTTTATTATTATCGAAGGAAAAAAAGATTTTTTCCAAGATATTGAACCTCAAACTCGGGGTGCGCGCTAAAAGATATTTTTGATAATACTTTTGGTGAGAGTTTTATAGTGTACTTTATAAATTTTGAGGATTTATGGGGTTTACTTCTCTGATACGCATATTTCAGTAATCTACCTAGACATTTGAAATTTTTTTACAAAGTCTCAGATGATTCAAGAACATTCATCATTTTTAATCTTTTAGTTCTGTAAATTGAAACATTTTACACTTCAACTTCTATTTGTCTGACATAGTTTTTATTCTACAGTTGATTTGCAAAAAGCTTTTTTTACCCAACACAAAATCATTTATTACACCAAAAACAACAAAAACCAGTCATTTTGGATCTGTTTCAACTGATTTTGACGGAAGTTGGGTCCTTATCCAGTTTCATCTGTAACATGGAAGAAGTTTGGACGAAGCAACCTGTCTTCAAGTTGTTTTTCTAGCAATCAGTTTGAGAGGATATTATTATTAATGTCTTTGCAATTTTTTCTCTGAGATTTAGAAATTTCTTAGGGGTTTAGGTTATACATCAACTTGATTTCCCGTCGGCATGGATTCCTGTTTTTGAGTTAATCTTGAGTTTTTTTTGTTTTTTTTTTTTAACCCTTTCCCTCATATAGACTCATTTTGACGCACTCAATAGGTACCACATAAAGCCTGATCTGCAGAAAACCACAGTTAAACCTTACCTAATTTATTTACAAAATCCTCATTTCCAGACCATTGAGGAGCAGCGAACAGCATAAAACCTGATCAGCCTGCGAGTTACTCGCAGGCTGATCTGGTTTTATGCTGTTCGCATAGGTCTTTTCATGGTGTCCTCTATGAGGGAAAGGGTTAAGGTATCAAGTTCATCACTTCACTTTATGAATATTCATGTACAAATTCATGACTAGATGACTGTTAATTTATTGTACCTTGAATGGTATATGAAACAATTGATTTTTCTTTCCCATGCAGACTGACAGGAATCTGAGCTACAATATTGTATTAGCAAACAGAGGAGACCCTTGACTGCTCTGTTTGTCAAGAGTTCTAAATACTGCTTTATGAGTTTAAAGTTTAAGGGTACTTTCAATTGGTTTACCATGGCTATTCCGAGTCTCCAACTGTTTCTTTCATACACACACACACCACACCGTAGTAAAAATATGTAGACACACATTTAATTTCCCAGGTGCATTCTTGTCTTGGCTTGCATTTCTCTCATTCACATTATAACATTGCCCATTGTTATAGCTACACATTCTTTGCTTTGAAATGCAAAATGAAAACCTGAACAGAAATATACATCCCCAGAAATAATGCATACTATGTAGGTTTTGCCAACATTTCTTCAATTCATTATCCTTAGAGGGCCTCTGTGGCCGAGAGGGTAAAGTCACTGACTTTAACACTCACTCAGTCCCTCACCATGTGTGTTCAAATCCCGCAGGATCATTTGGATTTTCATGTGAGGAAGCCTTCCAGATGGCTTGCGGTAGGTCAGTGGTTCTACCCAGATGCTTCTGTGCATTCGGGGTCTTCCTTTAATTAGCTGGACGTCGCTATATAATAATGGTAATCTCAAAAAGTCAAGTCAAATAGTCATTTCATTTTACCTTAATTCTAAGTGTATGCCTGTTGGTATTACACCATTTTCTCTAATGAATAAACTGTTTGTGTCCTATGGGAGGTAGGGTTCACTAACTCTCTCCCCAGATAGTTCTGTCAAACACCTGTCAGTAGATATTAATTGAACTAGATGTAGGACATAACATGGGGAGGTAACAGATGTCCTCACAGGCTTACCTGACACCTACCTGCTGGAATATGTTGAAGTCAGTTTCTATATTCATTTCAAGGTTAGCCCATTATACCATGAATATTCATGCACAAATATGTAAATTGATGAATATTATTTGCTAAAGTTAAAATGAAAAGAAACTGATTTTTCATTGCCATGCAGATGGGATCAAAAATGCCTTGACAGACCGTGTTGCACTATAAAATAATAATAAGCTTACAAGTATATTGTTACCAACCAAAAACTGATGCTTTATCTAAAACCATAAAATGCAAAAATTGTTGGTGAATAAGAAATCATTGTTGACGATATATCAGGGCGGCCTTCGTCAACGATTGGTAGACCAACTGATTAGTCAGTCTGACACTTCTATAAGGTTTGCATTGTTCTTACTTCTATCCGGATATTGGCACCGGTATGCTCCAAACAATCCTCATATTGTTACCTAAGTACTAGACTCCTATCACTGTCTTCCCAATTACTCATAAGATTGATCATGTACCCCAAAGTAATTAAATTACCTGGAAATTTACCTGTGGCAATCACTGTGAAACGCATTTCATGCATGCTGTGTCTCTTTTGTTCTTCTTCCATCCACCTGTAATTAGCTGGACATTGCCATATGACTGAATAATGTCGCAGCTACGGTAAACAAAAAAAATCAAAACTACCTTCTTCCATAGATTGAAAACCAAGAATGTCCAAATGGCAGAAATT
Source organism: Solen grandis (assembly GCA_021229015.1). NCBI lineage: Eukaryota > Metazoa > Mollusca > Bivalvia > Adapedonta > Solenidae > Solen > Solen grandis. Next base: position 16,136,537 of record CM037783.1, on the reverse strand, counting down.
TTTGCAGGCTGAGCTGGCTCAATCTGGACTTAACAGCACTTCCAAGCACTCATATGTAGGTATTTTGGCAGTTATGACTGGGAAGTCAAAGGCCTTTATTTGCCACAAATCTTGGCAGGTTTATTAGCTTGCTCTATTTTATGAGACTGATGCCTCAATTTATACTTATCATAGGAAAAACAAACAGGTTGAATTGATTAGCGGCTTCTTATAAATGATTCCATGTTCCCATTTTATACCCTACCTCATACCACCAATGATAGAGTTACATATTGCAGTCAGGGAATAAATTTCTGTTGAAAGACTTTTACTAAGGGGCTTTATGAATGTAACTTAACCTTTCACCTGCTTAATTCTCAAATGGACTTAGCCGACATCTTTTTTGGAACTGTCCATTATCAATTTTAGGGTAAGGGTTAAATGTAATGTCCAGAAGACTGTAGTCTGTGTGTAGAACTTGTCAGAAATTCCGGTGAATTGTCAACATGTGCTTTTCATAAAAAATTAGTTGACAAAGTGTGCTTTGAAAACACCAGCCCTGCATTTAGTTAACCATTACGCTAGCAACCGTTACGGATTTGGTTCCCTGCTTGCACTCATTACGCTATGATACAACAGAGATAAAAATGCGAACATTATGGACTTAAAAGGGTAACTGAACGCAGGGCAGCCCTGCACTCAGTTTCCAGTGTCGCACTGGCTAGCGTTTGTATATCATAGCGTATATAGAGTGCAAGCAGGGAACCAACTTTCTACAGCAGTTGTGAATAGTTCCAAGGGTTATCCTTAAGTGAACGCATGGCTGATTAATGGTTCTCTTTACTGATTAACAATAATCTTTTATATATAAAGTCAGTTTTATATTTAAGCGCATTTCTTGGCGAAATTGCACATTAAACATAAAAGTTGCGTTTTTCAAGTCTCTACGGTAAAGGGTTAGGCCTAATTATAAGGAAGCAAAAGAGTATTTATAGTTAAAGATAAAGGATGATTTGGGTCACGTAAGAAAATAGCTTGGCAAAAATAGATTCTTTATTGTAACACCTCCTAGACAAATTCTGGAATTTATTTCTTGCCGAGATTAAAATAACATTCAATGTGTGGGATATATTGCTGTAATTATTGAAGTGATAGTTTCGTGTTAGGTAGGGATACAATATTATATGCTTAAGGTAATGCATCCATCATTAAAATATAATCATGGTCCTTCAAATGCTTAGAAAAACTTCAATGTAGATGCAAACATCTACTGACCTAGAGTTAAAGGCTCTTTTGCTCTAAGTCTGCAAAGGTGTGAATTCACTATAGAATTCCCATGATCACTTGATGGACCATGATCACAATTTAATGATGGATGCATTACTTTAAAACATGTACCTTGAGGGGGAAAACCTCATTTTCTGTTTTAATTTTATTGATAGACATTTCATTACTATAACACTTTTAATTCAGAAAATGATATTTTACAACATAATAAGTATATAAGGATACATAATTAGGTTTTAGTGGAAACAGATTTTCTTTGTCTTAGCCACTAGGCTAATTAACTTGTAAAGTTTTGTTTCTTTGGCTAGCCTGCAGTCATGGCTTTTTTCTAATTGAGTTGTAATTTTTATTCCAGCATTCAATAAAAAATCAATTCAGATTGATATTTTATATATACCGGTGGCCGAGTGGGTAGAGCAGTCATCCCTAGGGAGGGTGTGGTTTTGATCCTCGGCCATGACATACCAAAGTCGTAAAAAAAATCGTACTGGTATTGCTTCCTTGCTTGCTGCAATGTGCCAGCACTATATCTGTCTCCTGTAGTCATAGTCTGCAAATGACTGAAATAAACAACAAATATAACCCTTTCCATCATATAGACTCATTTTGACGCACTCAATAGGTATCACATAAAGCCTGATCTGCAGAAAACCACAGTTAAACCTTACCAAATTTAAATATAAAATCCTCATTTCCAGACCACTGAGGAGCAGCGAACAGCATAAAACCTGATCAGCCTGCGAGTTACTCGCAGGCTGATCTGGTTTTATGCTGTTCGCATAGGTCTTTTCATGGTGTCCTCTTGAGGGAAAGGGTTAATCCCCTTGAAGCACAGGAGTTATCAGCAGATCAAAATTGTTTTCAGGTTGATCAAGCATTTCTGAAGTCCAGCATGATTTAATATGGGCTTTCTTAGTCTTTGGAGTTTATTCCATAGAGGTCAAGGTCACTGGTGTCATCTTTAATTAAGCTGCTCACTTGAAGAAGATCTGTATAATTGGCCATAATTTCCAGCCAGACGAAAGTCAGCAAGAGTCAGCGGAACACTGGAGTGGTGCCCAGCACACACATGTTGTTGGTACGCAAACATTACCAAGCTGATGGCCACAGGCTCTTAATTGGCATTATTGTATATTAGGTTCCATAATAAATAGTTTAAACTGACTAATAGATGTAATTAGTGATGCTACTGGTATTGCATCTCCCGCTGCTGAGGTAAGTGTAGAAATTAGTGGATCTGTTACCTAATTGAAAGCACAGGGGAAGCTCACAAGGAATAAAAAAAAGTTCATTTTTTTCACCCTACACCTCACATAGAATCCTTTAACCCTTTCCCTCATAGAGGAAACCATGAAAAGACCTATGCGAACAGCATAAAACCAGATCAGCCTGTGAGTAACTCGCAGGCTGATCAGGTTTTATGCTGTTCGCTGCTCCTCAGTGATCTGTAAATGAGGATTTTGTAATTGAATTTGGGAAGGTTTAACTGTGGTTTTCTGCAGATCAGGCTTCATGTGGTACCTATTGAGTGCGTCAAAATGAGTCTATATGAGGGAAAGGGTTAACATAATGGCAAACAGACCAGGGTCTCCTCTGTTTGCTCATAGACTATTGAAGCACAGATACTAAACAGTATGCATGGCAAAGAAAATTTGATTGTTTAGAGTTTAGTCAAGTAATATTGATATACAAGTCATTAGGGTGTACATGAATATTCATGAGGTACAAGGTTAAGGTGAACCATATATGGTAAAAAGTTGATACTTATTACAGTTTTTTAGGCAATAACAATCCATAATACAATGTGAAAATACTCAGATAATTATAAGACAAAGGGAAATTTTATTACTGGGATATGATATTTCATACTATCTTTGACAAAAGAAAAGCCAGGATTTACTGATGGCAAGATTCCATCAAAACTACTATGCCAGTCTTACCATATCATTGCTGCTTTAAACTGGTCAGTTGCATTGTTCAATTCATAGCCATCATATTAAAAAAGGTTTAATTTTCGCCTTGTTCCAAGATCAAAAACAATAAAGTCCTATTAATAAAATAATGCCAGTCAACACTAGCTGATGACTGATGATGCTAAGTTTGCATCAGTTTATTTGCACCATCCCATTTGGTACCTGGATGGAATGTTAGACACTTAGTCTTTGTAATTAGAGTTGGAATATTAATAGTATGTTGCTTGGTGGAACAAAACCAAATAAATATAAGCATACCTATCATTCCTTTACAAGATCATGTCTTTAATTTCTTGAGATGGAAATAACATTTTATTATTTATAGACTGGTACACAGTATCTTGAGATGGAAATAACATTTATGATTTATAGACTGGTACACAGTATCTTGAGATGGAAATAACATTTTATGATTTATAGACTGGTACACAGTAGTTTGAGATGGAAATAGCATTTTATTATTTATAGATTGGTAAACAGTATCTTGAGATTTAAATTTCATTTTTAGCTCACCTGAGCACAACGTGCTCAAGGTGAGCTTTTGTGATCGCCCTTTGTCCGGCGTCCGACATGCGTCGTTCATCATCAACAATTTGGCTTGTTAACACTCTAAAGGCCATATTTTTAGGCCAATCTTCATAAAACTTGGTCAGAATGTTTGTCTCCATGAAATCTTGGACAAGTTCGAATTTGGGTCATGTGGGGTCAAAAAGTAGGTCACAAGGTCAAATCTTATTAAACCCTTGTTAACACTCTAGAGGCCACATTTTTGGCCCAATCTTCATGAAACTTGGTCAGACTGTTTCTCGCCATAAAATCTTGGACAAGTTTGAAATTGGGTCATGTGGGGTCAAAAAGTAGGTCATTAGGTCAAATCTTATAAAACCTTGTTAACACTCTAGAGGCCACGTTTTTGGCCCAATCTTCATAAAACTTAGTCAGAATGTTTGTTTCCATAAAGTCTTGGACAAGTTCGAATTTGGGTCCTGTGGGGTCAAAAAGTAGGTCATGAGGTCAAATATTAGAAAAACCTTGTTAACACTCTATAGAGGCCACATTTTTGGCCATATCTTTATGACACTTGGTCAGAATGTTTGTTTCCATAAAATCTTGGACAAGTTTGAATTTGGGTCATGTGGGGTCAAAAAGTAGGTCAATATGAAAAATCCAACATATGTTGCTCATTTATAATCAGGTGAGCGATTCAGGGCCATCATGGCCCTCTTGTATCATTTATAGACTGGTACACAGTATCTTGAGATGGAAACAACATTTTATATTTATAGACTGGTATGCAGTATCTGAACTGTTGAAATACTGAAGTGCTTTAAGTTCTTATAATTGGCTATAATATTCCAGTGTGCTCCTTTAATTGGGGATCCTGCTTTAATTAGTGGTTGCCCCCCTGAGAATAAGGAGCCGATGATAGGTATTTCTCTGATGCTTAGTTATTTTGTTTGGGTAATCTGCTCACAGACAGGAGTAGGAAACAGGCAAATTGTTCTGCCCAAGGGATTTTCAATGTTAGGAATTGATAAACACATTCTTGAAGATGTTTTTCTGCCAGAGGTATTTTCATAGTAAGGAAATGATAAACATATTGGGATGGTTTGTTTCATTTTGTTTGGACTCGCCTTTTGTTTAATGAATAGTTTATTAGGTGATGCGTTTCTATGATGTCAATTGAAATAAACAACCCTCATCTGGTCACAGATCTGTTTGTGTATTTTGGTAATGAGAAATTATCTGTAGCTGTCTCTGGCGGGTCTGGCTTGTTTCACTGCTGCAGTATCAGGGTAATGATGGCAAGGTCTCGGGTTTGAGACATGCCCCAACTTCTGCAGTGTTTCAAAATCTCTCCGCTCTGATTTGAGTTTCTTAAAGCTGCCTTAATATGAATTAATTGCAAAAGAATATATCTTGTCTTGAGACCTTGTATTCTATCTGAAGATGAAAAAAAATAAAAAAAAAATATACATCATTAAAAAGAGGATGTCCTTCTTGTAAAAGGACGGAAAAGAGGAAATAACCTTAATGGGAAAAAAATAGTGATGGAGTGTTGAGGTGAGCTCTACAGTCCCTGTTTGAGCTCTTGTGTGAGGTAAGAGTGCTGAGGTGAGCAATACAGTCCCTGTTGGAGCACTTGTGTATGTGAGGGAGGTTTCAGATGACTTTAGATGTTAGCATCTGTGTCAGGTAGTACACCAGAGCCAGGTTCCACAAGATGCCATTGCCTCACCTTGAAACACTCGTCTGAAAGTCACTATACACTCTCAGTAGGTATGTAACAGGGCCATGGTATGTTGACTGCCACATCTGCTATAGGTGTATTGTAACAATATGACTTACTAATATAATAGAAAATAAACACATTCTTATCTTGTAAAGACCAAAAGAAATTGTTTCTGCTTACATCTCAAAACAAAATGGTTTGTAGGTTGACCAAAAAAAACAAAAACTTTTGCCCTTATTTTCTTAAAGGATGTAAGGAAACATTTTGCAACCATGATAACCTGAATGCTAGGAAGAAAAGGTTTAGGTATGGTAGAAACAAAAAGGGTCAGTCAGGTTTGCAGAAACAATTTTTTAAATGACAATTTGTCCATTTCCTTTTCCATTTTTTTTTAATATTTTAAACTATGAAATGAGCTGCTTTCACTTGCAATAGAGTTTCAGGGTGTCCATGTCTTCAACTAAAATGATGAGTGTCAGTTTTATAAATTGGTTTAGTGGTTAGAGTGTCTACCCCTGTCCTGGATTTGATCCTAGCCGTGACATACCAAGGATGTTATAAATGGCACTGGTTTATCTCCCCTTTGCTTGGTCCTCACCACATAAGGACAGATCCAAGACTGGTTTATCTCCCCTTTGCTTGGTCCTCACCACATAAGGACAGATCCAAGACTGGTTTATCTCCCCTTTGCTTGGTCCTCACCACATAAGGACAGATCCAAGACTGGTTTATCTCCCCTTTGCTTGGTCCTCACCACATAAGGACAGATCCAAGATTGGTTTATCTCCCCTTTGCTTGGTCCTCACCACATAAGAACAGATCCAAGATTGGTTTATCTCCCCCTTGCTTGGTCCTCAACACATAAGGACAGATCCAAGAATGGTTGGCCCATTGTCAGGATAATGTGACTGGGTGTGGTATCATTCCACTTGACTATTGTATTCTATCACAGTGAGGCAGCACTATATCTGACTCACATGAAGACACAATTCTCCATTTGATTGAAGAACTATCTGTGGGATGCTAAACCCAAGGAAACAAACAAAAGAATTCCACCAATATAAAACAGAAGCATTCAAGATTCACTCAAGTGCAGACAGACAAAATGAAGCTGGCAGTTTTCCCTTTCCACATTCAGACAGATGGGTGGTATTTAATTAGCAGATAGGCAATCGCAACTTGACTTCCTCCAAAATGTTTCGTGTTAACTCACAGTTAAGTAAGTGACAACCAATTCATCTTCAGGATCCCCAAAATATGTCAAGATAAAGTCACAGACAAGGATGATAAAAAAAACATGGTATGCTAATTAGAAAATCAAAAATCAAAAAAAGATCTAAAAAAAAAAAAAAAAAAAACATGAGTGGGGGATAGCGGACAAAAAGTTTTGACAGACGTATATGTAATAAAACAATTGCGATTCTGTTGGCATTTATATTGTTGAGGATTTTTAGTTGAGAATTTGTAGGAATTTAAATTGTTGAGAATTTTCTCATTTTGATCAGCATTTCTTCTCATTTAAAATTTGATAGCAGTAATACCTACTGACAGAAGGGATTCACAGTACCTGTAAAATACCGTATAAGACATTTTAAAAATCCCCCATTTTGTAACGAAAACTCCAGGTTCTATGTTTTTATAAATGTGTTCAATACTTGTATGAACAAATAAAAAAAAATTATAGACTTAACTTTAATTCTTTAGATCAAATTATATCCAAAACACTGTATTTGAGCATTAACAGTTTTGATGAAGTGGATGAGGGTGCAGGCCTTGTTGTTGTTCTTCTTCTTCAAAGGTGTGGGGATATCTAGGAATTGGGCTCGTTCCATCCATCACACCCTGTCACATGACATGAAGACAGGGTGGAATGTGAGCCTATGGATCACATTGTAAGGGATAGTTCTAGGTTTAATGAGGGAAAATTTTGAAGCCTTGGGGGCTTGTAAAGAAATTTATATGGTAAATTAGAAAAACCTGGGATTGGAATTGATATTCCATTCTTCAATGTGGTGGACTCTTTATTATTGATATTCAGACGATGTTGATTGAGGAACCAGGTGAAACAATCAACCAACAATCTGTGGATCTTATTTTAAACATTCAGATTTTCAGCATATTGAAAATTAACAGGTGCACAACACTGTTATGATCTGTTAATGTTGTTAGCAAGAGTGCTTGCATAAATATAACTAATACTGGCCCACTTATGATCTTGATCCAGAATTTGTTCCTTGTCTAAAGTCATCAGCTTTTCTTTGAAATTGAAAGATTAGATAATCATTGACACTCCAAATTGCTTTTCAAATTATACCTCTAAATATACACACAGGCTGGAAATTCTTATGAATAAATCTGACTTTGTATTGGTTGCAACAAAGTTTTCGCAGTCTAATCTGTCATTAATGGTCTTGACCCCATTCATAAATTTGTAAAATAGGATAACCTATCTTCACCATGGTGATTCTAAAGCTTAGCCTGATATTGTGGGTGTCACCAGGGGGTCATGGAGGGGTCATTTAAAATGCCGACAAATTTAGGACTTGCTTTGATAAGTAGTCATGCACCAAGCCTATTTGACAAACTATTTTGAGGTAATATTTAGTAACCCTCATACGTTATTATATATATGCTTATACCTGATAATAATCAACCATATTTTTATTTACTTCTTATGTAACCTGCTGTAATAAGAAGATGACCCATAGAGATCATTTCTCTGTCATTTCTCCGTCATCTGTCCGTCTAAATGTCCGTCCGTCTGTCAGTCACATATTTTCTGACACTTTCTCCAATACACTACTTTCAGCAGGTGACACGTGTTCAAAGGAACACTTTTTTTACTGTAAAGTCATCAAAAAAATATGCTACTGACATTTTATTTTGTTTAGATTATATTAAAGGCATTTTGTTAATGTGTATCTCTTTGATAATTAATGCTCCTTGTACAATGGAACAGTAAAATGGTTATGTAATGGTTACTGTAAAATCATTTATTTTTGTTGACATTAAATTTGTGGAATCTGTTTTTAAATCAATTTCGTTGGTACATATATTTGTGAAAACTTTGTTCTAAAAAACATGAGGTCTATGAAATAATCAGTTTTTGTGGTGATAAAATTGGATTTTCGTGGATAAAGTCATCCACGAAATCAATGAAAATTATTCCCCCATGAAAATTAATGATTCTACAGTACTAAGGACAATTTTTTTTCAATAAAGTACAGGGAAATCATTGATAAAATTAACCCTTTCCCTCATAGAGGAAACCATGAAACCATGAAAAGACCTATGCGAACAACATAAAACCAGATCAGCCTGCGAGTAGTTTTTATGCTGTTCGCTGCTCCTCAGTGGTCTGGAAATGAGGACTTTATAATTAAATTTGATAAGGTTTAACTGTGGTTTTCTGCAGATCAGGCTTTATGTAGTACCTATTGAGTGCGTCAAAATGAGTCTATATGAGGAAAAGGGTTAAAACAAGTAAAAACAATGTAAAAGTACATAGCAAGGGATGACAGTGATATTGTTCCATCTCATGCTATTTCTTTATGTACTTAGAATATTTTTGGTCACCCCTTGATTAATTACAGTGTCTTTAACCCTTTCCCTCATATAGACTCATTTTGACGCACTCAATAGGTACCACATAAAGCCTGATCTGCAGAAAACCACAGTTAAACCTTACCAAATTTAATTACAAAATCTTCATTTCCAGACCACTGAGGAGCAGCGATCTGGTTTTATGTTGTTCGCATAGGTCTTTTCATGGTTTCCTCTATGAGGGAAAGGGTTAAGTGAACTTTGTGTCAAATTTTAAGGAGTATAATTTGACAAGCTTGAGGATGATCAAGATTATGGAGGATTGAACACTAGTTAAGTGGTTTGTAATACCAGGAAGTATCCCTGCGGCCGATTTTGACCTAGCCTCCAGGATGGGTCACCTGTCTACAGGTCATTGGTCAGTATTGAAATCAATCTACTATTTTCGATATTCATTGGAAAATGAACTTCTGCAAAATACATATGTTGAAAATGATATGCTGTTAAAATCAGGTGTCAGTATTATGGTCACAGCATTCTGATTAAATCCCGGCATCATAGAAATGTGGGCTCTAAAAGAATCAAGCTCTTTTTGTCCCTTCCTACACTCATGTAAGGACACGCAGTAGAATTCAGGGGTATTAATCACCTTTTGTGATAGTTCTAAATTACTTCTAAAACTGAAAACAAAAAAGAGACAGCTTTTGAAGACCCTGATGTTTAAATATAGAAATTACAAGTAACTTTCTATTCTACAGTATTGATACTTGAACATCAACTTTCCTCTCATTTTTTTAAAAAATCCATCATTGAATAATTATTACCTTAACAATTAGAGACTAAATTGATCTATCGTTCATAATTACTGAGATAGCAACTAAAATTCCTCACAAATAACCCTTCACCTCATGAATATTCATGAGGAAGCCTTCCAGCTGGCTTGCAGTAGGTCGGTGGTTCTACCCGGATGCCTCCGTGCATTCGGGGTCTTCCTCCACCTGTAATTAGCTGGACGTCGCTATATGACTGAAATACTGTTGAAGCAACGGTAAACTGAAATAATCAGATTCATGCTGAAATGTTTGAATTGATTAATATTAATGCACCAAACTTTAAATGATATATGAAATAATGGATTTTTCTTTGTTGTGCATTCTGTCTAGAATCTGAGAAGCAAACAGGAGAAACCCTGATCAGACAGCTCCAGGAAGTAGCTGCCTGATGTGGTTCTCCTCTTTTTTCCAGTGAGTGAAAATGTGTATGAAGTTAAGGATCATCAAAGTGTCCTCTATTCAAGAATATTAAGTATTTCAGTGCTGTCCTGTGGTTCAGGTCTAAAGAGAGGTGTATCATGTAGATTTGACTAACATTCCTGTCACGAATATTCTCTCAGTACCTTTATCAAACCCTCAGTGAAACAGACTATAACTTGCCTCCCTTGTATTCCCCCCCCCCCACCTCCCTCAACCTTAACATCCAGCTGCATTGGATATTGAACATTTGGAAGTGAGGAAGACAGCACAGTTACTGTGTGGATACGCTCAGAATTATCTTGGAAACATCCGTGTGCTTGGAGTATATGCCTTCTGGTTTGCTACTACCGCTAATGTCTCAAGGGCTGGGATTAAACAATGTTTCACTAGGGGGAAAAAACGTGAAAAAAAGTGATTTGTAATTTATAAATAAATATGGGTGACACACAGTCTACACAGGGCTCTAAGGTATCGACACCTAACGAGGACTTGCCACAGAAACCTCAGTGCAAGGTGGGTGGATAAAAGACTGTTGTTGTTTTTTATTTTATTTTATTCATAAGTTTGTTCCGTAAAAAAATTAAAAATTCATAGCTTTAAAATTTTAAAGAAATTTAGATTGAAATTATATGCTTTTATCCTGATATCCAGTGATGCCAGACATATGAAGCTAAGGTTTACAGAAATGTGTTGGTTTAGAATAATACACAGTGAGATACTGACACATGAGACGGTATATATGCGCTTGATTTATGATCTACGTATATATATATGTGGAAGTCTCCATCTGTCACTGAATCAGTCCATCTCTTTTCCAACATCTACTGGACTTAAGATTCAAATACGGGTGATAAACATCGTCCTCAAACTGAAGGAAGATTGGAATTATTTGCGATCTGTATAAAGCAGGAAGTTAACTCGTCTTTCATATTTTTCAACTTATTCTCCACTATTTTATACCTTGACATAGACAAGCCCGATCATATTGAAGTTATTATTTTTTTTACCTCTGAACCAGGTTACTGTGTCAATGGCTGAACTTCAAAGCACTGAGAGGTAGTGAGCAGTTTAAAGCCTTGTCAGCGTCCAAGTTACTTGCCAGCTGATCTGGATTTAAATTGGTTGCATATATCTTTTCCACGATGTTAAAAGGTTAAGAGTTCAGTGAGGGAATTCAGCTCTCTGATAGGAAAAAGGTGGAAATCCCATTATATCACTGTAACTAGGCCAGTGCTCCAGTACAAATAAATCGTTAGTGTCTAGCAAAAAATAGTTTACATAATACAGAAATGGCTGCATTGGAAATTCCATGGGGTTACAAGTATCTTTCTGTATGGGTTTCGAAAATTCAAATAACCACATAGCTTTTTCCACAGATGATGGAGAAGGGACATGCATACCATACCTTGGGGAATAAAGGAATCATTGTATTTACATTTGAGAGAGAGAGAGCAGGGAAATATGTCTATGAACGCCCCCTGATGAAGGAGGACAAATATCACTTAATAGGTTTCTGCTAAGTTCTTGCATTTTCTGCAGTCTTATTTCTTGCTGTATGTCTTAGATAGAACTCCCTGTCTGTCTGTTTCTTTCTCTCCATTTCTCTCTCTCTCACTCTATACTTACTTAAATTATTCCATTAGATAAAAAGCACAGCTTTTAATTTATCATGACTCTTTCATTGATGCATGGTAAACGGTTGTCAGTGAAAAAATGTAAAAAAGGAGACATACTTAGGCTTCAACAAATACACTCATCTTCCTGGAAGTATTTTCAATCACATGCAGCCTAGTAAAACCAGATCTTAACTGTGGAACCTTCCCATTAGAAACATTTTGTGGAGATCGATGGATTACAATTGGGATTCAAACCCAGGCCGAGTGTCGGTATCATACTGCATGTCCGTGGTGTGATATTTCAGTAAAACAGCGCTATATATCTGTCTTGTGTTGACAAACTTACTGCTGGAAATCAATCTGTAATGTCATCCCATGCAAGCAAATTAACAAAGATTTTTTTTTTCTGAGAAGGTGTTAAAATGTCAAGAAATGAAACACATTTATTATATGCATGCTAACCCCTAACTTCATACAGACTCATTTTGACACATTGGCAAACAATTCTAGGAGCTGTTTGATCAGGGTCTCCTCTGTTAATTGCCCATAAAATATTGAAACTTTAAGTCTATGCAGTTTGCACAGCAAAAAAAACAAAACAAAAAAAAACACACACACACACACAAAAAAAAACAACATTGTTTTCTATACCATTTAAAGTTCAGTCAATTAATATTCAAGTCATTAATTAGTAGATGAATATTCATAAGGTAGCAGGTTAAAAAGATCACTATGGCAACTCCAACACCTAGGGATGCAACAGTGACCTGACATACTTCTCTACAATATGCACACACATTTCATCTGCGAATTCACTCAAACATTCTTCTATCCAGAAGGAACTATCAGACAAAACTCTCACAAGATACAAATGAATCCATGTGCGCACGCTCTCCAGCTTCATAACAACATTACGATTATGGTAATTAATGGAAAACATCGTGTAAATATATCCATTCCAGTGAGAATGCACTGTTATAAATAGTCTTGTTAATGTTTTGTTTACTCTGGATGCTTTAATCGCGATCACGGCATCTGCTGCCAGCTTTGATTATTTCTATATTTAATTACTTCTTATTTACATCCCTATTGTTTGCTGTTATTTTTAGGAACTTTTGCTTCTGCTTGTGGCCTCTAACCTTTTAAAATCTAAGGCTTAATTATTACTCTAATGTGAAGGATGCCTTTATCTTTGGTTTACATTCAGAGATGTTGGATACTACTAATTTTGTTGTTTCTAATTTTATTGTTTTAAGAGAGATTCCATTGTGAAATACATTTAAAATCAGCCTTTATATTAATAATCAACAGGAAAAAATAAAATGTTATTTAATCTTTTACCTCATGAATATTCATGAACATATTTTTTTTTACTTAATTAATATTAATTTTATGAACTTTAAATGGTACATGATACAGTGATTTTTTTTTTTTTTTTTGGCTGTGCAGACTGAGGTCCAATATTGTATGAGCAAACAGAGGAGACCCTGATCAGATAGTTACTGGAATGAGAACTTCTATGCCTTCAAGCTTTCTATAAACTTAAAACTGGCATTTGATTCCTTGTTTCAAAACCTTCAGTATAAAAATGATAATGGTTTTGAATAAAGTTTTGAGTAATATATGATTAAGTGAAATATTGAATAAAACAGGATTTTTTGGTTTTAAGACACTTTTATGGTTATTATTTCTCACCTTTGAGGAAAAGTTTGGATGGAACCTGATCACAATTTAACAATGACTGGATTACCTTAACCCTTTCCCTCATATAGACTCATTTTCCCAAAAACCACATTAAACCTTACCAAATTTATTTACAAAATCCTCATTTCCAGACCACTGAGGAGCAGCGAACAGCATAAAACCTGATCAGCCTGCGAGTTACTCGCAGGCTGATCTGGTTTTATGCTGTTCCCATAGGTCTTTTCATGGTGTCCTCTATGAGGGAAAGGGTTAAAACATAGTTCTAAGTTTGTGTTGGAATTTCAAACGAGCAGTTTCCGTAAATCATGATGGAGAGGACATGATATCATTAAGAGTAATGGTTAATGACTGGCTGGTGAAGTTCCAATCATCTTTTAAGTATTTAATGTTCATTGATAGATTGGGGGAGTGGGGAACTATTGTTTTTGGTCTGCTTGTCTGTCTGTCTATTTGTCACATAACTTTAACCATTGGACCACCTACAGCCTCCAAACTTTACAGGTGCATACGCCTTGACGAGCTCTACCTGCCAGGTGACCATGACCTTCAAATGACCTTGACCCCTCAAAGTCTAAGGGCCCCACCAGGGGGCATGGCATTCAAAATAATGTCGCTTGTCCAGAATCATCTCATTTGTAAGACTCTATGGACTCTGAACCTAATATTTCATCGTAGGGATCTTGCTGTCCCTGGCACTGCTTGGTATGTATAAGTTAGGCTCATTCTGCCACGTGCTATTTTACACAATAAAATCATGAACACCATGATAGTTTTAGTTAAAGTGTCCGTCTCTCTCAGAGACAATTTTAGAAGTGAAAGATTTAAGCTCCAGCTTTTCCATTCATGTCTAGGGAACAAAACCATTAAGTTATTCTGTGTAAGCCAGGTCAACCATTGACTACCCATTGTAGCTTGGAGATAGCAGTAAACATCTGTAAACATGGAAAAGTACAATCATAATTGTGACATTGTGATCAGAGATTGTAAGTGCAATAAAGTGAGCAGTAAATTTAGCATGTAGGCCAAGGCTGACACTTTATATTCAGAGTATTGCACACAATTCATTGGTAAGGCTTCCTCCAGGATAGAGCTTGGCATCGTCGGAAAACCCACATTCTCTCAATACGCTTTTCTTCTTAATCAACTGTGGGATATTTGGTTAGCAAAATTTCATACTCTTAAATTATTTATTAGGCATTTCACTGGATCCATGGCAGAGACAGTAGGGATCATTTGACCAATGAAATGTCACAGGACTTTGAAAGTTAGCTTCGTTCTACCATGAAGAGGTGACATCATATTCCTCGTCTTAGAGTAGTGGTTATTGATGTATACAGAAGTGAAAATGGAATATATTCCGTGGGTTTTCCGATGATGTATGTTGGGATGATGAGGTATCAATGTTAAACAGCTCATATTAAAGTACAATTTCTTGAGGTGCACTCTATTCGTTTGAGCATATTAATTTAATATTTGACACTATATTGATTCATTAAATACCTGTTAAACGGAAGTGGGGGCTATCATGCTCACCACATTCTGTCACGCCATATCCTGTTAAATCCCATCCTGTCATGTCCCAACCCTTCTAGTTCAGTCCTGCCCTACGTTCACATTATATGAAGAAAAAGGGGTTGCACATGTTAATTATAAGTTTCAGATTTTTTGTTTATTGGATATAACGTCCCACTATCTTGGAGACAATGTCTACTTGAGACAGATATAGTGCTGCCACTCTGCAGTATCAGGCTGCAGACATGTGGCATGATACCACACCCAGTCACATTATCCTGACACTGGGCTAACCAGTCCTGGAACTACCCTTATATGCTGAGAGCCAAGCAAGGGAGTTTCAGTATTAGTTCCAAGTTTTATTTGACCTTATGTTAGTCTTACTCAATAAAAATGTTGTAAGTTTGATATTAAACTATTGTATCTACTTCTTTAATTACATGTGATTTCCAACGGCTCTAAACCTTGGTAATGATCAAAAGTATGGATGGTATTAAGACTTAAGCCCTAAGAATAGCATTACAAAGCATCTCTCCAGGGTTGAGCAGTGGGAATTCAGCCACGCCTTTCCTCTGTGTAAACAAGGTCAACCATTGACTTACCTATTATCTCAGTGTAGCTATTGGGTAGCATATAGTTTAAATTGTATGCATCATTTTGTTAACTCTGGGAAGGTACATAGAACCACATAGTCCAAGCAAACTGATTGCAATGCTGCAAAGTCACCATGCAGTTCAAGCACACCGATGAGCTTTTTTTGGACTGTATCTAGGTAGGTCAACACTGTGACCATGGCCATGTAGCTGTTCACCGTATTCTGCTTCATGGTTACCTCCCACTGTGCCCATCCTCCACAACCACTTGGAGGTGCTCTAGATATGATTGGGTTACATCTCTGACAACAGGCCAGATCCTTATATTATCTGACAACAGGGCAACACCAGAGATCAAATTCCTGTGTCTCATCTGTACCCAGCTACAACACTAGGGTCACGTGCGTGTGTTGTTTCCTTGTGTGTGTCTCTCTCACCTGTCCTGCTTAATTAATTGGCTTGTGTGCAGGTACAAAATGTATGCCAATATCATCTGGTACTACCAGGTTGAATGCCCCAGGGATGTATCAGAAATCTTCAGAGATATCTGGAATTATTCTTGGAAGACTTTCCTATGCACACGACTATATGACTGTGGAATATGGAACTGAGAACCAAGTTTTCTTGTCACATCACCTTGAAGTGTGTCAGGTTGCATAGGTGTATAATATAGGAGTGGCAAGGTGAAAAAACTGGAGTCAGGTAGATGTTAGTCCACGATACTTGATTCTGTAATTTGATATATGTTTGTAACTCAATCCTGCTGTTAGTGAATATTAACTTTTTTTATGTATAATAAGATGTCAACTGGTCTATTCATTTCAATTTTCCGTGTCATTTTCTTTATATCCATAATGATTATTTGACAAAAGACTAGGCAGATACCATTCCCACATCCCTGGATTTGACATTTATCTTCTTTTTATGTAAGTTTGTCTCTATGGAAACCAGGAATGCTATTTTACCTGCTGAACAATTTCTTAAACTACCTGAAAAAGTAATAGGTTACAGTTTTGGTTTCATAAAATCTCTCGGCTTCCAGCTGATTTTTGAAGGTGGATGTCCGGAAGCCACTGTACATCTAGGGTTCTCCTCCCCCTGTAATTAGCTGTATGTCACTATATCATGGTAAACTTCAACATGATAGCAATGTTAAACAATGCTTCAAATACTTCTTGTGATGTTGTGCAGAACTCATAAGGACTTCAAGAGGAAGAGCCTTCGTCAAATATTTGCCAAAAATTTTAAAGCTGCTCATTCACAGATAATTGGTAGGAATTTAAAAAATCATTTTCAACTTGCCCTAGTCAATGTTGGAGAAGTTTTTTGTTTTCTGAAAAAGTACTTGGCAAGTGTAGGTCACATTACACGGGAAAACACTATTTTTGTAAATGCAACTTCAGCGAAATCGGTTAATTATAGAAGATGGTATCACCAAAGCAGGTGCTTGCAGTACCATTGACACGTTCCTCAACATGGTGTCTTTAGCAGTTCTGGGTAGCGATTTCGTTATTTCACTCTATGAAGTAGTGCATGCATGAAGAGTGAATGTGATCAGCCAAGTTGATGACAAATGAAAATAGAAAACCTAAATAATATAAGTTATATAATTCTAAATATAGTTTAAATACCAACTTGTGACAGAATTGCCTGTGATGGAGAAGACACCCATATTGTGACAATCACAGATGGTTACATTTGTGTCATGCATCTATAAATGGGTATTAATAGTATTTAAGACAGTCATATTGTTAAAAAAAATCAAATTCTTTATCAATGACCATCTATGAACAAGCTGCTTAAAAAGTTCTCCCAGGAAATGCTTGAGGAAATAAGGAATCCTTTTCCAAATTTTAGAATCTTGGACCCCATTTCCCAAAATCTATGGCTAAAACTCAAACGTAATACCAGAATCCCTATAGAACATGAAAATCATACAAAAGTAGAGTATTTATTTTTGAGAACACATGGCCTGAGGACTTCATTAGGAGTTGATAAGAACCTTTCTCCGAGATAACCCGAGAAAAAAAAAGATAAATTTTGGCATTGAAAAACCAGCAACAAACTAACAAACAAAATAGTTGGCGTGTAAGTTTCCCCCCTCTGTATGTTGAGTGTTGGTTTCTTGTCTACGTAAGTCTGTAAGATGACTGGATCAATAATGTGTCCCCAGTAAAGGCAGCAGTGTAGTTGGGAAATCTAGTCTGCAGCCATCTTGTTCCACCAGCCGATCTATCTAGCTGCTGCTGGCCTTGGGATATCAATAACGTCTCGTCCATCTCACCCTTTGCCCCCCTTTGCTACACAAGATCTCTTAGAAATGACCCCTCACCCTTTGCTACATGAAGGGTTACATGAAAATGACTCTCTCACCCTTTGCTACATGAAGGGTTCCATGAAAATGACTCCCTCACTCTTTGCTACATGAAGGGCTACATGAAAATGACGTTTTCACCCTTTGCTACAAAAATGACCATCTACATACAAAGTACTAGTACAAATCAAGGACCATAGAGAGAGATAAGTATAAGTTGTAAGAACTTGTTTTCTAATTGACTTTGAAAATACATACCAATAAATTCAGTGTCTGTATACCAAGCACATAGAAAAACTTCTGGAGGATTGTTGTTTCTATGGCGTAGAATTGCACTCCACATGTCATGTCACAACCCGTCCCGTCCTGTCCTACACTTACATTTCACGAAGTTTGGTTTCTGTTGTTGATAATGCCTTCATACTTGGTTTAACCCTTTCCCTTTTTAACCCTTTCTCATATAGACTCATTTTGACGCACTCAATAGGTCTGCAGAAAACCACAGTTAAACCTTACCAAATTTAATTGTAAAATCCTCATTACCAGACCACTGAGGAGCAGCGAACAGCATAAAACCTGATCAGCCTGCGAGTTACTCGCAGGCTGATCTGGTTTTATGTTGTTCGCATAGGTCTTTTCATGGTTTCCTCTATGAGGGAAAGGGTTAATGATTTATCATAAGACCAATCAGCAGACAAGGGCAGATAACTGTGTCAAGGATTTTTGGAAGAATTATACCCCTTCTCCTGTGTCGAATCAGTGTGTTGGGATATAAATCGTCTGTAAAAAGACACAAAAAATGAATATGCCCTGGCTACTTAACGGCAGGGACATGAAAAAACAACATATTGCATAATTAAGAGTTCTTCTGGAAAGATACAAGGTACAGTATTGGACGCAGTAAGTGCAGTTAATTACTTTGTTATTCATACATTTTATATTCTTATGTAATTCTGAGAGTATGATATTTCACAGTACTCCAACCATCTCTTTTCACATGTTTTATTTATATTTACCCCGGATTATGCCCCTGCATCACTCTAGTGACTGCTATAAAGGAATCATTTACATTATGTTTTGTCATGTTCCGTCCTTCAGTCAAATAAAGGTAATGTTGGGTGCGAATGCATGAATCACTGTAAATGGTAGTTCAAGTTTCTTCAAATTCATTTATAACCAATCTTAACCCAATCTAAAGGACTGGACCACAGGGACTAGTGGGCATTGCGTCCTAATACAGGTACCAGGGGTCATATACGTAGAGAGTTCCTGGGTTGATCCCATTTGGTGACATACCCTTGTCATAGCTACCTAGTTGTTCATCTCAAGAATGAAACTATTCGTAGGTATAATTTTCAAGATATTATTCTTAGGTATAGTTTTCGAGATATTATACTTATTAATCTGACGTATAATTTTCAAGATATGATACTTGAATGTAATTTCCGAGGTATTATACTTGTGTATAATTTTCAAGATATCATTGTTTGATATTTGAGATTGAGTCTAAGATGTACTGAGTATTATTGATAACACTGAGAATGGTGATAAGGTCATGTGACCAGGCATGATGTGTTGGTATCAGATGCCTTGTTGTACATTTGTCTCCTAAGACGTCTTTCCACATGATTTCCGCATTAACCCAAGTTTTAACTTGAGTTTTCCTGTAGCTAGTGTTATATAGCCAATACTGGCTGTTCAAACCATGATTTGAAAAACAGAATAGCTGCATGTGGAATTACACCCTCTTCCAGGAGATGTATTTGTGGTCTTCCTGCACTGCAGGTACCTAACAGCCATCAGAAGTCAATCCAGTGGGCTGGAAGTCCTAGGGGAGCTTAATTAACTAATCAACATACTGAAATCGGTGGCAGCCCAGTTTTTATACCAGCTGTTCATGCTAAATGGGTCAGACTTAACATCAGTGTCTGTTTATGAGATCAGCA
Organism: Solen grandis; assembly: GCA_021229015.1. Classification (NCBI taxonomy): domain Eukaryota; kingdom Metazoa; phylum Mollusca; class Bivalvia; order Adapedonta; family Solenidae; genus Solen; species Solen grandis. Next base: position 16,116,584 of record CM037783.1, on the reverse strand, counting down.
ATGGCTTTGTGCTATATTTGTCAGCCATCAGCATGGTAATACAGCAACATTATGCAATACTGATCGGAATTTTTATTGACTGCATAAAATTTTAATCTACTTTAAAGAATTTTTGAGCCAAGCATGCACAAAGCTCTTATTCTACTGTGGTTTACACAATATTTATACTATAAGAATTTATATTTGTGATTTATTTATATAACCCTTCTACTGTTATGGGCACATTTTTGACACATTAGCAAACAGAGGAGACCCAGATCAGATCGTATAGGAGGAGATGTTGGAGCTGTCTGATCAGGGTCTCCTCTGTTTGCTAATACATTATTGTAGCTAAGATTCTACACAGTCTGATCAGGGTCTCCTCTGTTTGATCATACAATATTGTAGCTCAGATTCTACACAGTCTGATCAGGGTCTCCTCTGTTTGCTTATACATTATTGTAGCTAAGATTCTACACGGTCTGCTTGGCAAAGAAAAATCAAATATTACATACAGTATCACAAAGAAAAAACAGCTATGTATTATTTTGTGTAAACCAGGTCAACCTTTGACCAACTGTTATCCCAGTGTAGCTATTTAATAACCTGTCTGTTTCTGACACTTGATGTATGTAATGATGTTTTGAATTTATATGTGGATATCATAGCCATCTGACTGTAAAATATCTGTGTATTTTGTGTCACATTCTGACCTTAGTTAACATTTAACAGAGCCATCATTTCCAGTGTGTTGTGAAACATATTTAAGATTACTAAATAAATTGTCTTTCAGGAGTTATTGTCATTGTTGCAAATTTTGCTAACGTAACTGATTCATAGGTTGTTATCAGAAGTTGTGTCACAGATTCACTGCTGTTAACAGTAACATCAGGGACATGTTAACAGTAACATCAGGGACATGTTAACAGTAACATCAGGGACATGTTAACAGTAACATCAGGGACATGTTAACAGTAACATCAGGGACAATTTTGAAGATGAATGACTGGTTGGTGTCAGAATATAAATGGACTTGGTATGGTGAAATGTCTCCTGTTAGTTTAGTTTAAACTTATTTATTTTACGTCGTTTGGGAATCAAGTTCTTACAACTTATACTAATCCCTCTTGACGGTTCCTGGGTTGGACCAGTACTTTGCGCCTTTGAAGGTCATGAATAATTATTGCCTCCAACGAGGTTCAAACCCACAACCTTCGGATCCGTAATCGGATACGTTACCACTGGACCACGGCGCCCTGACAATGTCACATGTTTGTGGTGTGATACTGCAGTGTTGTTACACTATATCTGGTCTCTAGTAGAGGTAGTCTCCAAATGATTGATATATTGTTGTTGGGATGTTAAACCGAATAAACAACCATTAATATTGAAAAATAACAAAGTCACAGGCTGGCCAGGCTTGAAAACAACAGTGCTATAACCCATTGATTAAAAACAGACTTCTTAAAACCTAGTGACACTTGATCATCATGTCCTGTCTAGTCAGGGTTCAACTCCTTCCAATGACAGAGTCGTAAGTTGTAGGCAAGGTGTCATTAAGTTGTCATCAAGATGTCATTAAGTTATAAACTGAGATCCATAGGTCACCTATGTATTTCCCACATTTAAGATCGCCCTACACAAGGATGTGAGCAAGGATGTGAACAAGGCCATGGCTGCTGTAGACTTGATGTTCTTCCAAACCATTATATGGTAATTGAGCAGACGGGACCCAGATGATTGCTATAAATACAGCTAATATGTTGTTTTTGGTTTACAATTGGCTCCTGGCCAGTCCTTTATGAGGTTCACATTCATGAGTGAGTGTGAAAGCAATCTAGCGTAATGTCATGTGATTCCATCGTTTGTACTTTTCATTTATAATTATAGGGCCCGCAAAAAATAGTTCCGTTTCTGGTTGCCCGACCGACTCTCTTTTTTTCACAACCCTAAAGGTTTTTTTTTACCTTTCCACCTTTAAAGATCTGTCCGTCTTTTTTTCACTTTTCTTTCATGTAAAATAAAAATAAAAAAAATCCTGTCCTACTAACCCTCTTTCTTTATGATGGAGACCAGAAACAGAACTTTTTTTTTTTGGCCAAATGGACAGAACTCTTATCAGGCTCTTGTGCACTTTAGTGTGAATTTCTGAATAATTTGTGAAATAGTAATAGCTCACAGGTGTCCCATTGAGAAGTGTCAAATAATGTCAAAAGAAATGTCTCAGTTCAGATTAAACATAGGATATTATCAAATTATTTACAAAATACATCAAAACAATTATCAATATACTGTAGATATACAGTAAAATCTCACTATTAAGACCACCATCTGTTACAGCAATAAATTGGTCTTAATTGTGAATTTTGAGGTGGTCTTAATAGTGAGGTGGTCTTAATCATGAGGTGGTCTTAATCGTGAGGTGGTCTTAAATAGTCCTGGTGAATTTTACCAATTTTGTCAGAAGAGGACTTAAAACTATTTGGTAATGTTTAATAAATGATGAATAAATGAATGAATAGTGAGATGGTCTTAATTCTGATGTGGTCTTAAAACAAAGTCCCTAATGGCAGTTTCTGGGTTGGACCAGTACTTTTCTGTGCCCAAGAAAAGTCTTCTAAATTTCGTACACCCTTCAGGATCATCAGATTTAAAGATAATAAACTCTACCATGTGACCACAGTACCTTGAATTTCCCTTATTATGATCTGACTTTCCTTTGGTCTAATATTTTATAAAATGTCAGATCTTACTTGTTAGTTGTACAAGGTACAAACATCAGTAACGTATTGATATGCAAATCTTTCATTTGATGTACCTTTTCGGAAACCCTATACTCTGCCATTAAGTCAGTAAATAGAAAAGTGACAAGTCATTCTCAGCCAATATCCTCAGTGATAATTAATCACTTCCTTCCTTTTGTTGTTTATAAAGCACTTATACAACTTACGTCTAAGCTTTAAATGATACAAAAAAATGGACCTCAGATGACATGAATATTATTTATCTTACAATTGGTGTTTGTAAAAAGCTTCTAATCACAATCATTTGTAGGGAAAATAGCTAGAGTTAACACCAAGAGCTGGAAAACAAACACCTGTCATTGTTTCCATTAAAGTCATTAGAAATCAATTACTGTCATGGCAGGTATTTTCATATAACTTGATAAGTGTTCATTTCATGAGGTGGTCCAATGGGACCACTGATTAATGGGGGCGACCCCAGATTGACAGATGCTAATTGATTGGTCACATGCCTCTACTGCACATGTACATTCTATATTGAGTTGTGTACATTGGTTATTTATGAGAAACATGGGTATAATTAAGTTAGGATGGGCAGGTATGCTTAGAATGTTGACATGTAGCATGTTCGGTTAAACGTCAGATTGTTTTTGTTTAAAGTCCAGTGTGTATCTTATGACAAATACACAGATGACAGATGGAGAGAAATGGAGACCTCTGCCATGTAACTAGACACAAGGATCAATGTTCTGTTATATAATGCTTGAGTTTTTGTAAACTATGGTCAGATACTTTGCCCTTGTTCACAGGAGGTCTTCATCGTCCAATAAACCGTAATATTTGTATCCGTCCTGTCAGTCCCATGCACAACACCAGTCTGGTGTATTTGTCCAATGTGCTACACAAGTTTCTCCTACTACACAAACTTCTCAGTCTCCAATGTTCTACTTTAAATGTACTACACAAGTTTCCTCAGTTTCAAATGTACTACAAAGCCTGTCCTCAGTTTCAAACGTACTACACAAGCTTATCCTCAGTTTCAAATGTACTACACAAGCTTATCCTCAGTTTCAAACGTACTACACAAGCCTGTCCTCAGTTTCAAACGTACTACACAAGCCTGTCCTCAGTTTCAAATGTACTACACAAACTTATTCTCAGTATCAAATGTACTACACAAGCCTGTCCTCAGTTTCAAATGTACTACACAAGCCTGTCCTCAGTTTCAAATGTACTACACAAACTTATCCTCAGTTTCAAATGTACTACACAAGCCTGTCCTCAGTTTCAAATGTACTACACAAGCCTGTCCTCAGTTTCAAATGTACTACACAAACTTATCCTCAGTTTCAAATGTACTACACAAGCCTGTCCTCAGTTTCAAATGTACTACATAAACTTATTCTCAGTTTCAAATGTACTACACAAGCCAGTCCTCAGTTTCAAATGTACTACACAAGCCTGTCCTCAGTTTCAAATGTACTACACAAGCCTGTCCTCAGTTTCAAATGTTCTACACAAGCCTGTCCTCAGTTTCAAATGTACTACACAAACTTATTCTCAGTTTCAAATGTACTACACAAGCCTGTCCTCAGTTTCAAATGTACTACACAAGCCTGTCCTCAGTTTCAAATGTACTACACAAGCCTGTCCTCAGTTTCAAATGTACTACACAAGCCTGTCCTCAGTTTCAAATGTACTACACAAACTTATCCTCAGTTTCCATTGTACTACACAAGCCTGTCCTCAGTTTTCCATTGTACTACACAAACTTATCCTCAGTTTCAAATGTACTACACAAGCCTGTCGTCAGTTTCAAATGTACAACACAAACTTATTCTCAGTTTCAAATTTACTACACAAGCCTGTCATCAGTTTCCATTGACCTACAAAATTTGTCCTCAGTTCCAATTTACTACACAAACTTGACCTCAGTCTCCAAATGAGACCAACATGTGTTCAGTGTGCCTCAGTTGTAGCCTCTTAATTACTTTTAAGTTACAGTATATTGAGTAGTTGATCTTTTAATGCTCTAACATCATTATACAAGAGTTTTTTTTTATTTTTCTTGTGTCCGGAAATGCTTGAGTACTTGTAATATGACAGTGGGGTTCCTGTGTGGGCAGTATATTAGTGGCCTATTAGATGTGTACATCCTCGGACGGTCTTATAAAGTACTGAGCTGTTTAGCATTGGACATACTGTGAGGATTATTTTCGTCAGTTTGGTCATTAATCGAATGTGTCAAGTGAGAGCTTCATTGTTGAGAATAAGATAGTTGGAAATGAAGGAATGACAATTATTTGTTATTTGATATATGTCACAAGTACATGTGTCGAAAGTTAATAAATTCATAATTATTTTTATATCTCTAAAGGCATTAGATGTATTAAAGTTCATTAAGTATTCACTTGTTTAGGACATGCAAATGCTAGTTAACTCATTGCACGGTTTTCTTAGAACTCGGATGACTGTATTCATAGTAGTTATATAATGTACGTTTATAAACCATCATATGCAGTTTTGGTTTTGTCACGTTGGCCGTTGGATGTGGGATACTAAGATCTGTAGATGTCAGGAGTTATGTTAAAGTATTGGAGATCTCAGTGTATCCACAAAATGAAAAGAGCCGGATTTAACCGAAAAGTTCTTACAAAAAAACCAACTTGGTACAAGAAAAAGGTTTGTTTTTTTCCTTTTTTTTATAACCCTTTCCCTCATAGAGGACACAAAAGACCTATGCGAACAGCATAAAACCAGATCAGTCTGCGAGTAACTCGCAGGCTGATCAGGTTTTATGCTGTTCACTCAGTGGTCAGGAAATGAGGATTTTGTAATTAAATTTGGTAAGGTTTAACTGTGGTTTTCTGCAGATCAGGCTTTATGTGGTACCTATTGAGGGCATCAACATGAGTCTATATGAGGGAAAGGGTTAATGATAAGTATTCAGTAGAACAATTTTGAACACCAACAAGTAACATTATAATATTGTTCACTTCAATACTGATCATTGAATCGTTCAGTAATATTTAAAATAGAGTAATCAACTTGTTGCGCTCATTTCTGATATATTTACCATTAATTAGTGCAACACCACGAAAATGTAACAGTAAAAGTTTGCTTGTACCCCCGGATTACCGAGTTCCCAAGTAATGTTGTCTTTCCCAAGATTTTGTAATGATGTCTCCTAGAATGTTGTCTGCTCTTTAAGTCTAAATTTTTTTGATGTTTGCTCTTAGACTGAGATTTTTTAATGTCGTCTGCTCCAAAACAGATTTTGTTATTACGTCTGTCCTAAAATTTAAAATTTTTTGATGTTTTTTTTTTTATTTTTTAATTGTTATGATCTCAACAGGGTACTATCAATTAAAGTTCTTAGAAGTCTAGACACAAAAGTTGTATTACTGTATATCACTGATTTTAAAACCTTGAGAAGATAGAACAAAATGTATTATTTTCGTAACATATCAGAAATATAGAAAATTTGTGCCTAAAGTTATTCAAAGATTGATTTGAAGAATGGACCTGGATTTCACTAGCTCTTGAATGATAATTATCTGTTGCAGTGTTGTCAGTGATGGACTCCAATCTTGAAAACACGAAATACGCCATTATCAGGATTCATACCGAGTGTAGTCCGTGTAATGGTTCCGCTACATCTTGATCCACTTAACCTCTACCAAGATAACCAAGGTACCCGAATGAAACATTAGAAAACCTTGGTTATCTCCATGAAAGGCCATGAGGACGGAAATGTAGCGGAACCATTACTGGGACTTTACTGGGACTTTACCTTAATGCAATACAACCCATCCTGAACACCTTGCTCTTAGATGAAGTGATTTCTAAATCAGAAGGTGCCATGGTTACAGGTACAATCCCTGGCTGTGCCATTCCAGGTGGTAACAGCAACTTGATGGATTGGCAAGTGGCATAATTTGGTAGTTATGGGATTTTGGTCAGGCTGAAGCTTGGGATGATTAGACACAGTGAAATGTCACCACCACCTGTTGTTTGTAGACGAAATTGAATATCTCATGTAGACTGTCTGGAAGTGGAGATGAAACAAACAAAACAACCAATCAAAATCAATATCTTGTTTCTATATGTTAGTGAGGTTTATATAATATGGTCCAAATGAATGAATGAATATGGAGAAAAAAAGAACATTAGAAAGTATTAACCCTTTCCCTCATAGAGGAAACCATGAAAAGACTTATGCGAACAACATAAAACCTGATCAGCCTGCGAGTTACTCGTTCGTTCGCTGCTCCTCAGTGGTCTAGAAATGAGGACTTTATAATTAAATTTGGTAAGGTTTAACTGTTGTTTTCTGCAGATCAGGCTTTATGTGATACCTACTGAGTGCGTCAAAATGAGTCTATATGAGGGAAAGGGTTAAATATGTGATTTTGAGTTGGAAAAGAGGGAGCGTTGTAAGCAGTAGAAGATAAGCTTATATAGAAGGATGTAAATATTAATTAGGAAGATTCTAGAAATTTACCGGCTACGGTGGTCAAGTGGTTAGAGTGTCCGTCTCGGGAGTGGGAGGTCGTGGGTTTGATCCCTGGCTGAGACATACCATAGTCATAAAAAATGGTACCATTATAGCTCCCTTGCTATAACAGCATAATAAAGGTAGTTCCAGGACTGGTTAGCCCAGTGTCAGGATAATGTGACTGGGTGTGGTATCATGCCACATGTCTAAGACATGATACTACAGTGTGGCAGCACTATATCTGTAGACATTGTCTGACTGAAATACTGTCGGTGGGACATTAAACCCAACAAACAAACCAAAAATTTAGGCGTGGGTAGATTGTTTTAATTCCCAGATGGGTAAATGATGCAGATTTAAGGGGTCAAAATTGGAGGATAACCGCATACCAAGACATGATAGTGGTAGACCCCTGATGACAGACCATTGATATAGACAGGAGGGGTGGGTGAGGTAATTAGGTGATGCCAATTTCTCTCAGCAAGGCACTTCACATTGCTTTGTTTCTACTCACCAGGTCGCTGGTATCTCTGATCTCAGGCAAGGTGGTCTCAGTTAATAATACAGGTAAAGATTAACACTGCATGGATATTTATCTTGATGCAATGTTATACCTGACAAAAAGGAGAGATCAAGCCTTCATAATTGCCTCTGTCTCTTCCCCATACCCTTTCTCCTCAGGAAAAATATAGATCAATAAAAAAAATGTTGGTAAATCCAGTCTCTCTCTCTCTCTCTCTCTCTCTCTCTCTCTCTCTCCACTAACCCCCCCCCCCTCCTCCCCCCCCAAAAAAAAAACGGGAGTGAGGACACGCTCAGTTTCATGAGATTTTCTTTTAAGAATTAGAAAAACATCATGAGAAATATCATTTTGCTACACACACCTTTATTCCAAGAACTTAATGCATGATGTAAATAAAGGAGTGCTTGTAATAGGTCTGAACCAAGTCCTCAATGCACAAAGTATCTTTAAGGTTAATGATGTGTTGAGTAATCATCACTGCACAATCAAGAGGCACTTACTTTGTCAAGTAGGTCAGCACTCAAGTGCTCTGCCCAAGTTTTCGTAATGGACATAGCAGCATTTCAAGGACCTATTTATGGAGCATTCCCTAGCTTACATTAGACATGTGGGGCTTTTTGATTGAAATTCTTCTTTTTTTTTTAAAGTAATCCTGCTAAACGCATCCCATCCCTTCCTACATTCACATTACATGAAGACAAATAATAAATTTCGTCCATTGAAAGCCAGAAGGGGCTATCAGCCTTCTTTTTACATATGCTGATAGCCCCTTCTGGCTTTCAATGGACGCAATGTATGCTGTGGGGGTATCAATCATTATAGTGAGTTTTAAAGCTTGAAATTATCATTTCATTTTCATTATCATTTTACTGAACCAGAATTTTGCGCCTGAAGGATTGTCCCTTGGCTGATATGTCCGCATTGAGAGCAAGAGGTCATGGGTTCGATCCCTGACGGCAACATATTTATGTCATAAAGATGATTTTGGTAAGTTGCCTGCTTGGTGTTTATCATATGTGCAGGGTAGTTTCAGGACAGGTTGACCTATATTATATATATGACTATGTAGATATCTGGTATGATACTGCAGTGTGACACCACTATCCTAAGTAGGTATCTACAAATGAATAAGGAAATATTTTAATAGATTAGATCATTACTGAACTGATAATTTGGAATTGACATCTGACTTTGGAAGTGTTTCATAAGGTCAAGTCATCTCATGGCAACAGTAGTATGAACCCTCCTAGAGGACACCATGAAATGACCTATGCGAACAGCATAAAACCAGATCAGCCTGCGAGTAACTCGCAGGCTGATCAGGTTATATGCTGTTCGCTGGTCCTCAGTGGTCTGGAAAAGAGGATTTTATAATTAAATTTGGTAAGGTTTAACTGTTGTTTTCTGCAGATCAGGCTTTATGTGGTACCTATTGAGTGCGTCAAAATGAGTCTATATGAGGGAAAGGGTTAAGGACGCAGTTAAAATTCAGTGAATGTATGAGTTTTATCATTGCTTTGTATGCCATTGGTGATGACTTGCTGTATGCCAAAATTAAGCACTGAGAATCTTGATAAATATTTCTGTAATTTTATACTTGCATAATGAGTTTAAACCCAATAAACAAACATACTTGCATAATGAGTTTAAACCCAATAAACAAACATACTTGCATAATGAGTTTAAACCCAATAAACAAACATACTTGCATAGTGATTTTATAACTTCTATAGGATTAGAAGAATTTAATTGTATGAGTTGAGGTACCATCAAGAGACATTTCATCATTTTTGTGTCACCTTCTGTAAGTAGAAGTGACATACAGGAGTCACTTTTATGTATCTGTGTGTCTGTCTGTCTTTCTGTCACACTTCCGTCCATTACACTTTTTCCGTTAATTCTTCAGTAGGTGACACAGTCATATGGTCCAAAGAACACTCTTGTTTATTTAAACAGAATCACTTCCAGAACAAAATTATGTGTAATTGTGCAAGTTTCATATAACCATTAAAATGCAAGATGGAGGTGATAGGACATTCCTGAATGGTTAATGTCTATGTATTTGTGGGAAAGAGGACTCTTACTTTAGATTCTCCATTATCTGTTATCCTTTCCACTTTCCGTCTTATTTTTATTTTTTGTTTTTTTCTCCTCTTTTTTTTTAAATTTTTTTTTTTTAACGAGTATTGGCTCTTTCAGGGTATACTTGTCTTAATTTTCAACATTTTTCAACAGTTCCGTTGTTGGAATACTGCTTTGCACTCGGAAAGGTCTCGACATATTCCTGACCCTTCTGAGGTTTGTACCTATAACCTATAGATCCATAGTCATGAGTCCTGCACACTACCAGGGTATCACAGATCCTTTCCATCTTCATCATTCCAAATTGGATGTTTGTTTTGCAGCCTTATAAGTTCAATGCAATCAGGCCTCCGATAGGGTTAACCCTTTCCCTCATAGAGGACACGGTGGAAAGACCTATGCGAACAGCATAAAACCAGATCAGCCTGCGAGTAACTCGCAGGCTGATCAGGTTTTATGCTGTTCGCTGCTCCTCAGTGGTCTGGAAATGAGGATTTTGTAATTAAATTTGGTAAGGTTTAACTGTGGTTTCTGCAGATCAGGCTTTATGTGGTACCTATGAGTGCGTCAAAATGGTCATATGAGGGAAAGGATTAAAATGAGTCTATATGAGGGAAAGGGTTAAAATGAGTCTATATGAGGGAAAGGGTTAAAATGAGTCTATATGAGGGAAAGGGTTAAAATGAGTCTATATGAGGGAAAGGGTTAACAACTAATGCAGGATTGACTGTATAACTGGGGACGTCTATGAAACTATCCTAAGTGCATACAGAAACAAAATCAGATGCACCAGTTTCACAGTTATGCCCTTGAAATATGTAAATACCTTTTTGAGAACTAAGAATACTTCCCGAATGTGTTTCTTGGTCTCCATGTAACGGATATAAGTTCTTATTCTTATGAAACTTGTGAGATAAAAAGCAGATGATAAGCTGCAGACGGAAACCATTTGACTGGAACATCATTATTTTATCAGCTTAATCTTGTATACCAATTCATACCCGGTACTTTAGTTTGAATTCAAATTTTGAATTCTTATTCCAATATGTGCTGTTGTTTGCTATATTTCAGTTGGCTGTAGACCAAATCTTTTTTATGCTTTATCCTGATATCAGATTGATCAAAATCAGGAAAAAAAAAAATCATATTTGATCATTATACTGTATTAGCCCGTTACCTTATGAATATTTATGAGCACAAATTTAGGACTTGGTTGAAATCAGTTTTCTGAACTTAAAAAAGTAAAATTATGAAACAGTGAATTTTTCTTTGCTGTGCCGACCGACTGTTAGAATCTGAGCTATAGTATTGTATGAGGAAGCAGAGGAGACCCTGATTTGATAATACTTGGGAGATGTTTGATTTGGGTTCGTTCTGTTTGCCAAGGTGCCAGAATGCATTAAATTAACATAATGTGTCAAATTAACATAATGCGCCAAAATAGCTCTTCAGGTACAAAAAAAATATAATCAAACAGATTTCACTCAGTTTTACTTGTGTACCTTTAAATTCACTTGTGGGAAACTTTAGAAATATTGGCTGCCTCTGTAACCAGATACAGAGGGTTGTTGTTTGTACCAAAGGGCAGACAACCCTTGATCAGGGGGAGATAACTGAGCCAGTAATCCCAGTGGTTAGCATCAGGACAGGGGAGAATTAGGAATGTGGACACAAGTCAAATAGTTTATCAATAGGTAGAGTGATTCTGTACTCTAAGCCCATTGAGAGTCTTTAAATTGGTTGAATGGTTTTTAAAGCCACAATAATGGACTGGAATGTGAAATGATCATGTTGTATGCGGAAACTTGGTGTGAAAATTATACGTCCCTATAAGTTGAACATTTTTGTGTACTGTCACAGGAAAGGGACTGTTGTTTTGGTGTATGATAAACAGTGTATGTATGTGTCTCCTGGATGCATGGTGAATGTGAATATCTCGGAGGTTTAATCTTGTGAATATTTGTGAATATCGTCAGTCGTACATTGTTTTATGATATGATAATGATGATATATGTTTATAGCAGTACATAATTCAAAATGAGAGAGAAGTCTGCATATCAAGATGTGTGAAGAATGGATATGTGTGTAACGGATTAGTTATAAGACGCTGTGTCCTTATAAGTGTATTGTGTGGTTTATATTGAAGTATCTGCAATACATTTTTCCTGAGGCTGCCTTTGTTTTTATGTGTATTAGATTGGCAACAACTGTATTTGGAGTCCATAACTGAATAACACATTTGAGTGCATTGTTAGTATGCTGAAAACCTGTAAAGAAGTGAAGTGAGAAGTGAAGAAGTGAAGGAACACCATTTTAACCCTTTCCCTCATAGAGGAAACCTTGAAAAGACCTATGCGAACAACATAAAACCAGATCAGCCTGCGAGTAACTCGCAGGCTGATCAGGTTTTATGCTGTTCGCTGCTCCTCAGTGGTCTGGAAATGAGGATTTTGTAATTAAATTTGGTAGGGTTTGAGTTTGGCTTTCTGCAGATCAGGCTTTATGTGGTACCTATTGAGTGCGTCAAAATGAGTCTATATGAGGGAAAGGGTTAAGGAAATTGGAAATGGGCCTTAATCTGGAGGTTGCTTCTGTTTAGGCTGTTGGCTGTTGTTCAGAGGTTAAATTCTAAACATTCAGTGCTGGGAATCAAGTCACTAGTCTTTGATCTCAGGTTGACTGTTATTCAGAGGTTAAATTCTAAACATTCAGTGCTGGGAATCAAGTCACTAGTCTTTGATCACAGGTTGACTGTTATTCAGAGGTTAAATTCTAAACATTCAGTGCTGGGAATCAAGTCACTAGTCTTTGATCACAGGTTGACTGTTATTCAGAGGTTAAATTCTAAAACTTCAGTGCTGGGAATCAAGTCACTAGTCTTTGATCACAGGTTGACTGTTATTCAGAGGTTAAATTCTAAAAATTCAGTTCTGGGAATCAAGTCACTAGTCTTTGATCACAGGTTGACTGTTATTCAGAGGTTAAATTCTAAAAATTCAGTTCTGGGAATCAAGTCACTAGTCTTTGATCACAGGTTGACTGTTATTCAGAGGTTAAATTCTAAAAATTCAGTGCTGGGAATCAAGTCACTAGTCTTTGATCACAGGTTGACTGTTATTCAGAGGTTAAATTCTAAAAATTCACTGGGAATCAAGTCACTAGTCTTTGATCACAGGTTGACTGTTATTCAGAGGTTAAATTCTAAACATTCAGTGCTGGGAATCAAGTCACTAGTCTTTGATCACAGGTTGACTGTTATTCAGAGGTTAAATTCTAAAAATTCAGTGCTGGGAATCAAGTCACTAGTCTTTGATCACAGGTTGACTGTTATTCAGAGGTTGAATTACCTACAAATTAAGTGCCATTAAAATTATTGGTTTGATCATTGACCTTTATTCACAGGTTGACTGTTATTCAGAGGTTGAATTACCTACAAATTAAGTGCCATTAAAATTATTGTTTGATCATTGACCTTTATTCACAGGTTGACTGTTATTCAGAGGTAACTGCCTATATAGGTTTGAGTGTAATATATAACAAGGAGTTATAATTTGGTCACATTATATTGCCTTCAACATTTCGAAGGGTAATGTTGTGATGGATATACACAATATTTTTATACATGAAGAGACTCATGAAAAATGAGCCATAACGGCAGAATCTTTAGCGATAATTCTACTATTGAGTAGGTTATTATAATTAATAGTAAGTTTAGAAGGAAGATCATCGCAGCTTTCACATTATAATATCTTGGTGTAGTGGGTTTCTTTTCAGACTCTGAATGTATTATAATTTATATAAAATCTGACTTGGATGTGCTGATGAACCTGTAAGTTAAAAGTGCCCAGATTTATACATCTTAATTCTAGTGATAACATAGCTGAATTGAAAGACTGGGGTGGGGAGTTGGGGGAGGGGACATTTGGAAGGATTATCAGTGTTTATGTTACTTTAATAACTGATAAGTATTCATCACTATGGTTTCAAAGATCAGGTAAATTAACAGAAAAATCGCAGTATTGGACTTTTGGCCCTACCAGTTGATGTAAATTGATTCTCATTTCACTGTCTTTTCTTGTATATGAATATGATGGTGTGGGAATGATAGATAAACAGTGGGATATTGTGTTTCGCTGTTATTGAATACAGTTGCTTAGTAACACAATATGGGGGTATGAGAATATTGTCACTGAAACTGACTTACAAATAGTGTTAGTCAGTTGAAAATGCTTAGTTTTCCTGAGGATTGTTAGTGAGTTAAGGAAGCTTGGTTAAATACAAATCCATGTTCACCTCTTTACTGATAAGGGTGACACTCACTTATGCTTAGAACAGACTTTCATGCTGATCGAGAAATCTGATATAATAAATAGACCGGTTGTGAGACTGTACAGTGGAGAAATGCTACTATAATCTGGAATTCAGTCATTTCGGCGAACGTGATTAAAATGATTGTGAATGGGTTGAAGGACCTGGCAATAAAGCCGGTTCACAGGAATGTGGTATCTGACATGGCATAATAGTTTGAACTAGTCCTTGATATAAAACCGAAATTAGCCGGACTGTTTATATCGCATGTGGCTGGAGTTTGTACCCAGTGCTCCCTTTCCTGTTATCTGTTTTTGGTCCTTGAATTGGATAATAAGGCAGACTGGATTATGATCGGGAAGAAATAATGCGGAATGTGTGATCTACAAAACACTGTGTGGGTCGGATCGTTGTAAACTCTCATGGATACAGTGGGGGGGGGGGGAATATGTCCTTTCTTTATTAATGCATTGATCTGCATTTTGAACAAATGCAAAGAAGTGATTGTTTTTGATAGACAGGAATTCAATATAGGGTCGATATGAGGAGGTATATAAGTTTGTGTTGATCAAACTTGATTGCTACTCATTTAAAAAGAGGAAGTTCTGGATAGTTTTGTGTTTTATTGAGGAACATTAAAAATCAGTATGGGATACCATGGTGATATACCATTACTAACATGGTGACAAGTCATACAATTGCTGCCATGGTAACAGTTACTGGTAGCATATCATTGCTTAGATAGTAACATGAAACTGATGATATGGGTAACATTTCTGCTAATGTTGTGGTAACATGCCATTGGTGTTGATATATAGGGGAAAAGTATCATACCTGTCTCAAATGAGCCATTTTCGTAAATTGAAATGCAGCTGGTTGAATAGTTAATATCATTTACCTAGGCAATCACGCTGATGTAATATCTTAACCTAGTTTGTTTGTAATGAAATAGAAAAGTGCCGTAGGAAACGCGATTCATTTCCATCATCAACCAGTTTATATGAAGCCGAAGTATGCTTATCATGATAATGCATATTTTATAGGCGGGCATACCTGCACCTCCGGTTATATTCCTCAATTCATCATGTCAGGTAGATGTATGATGTGTCAGGTCGATAGAGTCGATCTGATAACTTATACGTGCCTCAGAATGTGACAGATCTGAATCCAAGTACTGTACACACTATAGGGGGCAGTTACTTACGACAGCTTTCCGAGTCTTTTAGACACGGATGGTGGCTGTGACTGGTGCTGAATTGTCAGGCATTCTCTTCTTCCTGAATATTTGGTGGTATTGTTTTATTCTGCTTCTGTTACCGTGGTTTCTGTGTGATATATGATATTGATTGTCATGAGTTGAAGCTGAGGTGAAGTTTTGATATTGATAAATTATATTGCTTTGAGTTGATCTCAGAAATGGACCAGTTCACAATTTTACAAATTGCATATTATTATAGGGTTTCAATTCCTTTTTTGTTTTATTTTCTTCAGTTACATTTATGGAGGGTTACTATGTTTACTTAGTTAAGATCATCAGTATTAAAAGTTTCTTAATTTTTTGTATGCTTTGGAGAAGATTTTTCCCATAAGATGCCAGCATAGTGTGTTTCTTTGTATAACAAAAGTCAAGGTCACCCAGCTCAAAGTCAGGGTCACATTGGCAGTGTATAACACCGATGTGACAATTTTACATCTGTAGGAATGGTTTATATCGTAAGCGTTGTGAAATTCCGAGCCTTGGCAAGCCTCGGTGTAGTCCTGCATTCCCTAGTGGCAGTTACGATGCAGATTTTTGTGTGGGTATGACTTCCTATAATGAATGCATGAAGGTGATATTGGCAACCATTTTTTTTCAGATTTTATTATTTTTGATTTACTTCTGTGCTTGTTTCTTTACCTTTCATGTAGTTTAGGAATAAACTAGCAACTTGCTTTGCTATAGCAACATTACAATGCATTAATAAATTATGAGATGTAAAGATAGCAAATTAATGAGATGTAAAGATAGCAAATTCATGTGAAAAATTTGGCAGGAAGGGAATAAGTAAAGACTTTTGGTTATATTGTACACACCTTAGTCGCCAAAGAAACATTTGTTATCAGTAATAGTAATTTATGATAATAATGATGATTTTCTCTGGGTTTTATGTTTGTTTTTCAGCTGGCAAATACATAGTTTGTGAAAAAGTAAATCTCTTGCAATCAGTTCATTTCAGTAGGTTGTTTTTTCTCATTGGGTAATTGTGTTTGGATGAGTACAAGTGTGTACATTATTGATGATTCAGTAAATTCTAATGAAAAACTGATTGGTTTTTGGTATCTCAAGTTTTTGTGTAAGTGTATAAGAGAGATAGGGAGAGAGAGAGAGAGAGGGAGAGAGAGTGAGGAGAGAGAGAGATTAAGATAAGAAAGAGAGATGGGGGTAGGGTATGAACAATGGAAGCCAACTTCAGATTAAAGTTTAAACAAATTTTGACTTTATTTTGAGCTAGGTTATCAGTTGATAAAAAAATATAACAAATAACAACACTAACTCTTGAATGAAATGACATCATGGAAGAATACTACATCAGTGATTCTGCTGCAATTATCCGGAAAACTGTGCTCTGAATCGGGTGAAATTTCGAAATGTTGGACTACTGATATACTTAGTAACGATGAGCCAGATCCCGCTCCAAATAATAAAGTACTTGTGTCCATGTACCCAAAGGAGTTCCAAATATGATGTGCACGCGCTTCATAAATCTCACGTGCAGGAAAATCACGTGAAGAACAAAGTTCCAATGCAGGTAAATAGATGCAAAAGTGGCCTGGTGTCCACATGATCAGTTGAAAATGCTAAAAGAAACAATAATGGGTTATTAAGTAGGTGTTTTCTGGATGTTTGTTGTTTTATATATTCATAATTCATCTGCCTGTGGAAAAAATTCTGGTTTGCCAGTCTTAAAATTAAGCTAGGATTTCCAATTTGACAAAACCTGATCAGCCTGGGAGAAATTGACACATTTGTATGCATTTGCAAACACACCGGACTTCGAAGATCAGACAGCTCTGGGAAGGACCTGTCTGATCAGGGTCTCCTCTGTTTATCATACAATATTATAGCTAAGATGCTTCACAGCAAACAATTTATATATCAATTAAATTTCAATAAATTGATATTGATCTAGTCATGTTCAGTAAATTGATATTTGTTCATGAATATTCATGAGGTTATTGGTTAAGAAAGTTATTAATGAACTCTGGACAATAAAGTATGACACTTAATCATAGCAATTGTCTCTCGGTGGCATTATTCATCGATCTGATACATGAGGACTGGCTTGTGGGTCATAAAATCCAATAAATAAACATTTAATCTTAATCAGCCTTTGATCTTAGATATATGTGCATTCTGATTAGGCTTATATCAGTGTGACAGGATCATAAATACGTTACTGCCAGCCAGGGGTCCAGGTCTTTTTTCTCCCTCAACCTCAGTTCTCCATCATAAACCTTCTTATTGGTCCCACCAGGTTTATCTATGTGTTCTGCAGCCTTTTATCTGGGGGATTTTATTTTCTCTTAGTTTTATTGACAGACATACTGTTTTTGGGATGTTTTTGGATGGCGGCTTCTTCCGCAGTCTGGTTTGCAAAAAAAAATCGTGCAACGGCAGACGGCAAAACTGCTTTATCTGCACTCTTTCTGTATCCTTGATAGAGTGTTGGACAGAATAGGGGTGGCATTTCTGGATATCAATTGAAACAGTCCCTTTGAATTGAGTATCTGTTTGATCATTTTCACTCACCTGCTCAGGTGGGAATCTAGTGTCTCTTTCTTTTCCGGTTCAAGTGTCTGCTTTTGAATCCTTTAGTTTCTTAATTTCTCCCTCAGAATGATTGTTTGTTGTGTGAATGGTTTTTACCATTTTAGTGTTTACAGAACTGTAATCAAATTGATTTACAGGTTATACAGTAGTTACATTGGGATATAAGGTAGTCAAGGGTTGACCTGGTTTACAAAAAATTGAAGACATGGTTTTATTTGTGATACTTTTTGTTAGCAGTTCATATAGCTGTGAGTGGGGAAAGCCATCTAAAAATTATATTACCAAAAAAAAAAAAAAACAAAAAAAAACAACAACTGGAAGTACATTTATTTTGTACTTTGAGTCGCTTTATAAAATTTGACTTAGTGTATTAAGTGCTTTCTTAATCATTCAGACCATGTATGTGTTTTTTAACCCTTACATACTTTTTTCAGGTTTTTTTTATGCCTTGGCTAAAAGAGTAGAGCTAGGAACTATCTAATCAGGCCCTCTTCTTTTAACTTATGCTTGCGGTAGGTCGGTGGTTCTACCCGGATGCCTCCGTGCATTCGGGGTCTTCCTCCACCTGTTATTAGCTGGACGTCGCTATATGACTGAAATACTGTCAAAGCAATGGTTAACTTAAATAGTCAAGTCTATTTACTTGCAAAATATTGTAGCTCAGATTCTACTTAAGTCTTTAATGCAAAGTGAAATGAATCGTTTATAATATCAATTATTATAAGGTCAGTTGATTAATACTCATCAACATGAAAGTCAATGAGGTAAAGGGTTTTAACCCAATTTTATTAATTTAAGAAATTGCTGTTTGGTCAATGTCAAACATGAATTATTCATTGAAGAGAAATTGAGCTTAAATATTATGTATAGAAAACACTTGTTTAATCAACTTATTTTTGTCTTTCATATTATTTTATTCATCCACTGAAAATACAAATATTTCCTGCATCTGTCCGTAAAGGCATATGTATACATGACAACCGTGTCATATAACTGTACCAACAATAAACCGTACATTGATGGTAATCTCGACTGAACAATCTTGGTGAAGAAAAGACATTGTTTGGATGATCATGTGACTGACAACAATCAGCCTGGCGCTTTAAGAGAATAATATTGATTACTGGTGTAGTTAAGAATCAACTTGGACACTGAGAGCCTCAGTTTGCCAGCTTACATTCACAACGTCTCTCCTGTATACAGGCTGTTATAAACAGAGGAAGGGCAAAAAAAAATTGCTGATTTGTATTTTTTTTTGTTTTTGTTTTTGGTTGTTGTGTTTTTTTAAAGTGAAGGGGTGAGGATGAAAGGGGGTTCTTTTTAACCCTTTCCCTCATAGAAGACACCATGAAAAGAACAGCATAAAACCAGATCAGCCTGCAAGTAACTCGCAGGCTGATCAGGTTTTATGCTGTTCGCTGCTCCTCAGTGGTCTGGAAATGAGGATTGTGTAATTAAATCTGGTAAGGTTTAACTGTGGATTTCTGCAGATCAGGCTTTATGTGGTACCTATTGAGTGCATCAAAATGAGTCTATATGAAGGAAAGGGTTAATATGAGTTTTGTGAAACCCAGTATTGGGATCTACAATGTATTAGATTCAGAGTTACCTTGTACAGATTTTAAGAATGTGAGATTTGTAATAAAAAATAAATATTTAAGTAATATTATAAAAGTATAACTAAAAAAAAAAGAAAAAAGGTGAGTTATAAAAATTTAGGGATGAATAAATTTTGATAAACCATTGATAAAATTTAACTTCCTCATGAAGTTTAATCACTTCACAATAAGTGAGAAAAACTTAAATGATTTTACAGTTTGTATTTCTCCAATTTTATTATTTTTTGAAAACTCTGATTTCATTACAATTATAAATGTATATATGTTTCTCATTCTTTGTGTTAACCCCTAATCTCATATTTAGATGGGGGCCTCTGTGGCCGAGAGTGTAAAGTCGCTGACTTTAACACTTACTCAGCCCCTCACTGCGTGGGTTTCGAATCCCGCAGGGTCATTCGGATTTTAATGTGAGGAAGCCTTCCAGCTGGCTTGCAATAGGTCAGTGGTTCTACCCGGATGCCACCGTGCATTCAGGGTCTTCCCCCACCTGTAATTAGCTAGACGTCGCTATATGACTGAAATACTGTCAAAGCGACGGTTAACTCAAATAGTCTAGTCATTTTTTTGTGTCACACTTTTTTGTGTGTCCCCGTGCCACAGTTGTACTGTAGTATTTCTGTATTAAAGACAGTGCTGTTTAGGACAATTTTTGAAGGTACAAAACAGGACAATTTGAAAATATTCATGCTGATCATGAATTGAATATGTTTGATGGTCGTCACAAACTTTCAGAGTTAGCCATGACACATAGCCCAGTTTCAAAGCTAACATAAAAAAATAAAGAATGACTTTTCCTTTTGTTCATTGTGGTCCAGCATATGAGAGCAGAAAACCAGGTTATCGTCACCCAGCAGAGCCATATCCATGTATAAGATTATATTATGTTGTGCAGAACCTTCTATGTGAATGTTCCTTAATGTTTGCGACATATTTGTGTGTTTCAGGAGAACCCTGAGGCTGCCATAGAAGACCAGATAATCGCTGCCCAGGATGTGCCAGCGTTCCCCCAGAAACACCCACTAGAGAATGAAGAAATTCCGGAACCGGCTGAGGACATAGAGATTCCGCCACCCATGCCGGTTCAAGACCAAAGTCATATGCTGGCCCTCGGCACCAACCAAACAAGTGATCTATCGGAGAAATTTGTGAGTTGCATTTGATTGCTGACAGAACTGTGTGATACAGTCAGTCTTATTGATTGCTGTGAGAGAGAGGGGGAGAGGGAGGTTGGCATCAATAAGTTACACACCATTCTCATGCCACGTGTCCTTATTGCTGGAGAGCTCTTCTTGTCTACATCTTATACAAGCAAGGTCACTCTGGGCTATTTACAGATGGTCAAGCGGCATGTTCCGTTCTGTATTTGTCTATTTATAACTTCTGTTTGTATGTCACTTGAAATGGAATATGATTAATGCTTTTTTGTCCATTGATTGTCTCAATGGTATTTCCTGTTTTTTAATTCTGATTTTTTTTTCTCTGAAGATTCATTTAAATTTATATGATCTTCTCCTCCAACTCTCAGACACGAACATAGAAAGTACATCAAGTATTCCTCAGAGTGTCATTATTCCAGAAATTTCTGAGTCTTTTGGCTTTTAAGAAAGATATAAGTCTCTGCAAAACTCAGAGTGAATTGCATCCAGACCAGTGGTTCTTTATGTCACTGGTTACAAATGTGTTTAACTATCTAAAACTTACATGTGCATTACATGCTGTTCTTAGGGCCAAGCCTGCATTTTTAGGAAACATCTCAAATTCAGATTTGGCACTAATCAAACTTTTTGAAGTTCTGTTGTAAGACGACTATTTACAGTCTAAGAGAGTGAAAAATTTTGAATAAGGAGGGCTGAACATGAAACATTTCTATCTCCTTCTTTTTCTACATGCACTTTTAATTGTTTCGTAGTCAGCCCTCGATTCATGTGATTTTTCAACATGCTCTCACAGAAAATTAAATGTGATGTATTTTAAGAATTCAGAATTGTGTTGATAAAAAAAATGAGATTTGTTAGTTGAGGAAAGTCTCAGTTTGAGATATTTAATGAGATACAGTCTTACTTTAAAGTAATCCATCCATCATTAAATTGTGATCATAGTTCATCACATGATCATGGGAATTTCAAAATAAATGCAAGCCTTTATAGACTAAGATCAAAACAGCCTAGAACATTCAAGTCAGTGGATGCTTGCATATGCACTGAGTCTTGTAAGCACTTGAAGGACCATGATTATGACTGAATGATGGATGGGTTTCCTTAATCATAATGTTCAATAATTAGAGAATTAACTTAGGGAGAGGACATTAGTGTCAACCAGTTAAATAAAAGAAAGAAAGAAAATGAAAAAAAGTTTTCACCAGTGAACACCTGTCTCATGGGGATTTCATTTTTTTTTTTTTTCAGATTTTTTTTTTTTTTTTTTTTTAATTTGGTTGGGGGGGGGGATTTTAATGGGTTTTTCTGTCCATGTTTCACATCAGTAACTTTTGTACACTGAAATGACCTTGATGTTAGGGCTGTTTAGTCCACAAAAAATATGATGCCATTCCTCCTATAGCATGCACAACAAATACAGCTGATGTTTTACTCTGAAATAGCCTTATTTTACTTGAATTATTACAGTTTTATAACCTGGCCAAAGCTCAGGTGTAATTTGAAAGGTGACTTTTATGTGGGGGAAAATTCAGTCGTATAATAGATAAACTGTACATTTTTCATGTCGAAACTATTTTCAAAGCCCATGTAA
Organism: Solen grandis; assembly: GCA_021229015.1. Taxonomy (NCBI): domain Eukaryota; kingdom Metazoa; phylum Mollusca; class Bivalvia; order Adapedonta; family Solenidae; genus Solen; species Solen grandis. The sequence goes on along the minus strand of CM037783.1, from coordinate 16,094,272 downwards.
TTTTTTACCTCTAAGTTGATATGTCAAATGAGTCCCGTATCACTGTCAGAACTTTGACCTTTTCAGTGAATTTAATTGGGTTTTAAGACTTGTTCTGATGTTATCTTAACAGGTAAAAGGAAAGGGAAGTGAGTTTTAAATGATAAATGTAAAACTGTGGGAGGCAGTGAGTGGTTTCTAACACCTGGAATTGGCAACAAGAACAGATATCAAAGATGAAGCAACAGTTTGATAGCGTCTTAACCCTTTCCCTCATAGAGGACACCATGAAAAGACCTATGCGAACAGCATAAAACCAGATCAGCCTGCGAGTAACTCGCAGGCTGATCAGGTTTTATGCTGTTCGCTGCTCCTCAGTGGTCTGGAAATGAGGATTTTGTAATTAAATTTGGTAAGGTTTAACTGTGGTTTTCTGCAGATCAGGCTTTATGTGATACCTATTGAGGGCGTCAAAATGAGTATATATGAGGGAAAGGGTTAAGGGTACACCAACCTCTGCATGATATCTAAAGTTGCCCATCTCACAGTCATAAAATATGGACTGATCTGTAATTGTATATATAATTTTCAGTGAATAAAGATGTGATGGTTTACATCATCTGGCCATTGATGCCAGAAATAATAGACAGAAATTATACAAGTATATGATTATGATTTATAGAAGTAGTGGAAAATATTTTATAAGAACATAATAGAATTTAAAGAAATATTTGTAAATCAT
>CM037783.1:16043451-16093451 GCA_021229015.1 Solen grandis | reverse complement strand
ACAGAAGGATAGCATGTGCTAGAGAACTTCTGGTTAACTGTCAAAGAGCCGAAAAGAATGTAATGATAATTGCAAAACTGCATGCAACATGCACCTTAAATATATAAATATAGAGAATGAGAGACCCTTATTGTCGCTTCTTTAAACGATTACTTTAAAAATAGCAGGCCTGAAGGCCATCTTGTTCGAAAAGAAGTTATTATTGAAGAGGCTGCCGATTTTGTCGCAGGTTATACGTACCCACAATGCTAGACTTTTAGCGGGTATACATGCTCAATGCCATTCGCTGTCATGTTTGTAGTCAAGCGTTAAGTTTTGCATAAAGTCTGATATAAATTTTACTTGGTAGATTGACATCATTAAAGGGGAAAAGCATGAGAAAAATAATACGGTAGCTTAGCAACTGTAAATGTACTTACAAAACAAATTCGTTTCTATGTCTTGTGTCATGTTTGACCTCCTATTCATTTATCTCCAAAGAAGATAGCAGAAAATCTAATTAATCTGCAAACAACTTTTAAAGTGGTCCCATGCTTTCAACCTTAAGTACAAATTATTTGTTTCTAAAAAAAATAACTGTTGCTATATTTTACTCACTGTTTTAACAATCAAAATATTTTTATTTTATCAATCATAAGAATACTCTAAGACTTACTCGTATGTGATTACTATATTTTTTAAAAGTCCATCAGCCTTTTAGTTGTAAAGAACCAAAAAAATAAAAAGTTACTATTAATATCATCAAATATTTCTATGATGAATATTTAATTTCAAAATAATAATTTCATAATATGTATAAAATATAAAAGAATAGATATGAATCAAAATAATCAATGGCAGAAATTTTTAGTCATGCTGTTGTTGTTGTCTGGTAGATTCCTCAATTTCCTTCGGAGCACTCCTTGGTATGATGAAGAATTTTGACTTTTCTGTATTAAGGGTCGCACTTCATTATGTACACTTGCAATGTTGTGAATATATACTCTAAAACGCGTAGGCGGCAGAGCTTATAGTCAGACGGTATAAATTTAGTCAGTACAGTTTATCTTACATAAGTGCCCTATAGTGTTTGTATGTATATACACATAGTTATTCTAAATTACTAGTAATTTATTGTATAATATTAATTGTAATAGAGGACCAGTTTCTGACTAAGCTACCCAGTGACACTACGTACATAACACCCTGGTTCTTTCTGTGATAATGTTCTCACAATAGGCCTGCGACCATCTTTCATGTTTTCTGTCATGTTAATTAGTACCAGTAATAACATTCATGTTGTGTACACGTCAAAAGTCTCTCCCTCGCCTTGGGGTGGGGTGAGGGGTGAGCAATGGTATACTGGCATGGGCGATACATAAAGGTGACTTATCCGGGAGACAATTTCCTTGGTAGAACCAGTACTGACTTCTCAGAGTTCCCATAGCAACCCCAATTTGCCAAGTGCAAGACATGGGCGAATCTTGTACAAATTTTATACATTTTTGGTTTGACGAGATCACTGGAGGAATGTGCCCCCGTTGGGATTCGAATCCAAGAACTCCCAATATTATATTGCTTATTCGAACTGATGAGAAAGAGAGAGAAAAAAAGAAGAAAATAGATTCTCTGAAAATTTTGACATGTTCATTTTATTGTTTGCATGTGTGGATAGAAAGAGAGGGGTAAAGAATTAGAAAATAAAAAAGTGCATATAAGAACTACAATGTAGGTATATGCGTAAGTTACGATTATCTTTTTCAATGTGTTTAATATCTGAGAGGGAGAGAGAGAGAGAGCACACAAGTGAACACTGCAGAAAAAAAGGTCCTGGAAAATAAGTTATTCCGCGGAGGCAACATCTTAGACAAAAACGGAGTTTGAACATGCGTAATTAGGGTCAGATTTAATTTGTTAGTTTTCAGACATGCTAATCATGTAAAGTTTGATCAAACACATCAAGTAAACATATAGAAATGAAAGCACCCCAGCGTATACTTAAATATTGATATAATGCTTTCAAATACATATTTTTCACACGTGCATGAAATTTCTTAATGACACACAGCCTCTGCTGCAGAAAGTCACGTAGGCCACTACACATGTATATACCGGTACATAAAAAGTAAAAGAATGTTATTATAATGAAACAAATAATAAGAATTTACTACATAATATAATTTATGATACATAACACACATACGCAAAATGTTGAATTAAGAGACACAAAGAATAATTATATTCTAAAAAATATAAAAATAAAAAGGGAGTGTCCAGAAACTTAGACTGTCCAAAATCTAAGATTGATTCAATACGATATATGTTATACCATTGCTATACGATACGATGCGATACTGTTCATTATGTCCAATATGATTAGATAGGATAGGATACAATTCGATACGTTATGATGCGATTGTGTATATTATGCGATACAAACAATATACAATATTTTTGACACCTGATACGAAAGCACCACTGTATGTCATTTATTTGTATTTCTTATTTTGTACTAAGATAGACAACTGTATTACAAGGTAATGAAATTATAAAACATACATATTCCAAGGTTTTTGGTAATTAAGTCATTTATCTGAATTTCTGATTTCCACAAGACTTAAGAGGGTCAAAATCAAAATTCACAAATGACAAGTCACAATTACACACTAATATTTTAGAATGGAAAATCAACTTTGTATCTATAAGACAACTTTGAAATACCTTTCAGTGAATATAAATGCTTTGAAAATTGTATGAATTTTATTTGTTATCATTTTTTTTAATCTTTAAAATTGAAAAACTAATGGTCCACGGCAGTGTGATAAAGAAAATGCGTTATTGTGGAAGATACAATTTTTTACATACCCTAACAACCTTCAAAAATTGTATTCTCATATGTGGTATAATAAGTGTGATAAAAGCAAGATAGTTCTGTTTTTACGTTGGAAGGAGCGAAATCATATTTTCCATTTTTTTTTTTTTTTAAAAATCACATATTACGTTTTATTTTTTATACTGCAATAACCTGCTCAAAATCATGAAATAAAATAATTTCGTCAGGACAACAGAAAATGAGTGACAAATACCTTTTCGGGGTCATAAGGTTGATCGAGAGGCTGCTGCGTGTCATCTTCCTTCGTCATCCTCTGTGTTTGGCGTGTAGATTGGATTGGCCACCAGACTGGACTGGTCCTTCAGCCGGCTGTGACGGAATTGATTGTTCCTGGACATATAAGTGAAAATATGACGACTATCCATGTTTGTTGCTGATAAAATTTCCTTTTTAGTTTAGACTTGTATCTTTCCTAAAATTATCTGGCCAGAACGTATACTTGTATACTGCAGATATTAATATTATACTGAGAGAGAGAGAGAGAGAGAGAGAGAGAGGGTGGGAGAGAGAAAAGTAATACATAAGGGTAGAATGAAATAGAGAGAAGTAAAAACTAAGTGAGAGAGAGAAAGAAGTAAAACACAACTAGAGATTTGTTCTTGTAGAAAACTGATGTCTCCCCTTCCCACTTCCCCTCACACACACATAATGAGGTACACTGTCACATATGTACAAGAGCTCTCTCAACAGGGTCTGCTTGAATGGCCTTGAAAAAGTAGTAGATCTACCACAGTTTCGGTTACCAAAACATTAGCTCAATTAAAATTACAAACAGTGACTTGTAATAGGAATATATTGTTATTTTTCACATGTAAAAGAATAATCACGATGACAAGCAACAGGTAAGCCATGTGTGGCTAGGGTACAAAATGTTTGCAGTAATTTTATACATGGCTGATTCAACTTCATGCAAAATATCCCATTGTTTTAACCCTTTCCCTCATAGTGGACACCATGAAAAGACCTATGCGAACAACATAAAACCAGATCAGCCTGCGAGTAACTCGCAGGCTGATCAGGTTTTATGCTGTTCGCTGCTCCTCAGTGGTCTGGAAATGAGGATTTAATAATTAAATTTGGTAAGGTTTAACTGTGGTTTTCTGCAGCTTTATGTGATACCTATTGAGTGCGTTAAAATGAGTCTATATGAGGGAAAGGGTTAATTCATGCATTTAATATTCATCGAGTCATGCATATTCATCATGCCATAAATATTCATATAGTAAATTGTTAAAGGGCTGACAAAAATGATCAAGCTCTGCCCAGAGTTATCGACCTTATGTGCGTCACTTCCATTCATCAATTTCTTTTCATGACTGAAATTTGGTTTCCATAGCTTGTAGAATAGGAGTAGTCTTGCATTCAAGAAACTGTGAAAAAGGGGGAATAACTCCAATTATACTGAGGCCAGAGTTATGGTCGTTGTGCATGATACTTTCTCTTATTAATTTCTTTCCATAAATGAAATTTAATTTAAATAGCATGTGTAGAACAGGAGTTATCTTAAGGACACAAAATTGTATAAAATGGGAAAATTCCAACAAGTTATCATTGGAAATGGATAATGCTACCACTATGCTTTCTCACAGGATAAGTAAGAAGTTTAACAAAGGGCAGTCACTCCAAAAATAGGAGTTACAGTTCTTGTACAATGCACTTCTCCCCATGAGATCTATCCACATGTGAAGTTTGAAGTTAATAACTTTTTTACTTTTTGAGGTATGCTCCAGACAAAAGTGTGACAGACAGACAAACAGACAGACAGACAACTCTGAAATAAACAATATGTTTCCTCCAAATTAATATGGGGGAGACATAGTTATAGAGAGAAAGAAAAAGAGGGAGAAGTAAAACATATGAAAGAGAGGAAGTAAAACATGATAATGTGAAACAGAGATAAGTAAAACATAATGATAGAGAGAAAAAAGGACAAGAAGTAAACCATAAGGGTAGAGGGAAATAGGGACAGAAAGAGAGGAACTGAAAACACAACACGACACCATTATTCATTAACATAGAAGGGATAGAAAGCTATGGACAAAGAGAAAAAAGCCCCAAGACAAGCATAAGAAGACTCGGGCAGATAAGAAGATAGACATACTTTAATACTAAAGTCTCACCGTTTTCTCTTAATGACGATAAAGAGGAGAACTCCGATGACGAGACATACGATGATAACCGTGACGATGATGATAGGAATGAGTTTGGTTTTGTTGGCGGGCTGGGTCTGGGTGCGTTGCTCCAGAGTCTGACAGCGTGTTCCACTTGTGTGCTCCTTACACCTGAATCAGGCAAAGCAACCATTCAGGGGAGGTAAATATAACAAAACAGGCAAGGAAACCACTATTCAGGGGAGGTAAACTTTACAAAACAGGGGCAACTAAGATGGGCTCAACTTTTTGACTTCGAAATTTAATAAAATTTGTTGTATTTTTGTTGTTTTTGTTTTTTTACTATTAAATTTTAAAATAAAACAATTTAATTTACCATTTTAAGCATTTTTTATGAAAATTTAAGAATGCAGAAATACTCTTAAACAAGAACAAATGATTTTTGACTTCAGTTGCTTTGTAACATCCTATCTAATATGATCTCAACAGTACTCACATTTCACTGATTTAAACATCTCATTTCTACCAAAATTCTACTTACTTGCATTCCTTACACTGGCCAATGTTGGTCTGTGGGTTGATATGGCAACCAACACACTCTCCGTCATGGAAACAGTAGTCATGACAGACAGAACGATTGCAGAACTTTCCCTCGTACAAACCCTGATCACACCTGCCACACAAATCAAAGATAAGAAACCTTAGTCCTAATTCATTTATATTATGTGCCTTTATTTTAGACTAAGACTCAAGATTATGAAATTTCAAGAAGTCTATTTCTTCTTTTATAAAGAGCTGATTTGCAGTTTGATCCATATCTAAAAGTGATTAAAACCCTGCATCCCACCTTCATGGGTAAAAGTTGGATAACAACTGAAAATCCAGGTTTTAGCATTTTTTAAAAAAATATTTCAAGTAGAATAAGAAGTCACTTGCAAATCTGTAAATCCTGAAATTTAAGAAAAATCCTGAAATTCTTAACCCATGCACTGTCTCTTCATGTAATATTTGTTTAGAAGGGGGCATGCTGTGACGAGTGTGATTCCTATATTGCCCCCACATCAGTAACAGTACCTGATGTGTTGTTCACACCTGTATACCTGCCAAGAAACACTTGAACACTGACGTCCTAACATCTGTATACATCTATCAAAACATCTTCATTGCCTTGGAACATTGGAGTCAATACAGTTGTTCATACAGCTACTACTAGATGTCACAATGCAATACATGTACCTCCCTACCTGATATATTCTGGGTTTTTATCAGATGTACGGTCAAACCTGCCTTAAGTGGTCAGTCAAGGGAACAATACCGAAATGCTAGTTTGGTCATGTCAAAACTGACCGCTAAATGCAGGATGACCAATAATGCATTAAGGTCTTGATTATTGTTTCAGGAGTAGAAAATTAGGGTCCTTGTACGGATTTCACGAGGAATCACTTTAAGAACATACTCATTTATGTGTATTTTGCATTGGGAGGACATTTTATAGTCATTCTAGACAGACTGCCTCTATAAACAGACCATTGCTAACACATGTTCAACTGTATACACTTTGGGCAACACTAGTATTGGGGATCAGTCCGAAAAAAATTGTTGATTAATCAGTCAGTCTTTCTGACTTGATTACTGATTTTCAGTGACTTTAATACTAGTACTTGTATATTGTTATTTCATAAAGACTGTACTAAGAATTATAAAGTCGTGAAAATATTAAATCATTACAATATAATGTAAATACCTTTGTCATTGGTTGAACTATTTGATAATTTTCACAGTTAACAAGTCAAAATATCACTGTAGACAGACACATGGTGTCTAACTATACAATCAGAAATAAGTTAAGTTACGCTGTTACGAACCAAAAACAGCTACTCTGTCTTAAATCATAAATTGAATAATGTGTTAATGAATTGAAAATCATCGTCGACAATTAATCAGCATGGACTTCAACAAATGGATTACCTGCAGTATGTTTTGTTCTTCTTGTCCTTCACACACTGGCCATGTGGCTGACACACGCAGTCATCACACCGGATACCTTTGTAGTACTCCGGGCACGTGCAAACAGGGTCCCCATTATTGGCTGAAAAGATAAGAGTGAAACATGTGGAAAACAAAATCATGAATTTATGGAAGAAAAATTTTCATTATTACAAAAAAACAACAACAAAGGGTGATAACTCTGTGATAATAAACACAGGGCTAAAAGGGTCATAACTCTGCAATAAAAAAAGAAAGTGCTTTAAGTCTATGATAATAAACTAAGGGATAAAAGGGCAATAATTCTGCGATAAACAAGCACTACGTTCAAATGAATGCCATGCCACCAGGGGTGGGGCCTTAGACTTTGGGGGTCAAGGTTATTTGAAGGTCACTTCGTCCTTTAGTGAGGAACTAAACAGACAAACCAAAAATAATATGCCCGATCTATCGATCTTGGGGCATAAAAACAAAGGGCCATAACATGACATAATACATCCCATCAAACCTGTGAGGTCTCGTCCAATTTAAGCTAGGGGTTTTGGAAGTTACGGACAAGATTGTGTCTACAGATTGACACGCTGATTCCAGTATACTCCCACATACACACAACTTTCGTTGCGGAGGATAAGGAAAGTAACTGGTGTTGCATGCAACACGAGTCTCCTACTGGTGAGGTGCATAATTTTTGTTACCATAGCAACTACATATTTGGTCTGAGAAAAAAACCAAAGTGATGTGCAAAATCTCCATACTGCCATCTATTCATATACCAAATTTCATAATATTATCTTAAATGTTTTTTAAGTTATCGCGGGATCCAAATTTTCGGGCATCCGGATGGACAGATGGATGGACGAACAGACGGAGGGCAAACCTATAGTGTAGTGTAAACACTGGTAGGGGACTAAAAAGCTATACTCTTCTGACAAATGATTTAAAACTTAATTATATCAGAGATATTTCCTTTTCCATAACTGCCAAATCTGTATATGAAGGTACACACCTGTACAGTTCCCATCATTCTTACAAACGTCGAGGCAGTTGTTCTTATCGCAATTGTATCCAGAGAAGCCAGGGCGGCACCTGCAGAAGGGCTGGGGGCCGTTGATAGAGTTCTTTGTGTCGCAAGTTCCTGCAATATTGTACGACTGCTATCAGGCATCTAATATCAGAATCAATCTATTTCTAACATCCTTATCTAACTTACCCCATTATTGTATATTTCAGTATATTTATTTCACAATTTGTGTTATATTTCCTTAATTAATCATATCTGATCCTTTTTCCCCTAAACATGCAAAAAATAAGAATGCTTCAGTATTGGTATCTGGCAGACATAATCCACTCTATCTTAATACTGGTATGTTTGACAGGGGGTTTACAATCAGGCTGACTTACCTCCGTTAAGACAGATAGTGCTATTACATGAATGGAGCTCAACATCACATCGTTCTCCGGTGTACGGTCCCACACACTTGCAATGGATTATCCCGCGTCTTAACGAACACTGCGCATTGTTCATGCAGTAACTTTTGCATGTGCGATGCTGACAGTTGGTATTGGGGTCCTCCCCGCCGGCACATTGACAATGAGGCTCCGTGTTGGCACTGTCCTTGATGCAAACTCCGTTGTTGGCACAAAGAATTGGATGCTGCATACATTGTTCACATCGGGAACCTGCACAAAACAGAGAGCTTAACATACAGTAACACCTCTCTATGAGACCATCTCATTATTCTTAACCAACTCAATATTACGGGCAGTTTCTGTTGGACCTGTATTTTTCACTTTTTTATTCATTGGTCTCTCACCATTCACACAAAATTTTGAGTAAAGCCACCAATACAACTGAGAAAAAATAAGTCTAAATTTGACATTTTAAAGCCCATATGTAGAAACAACTTTGTATATAGTAAGAAATAACTGATTCCAACAAAAATTTGGCAGGTAAAAATTTCAGAAAATTTGTCAAAATACAGCAAACCTGCAACAAACATGACCACAAAAATTGTCACTGGACCCCACTGACTTTCTTATGTTCAGATTTTCACTTATTCAGTTAATCCTTATTGATAAATAGCAGTGCATCGTTTGCGATCATCATTATTTCTTTTTAAATTTATGTTTCAAAATTATTTATGTTTGTTTATTGGGTTTTATGTCCCAACAACCGTATTTCAGTCATTAAGAGACAATTAAGAACTATTTATTTGATGAAACTGATTTACATTTAAACTCTGTTGAAAGCTCTTGAAATTCTTCATAGAGGATAACAATAACTGAAAAAAATCTCAAATATGAGAAAACAACTACGTGTACCTGTAAAACCTTCAAGACAATTGCAATGGCGACCTGATAAAGTCTGGCTACACGTTCCGTTGTTATAGCAGTAGTTATCACATGAGGACTTGGAGGTGTCACACCTTTCACCTGAGTAGCCGTCCTTACACCTGCGGATAATAGTTTATTATTTCTATCACATTTTGTCTATTAACTCCATACAAGGAATATAAGCATGAAATTCACTACTCCTCTCTCTGAAAAAAATATAAACCCTATGATGTGGCATGATATCACACCCCTTACTTTGTTATCAGCAATATATCACACCCCCTTTCCTAGCTATCAGACAATATATCACACCCCTTTCCTAGCTATCAGACAATAAATAACACCCCTTTCCTAGCTATCAGACAATATATCACATCCCTTACTTTGTTATCAGACAATATATCACACCCCTTTCCTAGCTATCAGACAATATATCACACCCCTTTCCTAGCTATCAGACAATATATCACACCCCTTACTTTGCTATCAGACAATATATCACACCCACTTTCCTAGCTATCAGACAATATATCACACCCTTACTTGCTATCAGACAATATATCACACCCCTTTCCTAGCTATCAGACAATATATCACACTCCTTACTTGCTATCAGACAATATATCACACCCCTTTCCTAGCTATCAGACAATATATCACACCCCTTACTTTGCTATCAGACAATATATCACACCCCTTTCCTAGCTATCAGACAATATATCACACCCCTTACTTTGCTATCAGACAATATATCACACCCCTTTCCTAGCTATCAGACAATATATCACACCCCTTTCCTAGCTATCAGACAATATATCACACCCCTTACTTTGCTATCAGACAATATATCACACCCCTTACTTTTCTATCAGACAATATATCACACCCCTTACTTTTGATCAGACAATATATCACACCCTTTCCTAGTATCAGACAATATATCACACCCTTTCCTAGCTATCAGACAATATATCACACCCCTTTCCTAGCTATCAGACAATATATCACACCCCTTTCCTAGCTATCAGACAATATATCACACCCCTTTCCTAGCTATCAGACAATATATCACACCCCTTACTTTGCTATCAGACAATATATCACACCCCTTTCCTAGCTATCAGACAATATATCACACTCCTTACTTTGCTATCAGACAATATATCACACCCCTTTCTAAGCTATCAGACAATATATCACACCCCTTTCCTAGCTATCAGACAATATATCACACCCCTTTCCTAGCTATCAGACAATATATCACACCCCCTTTCCTAGCTATCAGACAATATATCACACCCCTTTCCTAGCTATCTGACAATATATCACACCCCCTTTCCTAGCTATCAGACAATATATCACACCCCTTACTTTGTTATCAGACAATATATCACACCCCTTTCCTAGCTATCAGACAATATATCACACCCCTTTCCTAGCTATCAGACAATATATCACACCCATTTCCTAGCTATCAGACAATATATCACACCCCTTTCCTAGCTATCAGACAATATATCACACCCTTTCCTAGCTATCAGACAATATATCACACCCCTTTCCTAGCTATCAGACAATATATCACACCCTTACTTTGTTATCAGACAATATATCACACCCCTTTCCTAGCTATCAGACAATATATCACACCCCCTTTCCTAGCTATCTGACAACATATCACACCCATTTCCTAGCTATCAGACAATATATCACACCTACTTTCCTAGCTATCAGACAATATATCACACCCTTTCCTGAGTATCACACCCCTTCTAAAAACTTACTGTGTAATAAAGCATATCACACCCCTTAACTTAACAAGCAATATAACACACCCTTTTCCTAGCTATCAGACATAGGGAAAGAGAGTAGAAGAGAAAGACACAGAGAGAAAGACAGAGAGAGAAACAGTTTGAAAGATACTTAAGTATGACCTTGACCTTCAACTCAATATTGTACTCAAATCTCTACTGAAGCTAGTGCGCAAAGACCAAGTCTAAGATGTTTACTGAAGGTAAAATTCCTGTAATGGTTCCGCTACATTTTGAAGCTCATGGCCTTTCACGGAGATAACAAAGGTTACCTAATGTTTCATTAGGGTACCTTGGTTATCTTGGTGGAGGTTAAGTGGTCCGAAATGTAGCGGAACCATTACCGGTATCTTACCTTAAGTACCAGTTTCATTTATAGGGCCTGGAGAAGGCAAATACAAAAGGCAATTGGACAAGGAAAAAATAGGGAAAAAGAGAGAGAGAGATAAGGAAAAAATAGAGAAAAAAAGAGAGAGGTAAGTGGGGTACATACAGACAGTAAGGCTTGTTGTCCTTTGCCACACAGAGGCCATGTTGACAGTAGCCCATACACTTGTAGTGCTCACATCGTTCTCCGCTGTACATGGGCCCACACCTGGCACAAAGTGTAAAAAAAACAACATCCCTTATTATTTTGACGATATATTCAAGACTTAGTGACGTTCTGTTTTAATGACAGTCTGTCATAACCGACCTTAGAATCCCCCCCCCCCATCCTATATAATGAGACTTGTTAATAGTTACCCCTTGTCAAATGTGACCAATGACCGTGAACGGGCCTTAGTTCTATAGCGAGACTGTTGTTAATGACTGTTATTCACACCTTTCGGTCATTATCAGTTTATTTCAGAGGTCACTGATTTTATCTCTGGAGGCGTGACCGGTGCACGCATGAGAAATGAAATGGCAGACAAAGCAAAGAACACAATACTTGCAGATATTTAATCAGCAAATTAATGCCATAATATTGATGGACCCAGGGGTTCCAGCTTATGAGGTGACAGAAAGTGCAAAATTTGGAGAAAAAAAAATGAGATTTGAATTGACTGGTATTTTTTTATAAATACAGGAATGCACATAACTGAAATCACACACAAGCAATTATTACACAGAGAATACAAGTGCAACCTTGCACATTTTACACAGAATATATAGATCTGATAACTCTCTTAAACTGAAACATATTTAGGGACTGTCTTATGTGACTCCCCATCTTATGTGACCTTTTTGGATTACTCCAATGGATAATTCATCCATAGATTAACTTTCATGGTTAGTTATTTGTTATGCATCTCAAAACTTTTGGATCAACCCTTGTATTTCATGAAGCCCTAGCAAGACCTCTACAAAGGAAAAGTATAAAAATATAAAAGACCATATTAGCCCATTACTACATATCAATGCATTTTGACTCATTGGCCAACAGAGCAGACCCAGATCAGACAGTTCCAAGATGGAGTAGTCTCATCAGTGTCTCCTCTGTTTGCTCATACAACATGCTAACTCTTATTCTACAAAGTCTGCACTTGAAAGGTAAGTTCAAGTTTTCATAGACCATTTTAAGGTCAGTATAAATTAATATTCATCAAGTTAAGAAAACTGTATATGAATATTCATGAGGGGAAGGGTTAAACAGGCAAAGATTTATAACATGATGCTGCAAGAACTTAACAAGCTAGGTTTTAATTCTTCTGTATTTCCTCCACTTACTTGCATGATGCCTTCCCTATGTCACTATGAACATGGCATTCCCCGTCTCCATGACAATATTTCTTACACAGGTCATTTTCGCATTGTTTCCCAGAGAATCCGATTGGACAGCTGCAACAAGCAAAAAAGAGAGCTACCAAACATGTCGGACAACTGCAACAAGCTACAGACCCATCACAGTGCTGTTTCAGGGATTCAAACCCAAGTACCATGCTACATTGAACTGTGGAGCAATTAATTAACAAATAATACATGGCAGTGTATATCCTGTTTGTAAGCATGTGAATAACAACACATGACAAAAATGTCTATTCTCTAGACATATATCTATCAGGAAATTCTTTGAAATATTGAGAAACAAGAGCACCACATGTGGATGCCAACACTTGTCTGTTAAAGAATTTTTGTTAAAAAGGGGGAGATAAACTAGGAAAAAATGAACCTAAGAGTTATGGCCCTTAATGAGAATGCAGCCCTTGTGATAGTGAACAAGTAAATGAAGTTTGATAACAGATGGAGTTATGGTCAAGGTTCAATGCCAATGATGACCCTATCTCGACTTTCTTTCTTTGAAAAACAGACAAGCTAAAAACAGTAGACGTTTGGGGGATATTAGGCTTTCTTTTTTTTCTTATGTTTTCAAATGGGGATCAAAAGACTCGATATGTAGATAAAGAGAAAATTTTTTGAAATATTTAGGGGGTTATAATGGACAATTTGGTGCAAAAATAGAAAAACCTGGGATATACGAGTACATTAACCAAATATAAATTAAAATAAAACCAAGCACTAACCTGCATTTAAATTCTCCACCAGGGGCTATCGTACAAGTTCCATTATTCTTGCAGTAATCAGCGGAACACATCTTAAAGTTACATTTCTTGTCCTTGCGATCGTACACAGCGCCATCTGGACACACGCATGAATATCTCTTGTCGATGTCGGCAGGACTGTTGATACACATCTGTGTTTTTCCAGGGCATGGATGGTTCTTGCAGGCATTTGTAACTATGGTAACAAATTAAAACAGATTTCAAAATGATATGCGGTCATATAGACCTTTAATTAAATAAATTAAAAAAACACAAAAAAACATTATTCTAACGGGAATTTCCATATTCTACCTATGGTTTGTTTAATTGGGTTTAACATCCCAGCAACAGTATTTTAATCATTTATTGAGTTAAAACGGAGTAGGCTGCATAGCAAACAAAAAAACACACAATAATTTGATTCATAGACGATTTAAATTAGGTTAAAATAAATTTCATCAAATCATAAATTTGTACATGAATATTCATGAGGTCACAAACCTGAGACATCGCCTTGCTGCTGTTTGCTAGACTGGTACACAATGATGGCTCCCACATGCATGGACGGCCCCAGTAGCTTGGTCACATTGTGTTGGGTCTGGTTGTAGAACTTGTTGAACCTCAGCACACTGTGGGTTCGGTATGTTGTCACATACAGCATGTCTTCAAATACCTCCACCAGGTATGGGGGATCATCCGCTGTTACCATGGAAACAAAAGCAATGATTTAGGAGTGGCAGGGGGGTTATGTATATAATGACAGAATAAGCATTTAAGAATTTTAAAAATAGGCATGGTTTATATAAACAAAGTAATTTTAGTAAAATGGGAAAAAATTACAAATTTGTAAACATAGTCAACTGGAAAAATTTAAAGTAAGCATTGTCAATTTGTTAAACTGGGATTTTTTTTTACAAATTGTAATTTTAGTCAATTAGGAAAACAGTTTACAAATTTGTAAACATAGTCAACTGGGAAAACAGTTTACAAATTAGTACAATGGCCCCATCTTGGAAGGATTAGTTCTCTGTGCATGGGAAGGTCGCCCAAGTTGGCATTTCTAACGACAGTGACAACCTTTGGATACAGGCTATGTACACTGACAATCAACCATTACATCCATAAAGAAATTAAGTGTGTTTGCAAAATTACTGAATACATGTATCAAAAGTTAAAATACTGCTATCACTGAACACCTAACACCACCTCGACTCAACAGTATGTAAAGATATTGATTTTTTTGTGAAACTGGAATTGCCACAGTAGTACATAATAAATTGATTCCTATATAGTCCCCACTTCGCCTTTAGAAAAAATGGTATAAATATATTTATCTCTAAAGGTGATAAATACCCCTGCAATGTGCCTTGTCTTCATGTAATGTGAATGCAGAGGTGAATGGCAAACACAAATAGTTCCAATAAGTTTCGTAGCCTGGTTCCGGGTTCTCCTCAAGATTACAGATAACATAGTGTACAGGGAAGACATCCCAGCCAAGAACCAGACTACAAAACACACTGGAACAATTTGTGCAACTCACCTCAGGACTAAATGTGATGTGATGAGATACAGTGAGTGCTATTTCTATAAAGCCCCAACTTAAGTGAAACGGGAGACATAAAATGTAAGTAAAAAATCCTCCACCAACCACTGAATGTTTTGACAATGTGACGTCCCTTGCCCTCCAGTGTGACAGTCTCAACGGTGTGACTCTTGGTGTCGGCCCAGTACAAGCGTTGGTTTGGATAATCAATAGCCATGCCGCTGGGCCAGATCACACCTTCCTGCACCAGGGTCTGTCTGTCCGTCCCGTCCAGTTTGGCCGACTCTATCCTTGGTGGATAACCACGCTCTACCCAGAATATTTTTCTGTAACAAACAATGCATCAACCCACTTAACACTCAAGGATGGTACTTCTTACAAGAAAAGACATTTTCAGCAAGTATGAAAACTCAAAATTCATGACAAAGTTTCTACACCTTACCCAAATATTTCTCTGCAAATAAATATGTAAGAATATTAGGACCTTTTATTTAAAAAAAAGGAGTATTTTAAAACAAAAAACAAAGAAAATTCAGGAAAACTTAGAATGATAAACAGTTTGTAAACGCATAGCCACTCACCCAAAGTTTGGATCAACAACTATAGAGAACGGCTTATTTACGCCCTCTTTGACCATGGTGCGACGCTTTCCATTTGCCGTTCCATACTGCTTCATTTCGATTTTCCTTGTTCCGGAGTCGGTCCAGTAGACGGTTTTTCCAACCCAGTCAACAGCCAACCCCTCTGGCTGGTTGAGTCCACTTAACTGGAATGGGAACCAGATTTATTGATTACCAGATAAAAATGGCCGCTTAATTTATATGACAACCAGTTTTGCATTATCCGATTATGCAAACTTTCTCTGCTTGAACAAAATAATATTAAATGTCAAATCCTAACCCTTAAAAGTAAATAAGGCATAAAAAACATACACCCCCACTACACCTTGCGAAGCTGACGTTTAATAACAGTCCAAGATCCTACACTCATAAGTGCATATGTACTTACAAAGACTTCCTCACTGTTAGAGACGTCACGGGTATTCCTATTAATCTTGTCCGTCTTGCCGTTCTCTTTGAGTGGCGTGACCTTGATTTTTCTGATTTTGATCTCCTGTCTCTCTGGATACGCCAAGAACATTTTCCAATCATCAGTCGTGTTCGATGAGATGTCCACAGCGATGGCTCCGATCTTTGAAGCATTCACCGATATCTAGAATAAATGGAAAACTTAGTATGTGTGTTGTCGTTTATTGAGTAGACTATCTTTGTGTCAGTATTCCAGTCATATATCAATGTCCTGGCTGTGACAGCATATTAATAAATGATATAGGTGCCGGAAATGATCAACGTGGCAGACTATGAACTCAATACAAATATACAGGTCCGCTTTTCTGAAAATGGAGAAGTGGCCTTAATACCATAACTTGGGGAGTACTAGCACAATTTTTTTCGTGAATCACAGTAAATAGCAATTTCTGGGGCAACTGCATAAATTTAAACCTAAAACTGTGTTGCTATAATTAAATACACACTGGACACTAGGTGGACAGGTAGATTTGGCAAAATTTCCACAGCGTTAATGTCTTCATGGCCAAAATTTGTTTTCAACCACTCATTCAGTAAAAGAAATTTATAAACAAGATACAATTAACAAGAAACAATTAGTCTAGACTGAAGAACACAATCATTAATTTTTGTGGGACACAAATTTTCAAAAATTTTGTAGAGGGTTTTATCCACGTGTATTTATCCCTATGAGAAACATTCTTTAACAAGTAACTGGTGTTGTATGCAACACATAAAGTCCCCTACCGGCTCCACCTTGACTCAATATAGTAATCAATCCCATTTTTTGCCATATTTTCACTATTTCCGTTACCATAGCAACCACAATTTTAGTCGAAGAACAAAAATAAAAGACGTGCATAATCTACACATTGCCATCTAGTCATATACCAAGTTTCATCAAGTTAGCTTGCTTAGTTATCGCGGGCCCTTTTTTATCTACACATTGCCATCTAGTCATATACCAAGTTTCATCAAGTTAGCTTGCTTAGTTATTAAGTTATCGCGGGATCCAGATTTGAGCGGACAGACAGACGGACGGACGGAGGGCAAACCTATAGTCCCCTCCGGTGTGAACACCGGTAGTGGACTAAATAGACTTCCATGTTTTCAAGAATATGAATCCATGAATAAATGTACTCACACAAAATTCCCTTATGTATATATCAATGAAATTTAATGTACACAATTATTTAATGATTTTGCGAAAACAGAAATCTCTATTACCACTCTAGCCACGTTTGAGGACTCGACCACCACATTCACTTTCTGCTCGTACACACGATCCTCTTCTGCTATCACAAGTGTGGACGCCACTGGTCCTGTAACAAGCAACAGATGTAAAGGTCAGAGTGGTCAAGGTTATTATAAGTAGCTTGAGAGGTCAATAAAATTGGGGATGTCAGGTTATTATGAGTTACATGGGAGGTCAAGATCATTATGTAATTTGTGAGGTGAGGTCATTATATGTAACACAAGAGGTCAAGGTCATTATGTCACGTGGGATGTCAAAATCGTTATGTTTAATGATTGATCGATTTTTTAAGTTTACCATTGTTGCAACAGAATTTCAGTCATATAGCAACGTCCAGCTACTTACAGGTGGAAGAAGACCCCGAATGCACCGAGGCATCCGGGTTGAAGCACCAACCTACCGAAAACCAGCTGGAAGACTTCCTCACATGAAAATCTGAATGACCCTGCTGGGACTCGAACCCAGGCAGTGAGAAGCTGAGTGAGTGTTTAAGTCAGAAACATTACCCTCTTAGCCATGAAGGCCAAGTTTTGTTTAACATTGAAAGGTCAAGGTCAATATGTGTACTGTAGGAGGTTAAGTTCATGGAAGGTCAAGGTCAACATTGAATATGTCCTTAAACCTTATATATTGACCTGGTTCTTTAGATGCAGGAGTATATTACAGAGTGAAGTATATCAACATATATAGGGAATATTATGCAGCAGTAGCATTTTGTGACTTTGTATTTTACTACGAGCAGCATGGGAAAAATGATATCTCGCGAGATCAAAGGTTCGAACGAGATATCAATTTTTCCTACGCTGCGATATAAAGCCTCGAAAAAGCTACTGCAACATAATTTATTTATATATCTATCAATATTCAAGACACAAAAAGTCAATTTACGCAGGTTTTAATGAGTTTATCAAGTTTTCTCAAGAAAATTTTAATTTGTTGAGTTGTAGTTGTACCTCTTGTTTTGCATGTATTGGAGCCAGAAAATCTATTGGTATATAATAAGTGGTTATATTACCTATAATTTGGCCTATGCCTCACAAAACATCTCATTTAACATCCAAGTCACTTTCACTCACTTAAGGACAAAGTCTATTTGAGACAGATATAGTACTGCCACACTGCAGTATCACACTGTGGACATGTGGCATGATACCACACCCAGTCACATTATTCTGACACCGGGCCAACTAGTCCTGCAACTACCCTTATATGCTGAGCGCCAAGCAAGGGAGCTATAACAGTACCATTTTTTATGACTTGAGCACAAGAAGAATACACAGTATACCAGTTCTGTTTTCAATATCTTGATGAAGAATAAGCAATGTAGAGTGCACAAATATCACATAAACTAACCTTCAGCCAGGCAAGTCTGTAACTGGGGGAGATGGAAGTAGCCTTGGCCACATGTACATTTGGTCTCATTGCCTTTAAACTGACACTTCTGTGGACACCTGCCCCACTGGTCACAAGGATTGTCCTCTGTAAAAAAAAACAAGAAAATAATCACAGGTCCACTGTAAACTATACATTCCTTGCCTCCATCCAGGTAATCTTCAATAATTTGGGACCTGATGGTTGGGGATTCAATTCCCACCAGAAGCAAGCTTCTTCCTTGCCCGGTGCAAAGTATTGGTCCAAATAAAAAATTGATAAAGAAAATTTGTCCATTGAAAGCCAGAAGGGGCTATCAGCATATGTAAAAAGAAGGCCGATAGCCCCTTCTGGCTTTCAATGGACGAATTGTTTCTCACTTAATTAACAAGAGTGTGCTTTGGAACACATGTGTCGCCTGCTGAATTGTAATGGAAAATGTGTAACAGACAGAAAGACAATGAAAAATGATAGAATAAATAGAATTCTGTACTATGCTGCTAATTTAACAAAAGTAGTCATTTTTCAAATTCCTAAAAGCGATGCCTAATCATTAAGAATTTCATTTTGAGATTTAATCTGGCATGGCAGGGTAACATACAAGACTGTCAACCCAGAAGTTGTTAGTTTGAACCATGCTTTAGACAAGCATCTTTCATACCTCCTGGTCGTATCAGGGAACGTACCTTTTAACTAAATAGGCTAAGCAAACAAGCTAATGGTTACCAAACACTGCTCTGACTGCTTGATTTGTAAAATTCAGGATGACGTCTTAGTACAAGGTATCAATCATGATCAAATACCTTGGGTCTTACTTATTCTTATAAAGTCCATTTAAAAACCCGAGACTTTTTCTTTCATGTTAGATATTCGTTTTTTATTTACTTTCACATTGTCTGAACTGTTAAATAAAAGACTTGTATTCATACACTTTCATTAAGATTCTAAACTTGGATTTACATGATACAGACTGGGTGCCGTGGTCACGTTTATTTTTCATTAAAATATTACTCCCCCCCCCCCCCCCCATTGGCTATGGACTTCCAAGTTTGATCCCTTCGGGGGAATTATTTCGAGATGTTAAGATCTGGTTCAACCAAGAAACCCTGAAATGGAATTAAAATACGTTGTATTTTTTTTTTTTGGTAATAAAACATTAAAGAAATTTAAATTATATGTAGATATAAGTTGAAATACAAACCAATACAGCTGGTTCCATCATCTCCGAGCCTGAATCCTGGCTTGCAGAAGCATCGTCGCTTGTTCAGCTTAGACAGGTATGTACAGTTGGCCCGACTGTCACATCCACCATTCAGCAAACACGGCCGCTGGTTGTCTGGAAATAGGAAGAGAAAAAGATGAGAGAAACCAGCTACAATCAAACACATTGACATAAATGAGGGAAACTAGCAATGATCAAACACATTGATATACATGATGGAAACCAGCAACCGATCAGGTTATCAGGTTAACAAAATTAATTCAATAAATATAAGAAGGTCTGCATTCTCGTCTAATTCAACAAAGGCCAAGAAATAACAAAGAGATCATTTCTTTTATTTCATCTTTAGAGATTTAACTAAATGTGACTAATAACCCCGCATCCCATTTTTTTCTAAGTGTAAAAGTAAGTATGTGACAAGATAGGATTTGACAAGACAAGCGTGATTTCTCATATACCCCCCACTTCCGCACAGCAGGGATATAGGCATACACATATCATACCCTTGCTACAAACGTCAGTATCCTCGTCATCTCCTGAGGCACAGTCTACCGTCCCGTCACAGACCTGGTCCATACGCAGACACTTTGTCTGGTTCTTACACTGGTATTGATTGAGGGGACACATCGCATCTGTTGATTACAAATATAACACTCAGACGGTTGGATTGGTCAGTTTGTTGTCCGGTATACCAAACACAAGTAAAATGATACCTCAAAGTAATGATATCATACCACTGTCAAATGGCATTATACCATGGTCGTGGGGCACTATACCATAGACATGAGGCACTCTACTATAGCTGTGTGTCATTATAGCATAGTCATGTGTCATTATAGCATAGTTGTGTGTCATTATAGCATAGTCATGTGTCATTATACCATAGTTGTGTGTCATTATACCATAGTTGTGTTGCATTATACCATAAGCAATATACCAATATTATAATACCAAAACCAGGTGGCATTATATCACAGTCATGTGGCATTATACCTCTCAAATGGCATTGTACCATAGCCATGTGGCATCATACTTTAGCCATAGGGCATTATACAACATTTGTTAGTCACTCAATGCACCTTTCATAATTTTAGAAAAATTAAAGACCTGCCTAGTCCATTCATAGCTAAGGTCAACTGCTCACAAACAGTATGACAAACAAAATAATCTTTTGAGTAAACCAGGTCAACCTTTGACTACCTATATCCCAGTTTAGCTATTGCAAGTAGGTCATTTGCATACATCCTGTTCACACCTGAGTGTTTCGTAACAGCTGCACTTGAGATATATCCAAAGGCAAAGATATGTTAAAAGCCACCAGGTCACATGCATGATTTAAATGTAGCCCCACCTTAACTAAGTACAGCATTGGAAACCCACCAGCGCTCATTCCATTACTCCATACATCGTCCATGAGATTATTAGTTAGCATTTGCTCTTATCGATTATTTGAAAACCTGTACCACTATTCACAGCCCCACTAGGTAGTGGGGATTTTTGGACCAATAGAAACTCTCATACTTAAAGCACTTAGACAAACCTTTACCGACTTACAGATTTTAGAAGAGTAATCATTTGCATTAGCAACATTTTAGTTGGTCGATGTACCTCTTATGAATATCTGTATAACTATATAAAGTGCTAGCCAAGTATCCCACGGCTGACAGATGTAATAGGCAGTCGTGGGTATCCGGTGCTGAACAAAGTCAAGCATATGAATAATTTATCACTGCTGAAAAAGCGCAATGAATGTATCGTGAAGCCTTACTGCAGATTTGCTTGTCCTCATCGGAGCTGTCCTTACAGTCCGGTTGACCGTTGCAACGTTTGTGGATGGGTATGCACGTATTGTCACCGCACCGGAATCTTCCGACTGGACAGGCTCTGCTCCCTGAGGGTACAGACAGACAGGTGAACAAACTGACACATTTACAGAGAGAAGTACAACTTCACCTGTTCACTTGTATGTATCACTCTCTGTGCAATTAACTACATTTCCTATGTCTAATGAACTAAATACAAAATTCCTACTTGTAATTAACTACATTATGTGTAATGAACTACATTCCTAAGTGTAATGAACTACATACTACATTTCTATGTGTAATGAACAACATTCCTAAGTGTAATGAACTACATACCCCATTCCTATGTGTAATGAGAAATATTCCAATGTGTAATGAACAACATTCCTATGTGTAATGGACGACATTCCTATGTTTAATGAACTACATACCAAATTTCTTATGTGTAATTAGAAACATTCCTATGTGTAATGAATAACATTCCTATTTTTAATGGACTACATACCACATTCCTATGTGTAATGAACTACATACCACATTCCTATGTGTAATGAGAAACATTCCTATGTGTAATGAACTACATACCACATTCCTGTGTAATGAGAAACATTCCTATGTGTAATGAACATTCCTATGTGTAATAAACTATATATCACATTCCTATGTGTAATGAACTACATACCACATTCCTGTGAAGTGTAATGAACTACATACCACATTCCTGTGTAATGAGAAACATTCCTATGTGTAATGAACAACATTCCTATGTGTAATAAACTATACATCACATTCCTATGTGTAATGAACTACATACCACATTCCTCTTCATCCGAACCATCGTTGCAGTCATTTTCTCCATCACATCGCCACAGTATTGACATACACGATGACGAGCCATTCTTACAGCGGAACTCACCGTTACCACAAGGGGCTGTGGACAAAGAATTGTCAATAATGTCTTAGACAGAAAAGAAAATCTGTAACATCAGCCAAGACTTAGGATTAACAAAATGTAACTGAAATACCATGATGCACTGAAGGACTGCAAAAATTACTAGTTTTAAAAGAAAATATTCTCAAACCCTTCGCCTTGGAGAAATGTCAATTATTTTTTCTTGTTTTTCAAGTGATTTTATTTTTTTTTAAATGTAATGAGGCATATTTCAGCAATAAATTTGTAAATTAAATGAATAATAAATAAATAAATTATTTCTTGTCCTACTATTATATTTAACTGAAAAAAACAAAACAAACAAGTATAACAGGGGTCCAACCTGTGAAACAGAATATCTAAATTTTTAAACATGAGGCGATGTAGAGTTTGATTTTGAATTTCATTACCTTGTCTTAAACCAGAAGTGGTCACCATGGACCAGTTGTAACATACATAACCATGGATCCATAAGTACTGGTCCAACCCTTGGACCCTTGAGAGTTAGTAGCATAAGTTACAGGATTCTGTCTCCCAATCCACATAAAAAAAAGTTTCATTATTCCAGTCAGCAAGTAAAATCAGCAAGACATATCCATTATGAATGTTTCAAAAATCAAGATTTTTTCGTTGAGCCATGACTATCTGGTTGCCAAAACTCTGTATTTTTTATTTTTTCAGTTTACGTTTGCTGTGACAGTACTTCAGACATATAGTGACGTCCAGCTAATTACAGGTAGAGGAAGACCCCCAATGCACTGAGGCATCCAGGTAGAATCACCACCTACCACAAGCCACAGTATTTTTGACAACAGTTTAACCCTTTCCCTCATAGAGGACACCATGAAAAGACCTATGCGAACAGCATAAAACCAGATCAGCCTGCTAGTAACTCGCAGGCTGATCAGGTTTTATGCTGTTCGCTGCTCCTCAGTGGTCTGGAAATGACGATTTTGTAATTAAATTTGGTAAGGTTTAACTGTGGTTTTCTGCAGATCAGGCT
This sequence comes from Solen grandis, assembly GCA_021229015.1. Lineage (NCBI taxonomy): Eukaryota > Metazoa > Mollusca > Bivalvia > Adapedonta > Solenidae > Solen > Solen grandis. The sequence goes on along the minus strand of CM037783.1, from coordinate 16,069,618 downwards.
TTATGTGATACCTATTGAGGGCGTCAAAATGAGTCTATATGAGGGAAAGGGTTAAAATGAGTCTATATGAGGGAAAGGGTTAAATGAGTCTATATGAGGGAAAGGGTTAAAATGAGTCTATATGAGGGAAAGGGTTAAATGAGTCTATATGAGGAAAGGGTTAAAATGAGTCTATATGAGGGAAAGGGTTAAAATGAGTCTATATGAGGGAAAGGGTTAAAATGAGTCTATATGAGGGAAAGGGTTAAATGAGTCTATATGAGGGAAAGGGTTAAAATGAGTCTATATGAGGGAAAGGGTTAAAATGAGTCTATATGAGGAAAGGGTTAAAATAAGTCTATATGAGGGAAAGGGTTAAAATGAGTCTATATGAGGAAAGGGTTAAAATGAGTCTATATGAGGGAAAGGGTTAAAATGAGTCTATATGAGGGAAAGGGTTAAAATGAGTCTATATGAGGGAAAGGGTTAAAATGAGTCTATATGAGGGAAAGGGTTAAAATGAGTCTATATGAGGGAAAGGGTTAAAATGAGTCTATATGAGGGAAAGGGTTAAAATGAGTCTATATGAGGGAAAGGGTTAACAATGAGTCCTCATATGAGCATAACCGTTAAACTCATAGTCAACACATCTTAGTACCTCCATGACCATCAAAACCTTGACAATTGACTCTCATCATGACACTTGGGCTCTGTAATTATACATCAAGTTATAGATGAAAAACTGCCTGGAAATTGTTATTGGACACATGTGAACTCTCCATCCTGACACTTGGGCTCTGTAATTATACATAGATGAAAAACTGCCTGGAAATTGTTATTTTCTTAATGGCTATAGCTGTAAATGATAGTCAGTGCTTTAGCTTTTGCTCTAAATAAAAGACAATATGAACTGCAGTATAGAGAAAATTTATCATAATGCTATATTTTTAGGATCCAGTAATGCGTTTAACTAGAGAACCAGGTTTCAAGTAGTTTAGGCAATACATCTTATCTCTAGGGTTCACATGGTATTTCTGAGACCTGCTTTTTGACCCGATTCAAATTCTTTTGAGGTTTTAAGAAGGAAAGTTACATAAATATTGCGCAAACAAAAATTTTAACTCAAAAAGTGTTAACAAGTTTTTTCCCAGATTGACCGAGTGACCAAGTTAATGATGTTATTTTGACACTCATCTGTGATAGCATGTAAATAAACATTCTGGCCAAGCTTTAGGACAATTGGGAAAAAAAAAATTGCATCTATTTAACAAGATCTTTCTAAAATTTGACCTAGTTTTTAACCAGGTGTAAAATGCATCCAATATTTAATGTACTAGGAGGGTAGAACCAACATTTCGGACCCATTTTCATGATAACTGGGTCAAAAATATGGCCTCAAGTGAGTTGACGACAGACAGAGACCCATTATAAAAGCCCATTGGCATGATACCACACCCAGTCACTTTATCCTGACACTGGGCCAACCAGTCCTGCAACTACCCTTATAAATTATGCTGAGCGCCAAGCAAGGGAGCTATAATAACTTCCTTGCTTGGCGCTCAGCATAATTTATAAGGGTAGTTAACATTTTTTATGACTTTGGTATGTTGCGGCCGGGCATTAAACTCACGACCTCCCGATTCCGGGGACGACACTCTAACCACTCAGCCACTGGGGCTTGTCCCATCAAGAGTACAAGTGCTAAGGAGAGCTAAAATGATAAGATTTGGAGACCATTGTTTTGCAAGTTGTTTTAGCATTTACGTTATAACAAAGCTTGTAGTAATAGATCTACACTGTATCAGCTATTAAACCCTACAAAATGTCCAGAACTCTCACCAGGTGGACAGCCCTGCTCGTCAGAGTTGTCTTTACAATCGTAATGTCCGTCACATTTGGCTATCAATGGAATGCATCGCTTTCCATCGGCACACGGCATCTCAGCCTCTGTGCAATTACGGGGATCTGAAAATAAAGGAAATATGATACAGAAAACACTGCAGAGGTCCCAAATTTATTTATGTTTTCGTATATTTTGCACTTGTTTTAATTTTCGCAACAATCCGAAATTCTAGAACTGTGTGACAGAAAAAAAGCTTGAAAATAGTGTTAATTGTGATTTACGTCTAAATTTTACGACATTCCCAGACAACCTTGAGAGTACTTTCCTAGGTGTCTAGAGCTGCACAAAACAAAGACTGTATGAGACAGAACAGAGGCTTATCCATACATGTTTTTACAGCCAGTTTCTTGTTTCAAATTCTTATATTCATGACAACGAAAGAATTTATTTTTTCTTGTTTGCCAAAAAAATGTATGAATATAAACACTATTAATTTGACAATGCAAATAAAGCAAAAGGGCAATATAGTAAAGAGAGAGAGAGAGAAAATCATACCCTTATGATAACATTTTTTTGTGTCCAATTACCTAATCTTAAATCCAAACTGGTCACCAGTGAAATCCTGTTTGTCGTCCACTATAAGGATCAAACATCACTTTCCAAACCTAGAATTTCCACCAAAAGTTAACAAAAGGGAAATTGAGCCCACAGAACAGTAAACACGTTGTCTCTTACCACAGTTTCTCTCGTCGGATCCATCACTGCAATCCTGGTCCTCGTCACATCTCCATCGCCCCGGGATACAGTGGGCATTGTCACATTTAAAGTAGGTCGGGTCACAAGTCACCTGGGCTATATAGAGAGACTAGACTTACCAAAAAAACCTGTTACATTCCTCTGTTAAGGTTGCTTTTATATACTGATGTATCATTCATATGTATATTCAATTTTTGATGCTATCATTTATTGATTCTGATTTCTCAATAGTATAACAGATCACCAAAACCCTAAACCCTTTACCCATAAAGGCGTATTTTGGCACATTGGGAAACAGAGCAGACCCTGATCAGACTGCTCCTACTTTAGCAAAACCATAAAATATTTAATAGTTTGTAGGGAATGATGTTTCAAGCATCATCCCCAATCTGCAGTATATTCCCTGTCCTGGGGGCGAGAAACAGATATTATCCAAGCATTTCATTTTCCCATAATTCCTCAGATGATTGCAACTTTACTGTTCCTGATGTCATCATGTTCATGGAAAACATGATATCACGTTATATCAAGATACACTTTACTTGCTCAATTTCCAGATGGAAAATTCAGAATAATTTGTCTAATGATGAATTGGTGAGGATTAAATAAATTAATTTTATCACATCAATTAACTGAAGAACCTGGTAGTCCAAAGGTTGTGGGTTTTAACCCCATTAGGGGGCAAAGATTTTTTCATGACTTTCCAAGGCTCAAAGCACTTGTCCAACCCAGGAACAGTCATGGGAGATAAGTATAAGTTGTTACTTTTGCACGAACTTGTTTCCCAATCGACGTTAAATAAATAAATTTACTTCAAATTTTCGAGATGCAGGACGAGCATTCAGTTACCCCTACAATAAGGTATATCGTACCACAGATTTCCTGTTTCTCATCGCTGTCATCCCCAGCCCCACAGTCATGTTCACCGTCACATTCCCACGCCTTTGGTATACACTTCTCTGTAACACATACAATACACATCAATATAACATACGCTATACCACACACAGTGACATTATATCAACACATTCATCAGTATTTGAACAAAACTTCAAAGCCCTGAGACTATGAAAATAAGTTTTCGGCATTCTCAAATAAAAAAAATCATTTAACTGGACTTGATTCAAACTTTATAAACAATACAGATACACAAACCAGATAAGCTGCGTATTTAGGTAATAACTCAATTATAAAAAACTAAATACCCAATCATGTCAACATCAGTGGGTGTTAAAACTCAATTTAATTACAAAACATTCAAGTATGTAACTATTATGTTACATTAGCCCAATTTAACTGCTGTAACTCCTGTAAGTGGACTTGATTCTCTAAAATTTCATTGAATAATATATCTAAATGTTTGGAAATAAAGTAAATAAAAGTGTATTTTACACTATTTTATGATTTTTTTTTTCATTACTGTCTATGCTTGCTAATCAATTAATAAAACAAATGATAGTGAATCAGTTTTTAAATACTCAATTATACCTGAAAGTGATAAGTAATACTCAATTAACCTAAGATACTCATCTGTCCCTCCTATAAACTTTCAAGCCAATCCATCTTAATCTGAACGAATATAAAATATTTTTTAAGTCTAATCATTACTTATACGTACGTGTAACTTCACACTTGAGGTACTCTTTCTTGCAAGTGCGATTTTCACAGTTTGCCTCGTCGGACTGGTCGTAACAATCATAGTCGCCGTCACACTGCCAGATGTACGGGATACAGTTCCCTGTACTGTTACACGGGAACTGACGGTCCAGACACTCTTGTCTCTCTGTAACAAATAAGACATGTACAGGCTAGATAATCATATGAACAGGCTACATAAAATGTTGTGCCCCACAGGGGCTATAATGGCAGAGGGTCTTAAAACCTGAAACCCCCACCCCCCCCACCCCCCAACAAGCCAAGTTCCAATAAATGCCATGGGGGTCAAGGTCATTTGAAGGTCAAGGTCACCTGAAAGGTAGAGCTCATCAAGGTGCATGCACCTGTGAAGTTTGGAGGCTGTAAGTGGAAGGACTTCCATGTTATGGTCAAGGTTAAAGTTTTGTGATAGAAAAACAAACAAGCAAACAGACCAACCAAATACAATATGCCCCAATCTATTGATCAAGGGGCATAAAACACACACACGCACCTATATACACGTATGTGTGACACATGAAATTAAGCTCTCATATGTAATATCTTTGTAAGATTAATAAGACTTTTGCATCACATAGTTTTGGAGTTATACACACAAGATTTTGTAATGGACAGATGGAAGGATGGACAGACAGATTTTTATCCCTCCCCCTTTTTAAAATGGGGGCATGAAGATGTTTATAATTATTGGAATACAGTTATACAGATAACACCAAACATTCCTCATAACATAACATGGATAAAATTAGTATCTATTCAGCAGCTAGATGCATAGTTGGACAGAAACCAAGTCAGATATAATGGAACTTAGAAAAAAAACCCAGACAGATGGAGGGTTTGGCAAAGGCCCAAAAATACATACGGCAGTTTTCTTCATCAGCGTTGTCCGGGCAATCTTTAATGCCGTCACACACCTTGATATCACTGATACACTTGTTGTTTATCTCACACTTGTACTGATGTGACATACACGTGTAGTTAGCTGTAAATATTCAGTGTTAAGTGTGCATCAATAAATATATATCAGGAAAAAATGACTCGTACAAAGAAGTAATTCTCTCTCCTCCCAATATCTTGTCACATGTAAAATAGTCTGTACTCAGCAAATGTCTACAAGATCTTTACTCAGAGAGCATTAATCCTCCCCAGTAAATCTACAAATTCAGACACCACTTCTGATTATTGTCATCTTTATCTTTCACAGTAATGTTTATTTATCTATTGGGTTCACTGACAATATTTCAGTCATTTAGAGACTATCTACTGGAGACAAATACAGCACTCCCATGCCGCAGACATGTGGCATGATACCAAACCCAGTCAAATTATCCTGACACCGGGCCAACCAGTCTGAAGCAACCATTATTAATGAGTGCCAAGCAAAGGAGCTACACTCGTACCGTTTTTAACAACTTTGGTATGTCTCAGCCAGGGATTAAATCCTGGACCACCCACTTTCACTCTGCCACTCTCTTCTAATGCTGTTTCATGGTCCCATATTTTTAAGTGACAGGGTACACCAAATCTGGAGGGACCCAGGTCTCAAAAATCAGGGTAAAGAACTTCCTACTTGACCAATATTTGTCAAGGACATGTTTTCAGACATCTAGTGGGAACCCTTGATACCCACAATCACATCTTTACATTAAATAATCTATCCATAATATCACACAATCAAATATGACATGGTCTGAAACTGGACCCAAAATCTTTACCTAGTAATTTGTTTGGTTGACTTTAGGTGCAAATACAGCGTGGTATATTGACATGGAATTCCAATAAAACGCTATAATAAAGCACTAATGTAAATTTCTTTTTTTTTTTTTTTTTAGAAATTTCCGTAACTAGAGTGTTCTACTTCGGCTTTGATACGTACCACAGTGGTTCCATTCCGACTCATCCGAGTTGTCGGAACACTGTGATAAACCGTCACATATGCCAATTGGAGGAATACAGTGGCTGGCGTCAGTCGCGTTCTTACACTGGTACATCCCTGGCTGATTGCAGTGATACGGACCTGCAGGTAAATTAGGAATTTGAGACTAAATTGATTCATAATGTGGCTTACTTCATTATAGTTTGATTTATTCAAGGGCCATAACTCTGGAATTAAAAACATATATTTTTAAGAATTCAATGTTATTTGTCAAATTAAAGGCCATGACTCTGGAATAAAAACATATATTCTTAAGAATTCATTGTTATTTCTTAAATTCATGGGCCATGACTCTGGAATAACAACATATATTCTTAAGAATTCATTGTTATTTCTTAAATTCATGGGCCATGACTCTGTAATAAAAACATATATGCATAACAATTCATTGTTATTTCTCATAAACCACTGGTATGAAAACATTTACATGTATATGATTAAGAATTCACTGAATTTTTTTTATATAAATTCAAGGGCTAAAATTCTTGAATAAAAACATAATTTCTTTTTTTTTCTTCTTTTTTTTAATCAATTCAAGGGCCATTACTCTTGAATAACTAGAAATGTGTCAAGAGGACGCAGATGCCCCCACCTGTCGCATTTTTTAAAACAAAGTCCAATCACCAGGTGCGCATGTCATGTCCTGAGTAATATATCCATGACGTTTTAAGTCTGTAGCACAAATACCTTTAGAGTTACCTGTGTCACAGTTTTGGGATGGACGGATGGACGAACGCAAATCTCACTTTTTGGTGGAGGGCATAAAAATGTACTGGCAAATGAAGAAGAGAGAAAGGAAGAAAGGATGAAAGAACAAAGGAAGAGAAGGGATAACTTACGACAGTTGTCCGGTTCATCGGACCCATCCTCACAGTCGGTGTTATTGTCGCACACCCACCACTTGGGGATACATTTGGAGCTCCTCTGGCACAGGAACTGAGAGCTGAAGAAAGGAAATATGTATCATCGGAACCCATCTATGCTCAATACTCTTTGCTTCTTAATTGACCGTGCGTTATTTGATTAGCAAATCTTCGTACTCATGAATTATCTATTAGGCATTTCACTGGATCTGTGGTGAAGGCAGCATGGAACATTTGAATAATGAAATGGCGTGTTACAAATAGTTGTAAGTAATTTTAAAGTCAGCTTCATTGAAGAGTACTCTAAATAGTTTTATGGTTTCATTGGTCAACATGTTGCTTGCTTGATATTCATTAACCCTTTGCCTCATATAGACTCATTTTGACGCACTCAATAGGTATCACATAAAGCCTGATCTGCAGAAAACCACAGTTAAAACTTACCAAATTTAATTGTAAAATCCTCATTTCCAGACCACTGAGGATTTTCATTTAGATAATTCCGTTAATTATGTACCTAAGGGGTATATTTCTTCATGGATCTATGTTCTTGAAAACATGAGGTCTAACTATATAAGAGTCACATTTTCATGCGGGATTAATATTTTTGGACAAAACCCATCCACGAAATTGACAAAAATTAGTGTCCCACGAAAATTAATGTTTTCACGGTAGTATAAAATAAGAGATAAAGATTTATCATATAAGCTGTTTCCCCCAGTTCACCCAGATATTACAGAAACATTATACTTGATTAGAAACTCACCTGTTACAGTCATCGGAACAAGTTTTCTTGTCCTCGTTCAGCTTGTGGTTCTCTGGGCAGGCACAGGACGCCCCAACCTTGTTCTTGTCATTTGTTGGGTGCAGCAGGCAGAGGTGAGAACAGTTCAACCCATCACAAGGGTTGGTCTTCACTGTTACCATGGCAACAAGAGATTTGTAAAATTTTCAAATTCATCTAGGATTTTCACTAATTAATCATGAAATAAATTGTAACTGTAAAATTACGATAATGGCAGGTTTGAGAGTCATCTAAATACCAAGAGAATAAACTATCACGAAATTATAATTGTCACTTAAGGCTATTAATACCCCCACCTCCCATCTTGTGTTCTTGTACTTTGAGTTTAGGATGAGACTTAACATGACATGACACAATGTGTAAAGAGTGATTTCTATATAACCCCCGCTTTTTTGAAGCGGGGTATTATACGCAGGGGTTTTCTTAAGTGGACGCCCGCTTGCCCGCACCGGGTTAAAATCAGTGAGGGCAAGTGATTTTTCAAAGAAGATAGCCCGGCGGGCAAGTTGATTTATGTAAATGAAATCTTTTTTATTTTCTACAGTATATCAGGGGTGAAATGATTGCAAATTGTGTTTGAAACATATTAACTAAAATTCACCTTAATATTATACATATTTAGTTTTAAACATTAACAAACACCAACTAACTTAAAGATACGGCAACCTGTTTTCACTGGGGGCTAGTAGATGTTCAAAGTAACTTGCCCCCTGGACAAGTGAATGTCAAATCCTTAAGTAAACCCCTGATACGCCACATTCTACTTGTATGACACTGTCTGGGAACATGGTATCAAAGTGACAGGCACTGCCTGACTAGTTATCAAACTATCTAAAATACTGTGCCAATAAACACTGGGACTATATACCCTGGTAACTGATCATCCCTTTTAAAGCATTTAACGAGTGTTCTTTGAAACACATGTGTCACCTGCTGAAGCGTGACAGAAAAAGTGTGACAGACAGACAATAGAAAAGATATCCCATATGTCAGCTCTGCTTACAGCAGGTAACACAAAAAGTAGACACTGTCAATTCTAATATTTTTTTCACTTTATCAGCCAGATTTCATTATTCAATTACTAGGACATTTTTCTGGATTGTAATCTTCTGTCAGGGATAGACAGACACAAGGATAAATATAAGAGTGTCTCAAACCCAGACTTCCAGGCAAATGTTTTACTGAAGCAAGATTTTGAGTACCAAAACAACTGGCATGTTGTTAAACATAGCGAAAATATCAAAAAGATCAATTATCCTAAAATAAAATGTCATTAGGCACTTAATTAGTGCTGGAATCAATTATCCTAAAATAAAATGTCATTAGGCACTTAATTAGTGCTGGAATCAACGATTTTTGATGAACTGATAAACAATGCATCCATCTACTTACAAGGTGGTTGTCTCATGGTATGGTAGACCACCAGGTCCATGGGTCTGTATACCATCGTAGTAAGCCGTTCTTGTTTCTCCCCAGAAAATTTCTCAGCCATAAATACCCCGTTAGTTTCCCAGTCTGTCCAGAAAATATGATCCATGAAAGTTGTCAAAGCAAAAGTGTGTGGCAGATTGTTACTTATAATGGTCCTGCGATTCTTTCCATCCAAATCTGCCATCGCAATGTAGTCAAAATTTGCGTCAGCCCAGAAAAGTTTCTCCGTCACGTAATCAATGGTAAGAGCATTCGGCCAGGCTATTTCTTCCGTGATGATATGAGTCTTCGTTTTTCCGTCCATGGAAATCCGGCTGATGTGAGGCTTGTCGCCCCAATCTGACAGGAACAAGTACCCGTATTTTGGGAACAACTCCAACGCCCTGGGCTCCCTCAGGAATGTCTTGTCTTTGACCAGAATCTTCCGGTACAGACCATCAAGGCGCGAGACTTCAACAGTGTCCGTGTTCCTGTCACACCAGTACAGGTTGCGGCCGATCCAGTCAACGGCGATACCATCGGGATTCAACACAGTAGAGCTGTGAAGAACCTACAAGACCCAGAAACACAGGTCAGAAAACATTTCCTTATGTCATTTACAAAGTGTATGAGATTAACGATGTCATTAACTAATTGTTAAGGATGACATGTAATTAACAGATTATGTGAGGTAACAGGAGTCATTATGTCATTAACATATTGTATAAGGTTACATATGTCATTAACTTAACCCTTTCCCCTCATATAGACTCATTTTGACGCACTCAATAGGTACCACATAAAGCTTGATCTGCAGAAAACCACAGTTAAACCTTACCAAATTTAATTATAAAATCCTCATTTCCAGACCACTGAGGAGCATGGAACAGCATAAAACCTGATCAGCCTGCGAGTTACTCGCAGGCTGATCTGGTTTTATGCTGTTCGCATAGGTCTTTTCATGGTGTCCTCTATGAGGGAAAGGGTTAAGGCATAATGTTACATGTCATCAACAAATTGTGAGAGGTAGATGGTAATTAAAAAATGTGGGGTTAATTATTACTCAATTGTACCTCCATATTTTCATGTTGTCCATGAATTTGAGAGAAATAAAATGTTTTTGACTTGATTTGACTTGTAATATGTCTTTCACAAATTGTATGAGGTTACAAATGTCATTAACAAATTACATGGGGTTATATGTTGTTAACAAATTATAGAAGGTGACATTTGTCACTAACAAATTGTGTGAGGTTACACACAAAATGGCAACAGCTGTGACCTGAGTAATATTGTGAATTTTTAGTTTTCCATTTTATCTTAAAACTAAAACTTTTACATTAAGGTAAGATACCTGTAATGGTTCCGCAACATTTCGGACCACTTAACATCTACCAAGATAACCAAGGTACTCTAATGAAACATTAGGAAACCTTGGTTATCTACGTGAAAGGCCATAAGGCCCGAAATATAGTGGAACCATTACAGGTATCTTACCTTAAGTAATTTACTACGTCTTACTTCAAACTCCCTTAGAGCTATTAATTCTTATTTTCTATTTTAAGCAACAACGACCCTGACCAAACCAGTCTCAAATGAAATCGGGGAACATCAGACATTAATGAGGAAGATGCCAAAGTCAAAAATGGATTCAAAAGCGTGAATTCTTAGTACACAGAAGATGTATTACTATGCCATACCTTTTAGCGTACACACCAAATACCATGTTATAATGAAATAACTTGGGACTGTATGACAATAAACACATTACAGAAGAATATGGATAATTTGATTAAGAACAAGTAAACAATGCAATGCTGTATAACCTGGTTACAAATTACGCATTAGTCGTTGGAGTCAAATACAGATGGTACTTCAGCATCTTATGTTTAGATTACAGTAAAATATATCTGTAGTTCCTTTTCCAAACTAAATCTAACGGATATTTCCAATGTTTACAGATGCATTCAAATTGACTTACAGACTATCCAATAGCTACACTGGGATAATAGGTAGTTAATGGTTGACCTGGTTTACACAAAAGAATCACCATGTTGTATTTTTTGTGACACTTTTTGTGAGCAGTTGACTAAACCATGAATGGGAAGGTTTGATTAAAATTTTTACTGCTAAAAACCAAAATCCTGCAGGAGTACAAACTGGTTTGTTTGTTAGTTTAAAATCCCACTGACAGTATTTCAGTCATTTGGAGACAATTTCTACATAACCCTATCCCTCATATAGACTCATTTTAACCCTTTCCCTCATATAGACTCATTTTGACGCACTCAATAGGTACCACATAAAGCTTGATCTGCAGAAAACCACAGTTAAACCTTACCAAATTTAATTATAAAATCCTCATTTCCAGACCACTGAGGAGCATGGAACAGCATAAAACCTGATCAGCCTGCGAGTTACTCGCAGGCTGATCTGGTTTTATGCTGTTCGCATAGGTCTTTTCATGGTGTCCTCTATGAGGGAAAGGGTTAAGGCATAATGTTACATGTCATCAACAAATTGTGAGAGGTGAGATGTGTAATTAAGAAATTATGTGGGGTTAATTATTACTCAATTGTACCTCCATATTTTCATGTTGTCCATGAATTTGAGAGAAATAAAATGTTTTTGACTTGATTTGACTTGTAATATGTCTTTCACAAATTGTATGAGGTTACAAATGTCATTAACAAATTACATGGGGTTATATGTTGTTAACAAATTATAGAAGGTGACATTTGTCACTAACAAATTGTGTGAGGTTACACACAAAATGGCAACAGCTGTGACCTGAGTAATATTGTGAATTTTTAGTTTTCCATTTTATCTTAAAACTAAAACTTTTACATTAAGGTAAGATACCTGTAATGGTTCCGCAACATTTCGGACCACTTAACATCTACCAAGATAACCAAGGTACTCTAATGAAACATTAGGAAACCTTGGTTATCTACGTGAAAGGCCATAAGGCCCGAAATATAGTGGAACCATTACAGGTATCTTACCTTAAGTAATTTACTACGTCTTACTTCAAACTCCCTTAGAGCTATTAATTCTTATTTTCTATTTTAAGCAACAACGACCCTGACCAAACCAGTCTCAAATGAAATCGGGGAACATCAGACATTAATGAGGAAGATGCCAAAGTCAAAAATGGATTCAAAAGCGTGAATTCTTAGTACACAGAAGATGTATTACTATGCCATACCTTTTAGCGTACACACCAAATACCATGTTATAATGAAATAACTTGGGACTGTATGACAATAAACACATTACAGAAGAATATGGATAATTTGATTAAGAACAAGTAAACAATGCAATGCTGTATAACCTGGTTACAAATTACGCATTAGTTGTTGGAGTCAAATACAGATGGTACTTCAGCATCTTATGTTTAGATTACAGTAAAATATATCTGTAGTTCCTTTTCCAAACTAAATCTAACGGATATTTCCAATGTTTACAGATGCATTCAAATTGACTTACAGACTATCCAATAGCTACACTGGGATAATAGGTAGTTAATGGTTGACCTGGTTTACACAAAAGAATCACCATGTTGTATTTTTTGTGACACTTTTTGTGAGCAGTTGACTAAACCATGAATGGGAAGGTTTGATTAAAATTTTTACTGCTAAAAACCAAAATCCTGCAGGAGTACAAACTGGTTTGTTTGTTAGTTTAAAATCCCACTGACAGTATTTCAGTCATTTGGAGACAATTTCTACATAACCCTATCCCTCATATAGACTCATTTTAACCCTTTCCCTCATATAGACTCATTTTGACGCACTCAGTAGGTACCACATAAAGCCTGATCTGCAGAAAACCACAGTTAAACCTTACCAAATTTAATTACAAAATCTTCATTTCCAGACCACTGATGAGCAGCGAACAGCATAAAACCTGATCAGCCTGGGAGTTACTCGCAGGCTGATCTGGTTTTATGTTGTTCGCATAGGTCTTTTCATGGTTTCCTCTATGAGGGAAAGGGTTAAAGAAGATATAGAGCTGCCACGCTGCAGTATCACCCCATAGACATGTGGCATGATACCACACTCGGTCACATTATCCTGACACCGGGTCATCAGTCCTGCAGTTACCCTTATATGCTGAGCGCTAAGCAAGGGAGCTATAGGGTAGAACCAGTTTCAATGACTTTGGTATGCCATGGCCAGAAACCCAAACCCACGACCTCAGGATTCCAGGGCAGACAAACTAACCTCTTGGCCACCAGGACGCGTCAATCACACCTGTAGAATACTTGATCAACCAGCACATTATTTCTATACCAGTACATAACCATCTCCTCGGTTAATTTTTTTTCTCTTTTTTTAACTAATTTATCCTCAATGTTTCGGTGGAAGACTGAATAAGATTGGTTAGTTACCTGCCGTAGTGATTCGGATTTATTCATAGAAATTCGGTTAATGGTGCTGCTCTGGCTATGGATGTCGGTCCAGTACAACATCTGTTCCTGGTAGTCGAAGTCAATCGCCACGGAATGCGTCAGATTGGAGACTAGGATGTCCTGACTGCCGTTGAATCCGACTCTCCGTATATAGTATCGGTTGGAGACGAGCAGGTAGGGTCTTCCCTCTGGTATGAAATGTTGTTAAAGCAGTTTTTAGTGTCAGAAAGAATTATATTTGTTTTGCATTTACAGAGGGCTTCTTTTTGTAGCCATGTTTGTTCAAAAATTGAAATAATAATACTTTTGATGTACTGCTCAACCCTTTTCTTCATGAATATTCATGAACAAATCTATGGTTTGATGAATTATAATAAGTTTGATGTACTGCTCAACCCTTTTCCTCATGAATATTCATGAACAAATCTATGGCTTGATGAATGTCAATTTAATAAATTTTAAGTGATATATGAAACATTTTTTTGTTTTAGCCATGCAGGCTGTTTAGAATCTGAGCTACATAACTGTAAAAGCAACAGAGGAGACTCCTACAAGGTGCAGTCTGATTATGGTCTACTCTGTTTGCCAATGTATCAAATCAAATCTTTAAGAAGTAAAAGGTATACAGTGATGTCATTAATTTTCATGGGACACTAATTTTTGTATAGGGTTTTATCCACAAATATTAATTCCCACGAAAATTTGTCTCTTATAATAGACCTCATGTTTTCTAGAATAGCCCACAAATGAATTTACCCATGAAATTCCCTAAGGTACATAATCAACAAAATTTAATGTCAATGAAAATTAATGATTTTACAGTACGAGACTCACTGTACACCACTTATTAATTAGCTTCATGTTGCTATATCATGACAAACTGTTTTAATCTCAAACAAACCAACAATAGCAGAATTATAGAAAATATAGATATATACAAAATAGACAGAAAAAACCCATCTCCATTCTAGCTGTAAACTATTTCATTAATATCATACTTTATTTCTTAATGATTTTAATGATCCAGAAAAAGGAGAGACAATTAAAGGAGGCTTGTTGTACCTTCAGCTGTCAGGTTACAATGGCGTTTGTCTTCCTCGAGCTTGTAATGCTCCGCGCAGTCGCAGTAGAAAGCTCCGATTGTGTTGATACAGAAATGAGAGCATGGGAACTCCGTCTGACATTCGTCCACATCTGTAATACCAGAAAGTTGTCTTGGGGTCACCACTTTTTTTTTAAGTAAGTAATGTATTTATGCAAGTAAAAGATAGTTCAATTGTATTAACCCTTTCCCTAATAGAGGAAACCATGAAAAGACATATGCGAACAGCAGAAAACCAGATCAGCCTGCGAGTAACTCGCAGGCTGATCAGGTTTTATGCTGTTCGCTGCTCCTCAGTGGTCTGGAAATGAGGAATTTATAATTAAATTTGGTAAGGTTTAACTGTGGTTTTCTGCAGATCAGGCTTTATGTGGTACCTATTGAGTGCGTCAAAATGAGTCTATATGAGGGAAAGGGTTAATTGATTTAATATTAAAGATTTCATCCATTACCCTACCCCTAATCACAGCATCATTTTTATACTGATTACATAAGATTTACCAGATGTCTAATACATGTACCTTGACTAAAAAATAAAAGACAAAGGAAATTCTTTTTTTTAAGCAACCATAAACCATACAGTTTCTAATTGGACAACAATATCAAGACCACTGAGGCAATCCTTGTCTTTGATTTCTATTCATTAGTAACCATGAACTTCACAACATTTCTCGTCGTCGTCCCCCCCCCCCCCCCCCCTCAAAAAAACAAACAAACAAACAAAAAAACTAACAATACTCAGCAAAAGGATCCTTACTTTTTTTATTTGTATGAATTAAATCAAATCAAATTTGGCCACAACAGCTTGTACCCAAAAATCATGGTTACCAAATCTTTATACAGTTTCACCCAAACACACGATAAACTAATAATGTAAAAAGCTAAAAAATGAACATACCCTCGCATGTCCTGTTATCAGCCCGCAGCTGGAACCCTGCGTTACATCTACACTGGTACCCGATCTTCTTCTCATCGCAGATCTGGGAGCAGGGGTTCGTTTTACACTCGTTCACATCTGCAAATCACAAAGTGTGTATCAACTGACTGTAAAGTTTGTAAAGAAAATATCTCCATTTGAATTTATAACAAAGTTTTATTTTTGTCTTTGGAAACAAAATGGGACTACTATATCACTTAACAAGAAGTGTTCCTCAGAACACATGTCATGATGTGTCACCTGTTGAAATTAGCTTGACAGAAAAGTGTGAGAGGGTGTGACAGACTGACAGACAGATGACAGAGACGGGATCCCTATCTGTCATCTCTGCTTACAGAAGGTCACACAAAAAATATGGCCATACCTTCCATTTCTTTTCTAGGAGCATTTTACAGAATAATACATTTGGATATTAGTATACGCTAATACTTGTCCTTATCAGTGGTCTGATCATTCAATTAAATTTTCAATTAAATTCTATTCAGGCCATAAGATCAGAGACTGATAATTGTACAATAATCATATTACCCAAAAATTAATATTCCTACAAAATGATATACAAAGGAGACATTACTACTTAGGATGACCTAACCAGATAACAATGGCACTTATATCAAATGGGGTCCCTTTATGATATTGTCTCCAGTCTGTGCCCCAATCTAAGCACATAAAAAGTTTCACAGCCTGACACTGCCCAGATTAAGATCACCTCAAAAATACTTACTTTCATACAAAGTTTGAAGGGACATATTTAAGTGTTTTCAAGGGTATTTTTAAGACCTCAAATAACAAATTTAAGGTCCAACCATGCTCAATGTAACCACATATGATTAGATAAACCATAAGCCATCCAATACTTCTTAATAACACAAGACCTGTCACAGTCACAATGACAAATGTCCCCAAAAGATAATCACAAACATTAAAACCTGGGTCATGTGTGTGACAAGACAAGATCCTCTGTTTGGCTTATTGTGGTCTTCACTTTTTAAGGCTACAGAAATTAATCTTGCATGTGGCACATATCTGAAAGCCTATTTCAAAGTAGTAATATGTAAAACAACTTTAAGAGCCCAGGCACAGAAAAAAAGTGCCACATTTCAACCTCTGACCCGTGATTGTGACCTTGACTTAGAGCTACAGGTCTGGGTCTTGTGCACATCACATTGTCTTCTCTAGAAGAACATTCGTTCCAAGTTATTTTAAAATTCATTTGAGCCCAGACACAACAAAATGTTTCCTTCTCTGACCCCAAACTGTGACCTTGACCTTTGAGATAAGAACTAAGGTCTTAATTGCCATATATCATCTCAATTTGGTGAACATTTCTATGAGGTTACTTCTAAATCCACTTATGCATGTAGGAGTTACAGAGCAGATATGAAGTGGGACAGACAGACAGTGCAATTAATATTTGCCTCCCTTTTGGGGACATCAAAAATAATGAGTTTATTTAACGAAGAAAGTTGAGAAACTTCCTATCAACTTAAAGGGTTTTTCAAGGGTTTTTGTCAGTTTTAAAGTGTTTTAAAAGGCTTTAAAGTACAATTAAGGGTTTATCAAGACAGGCAACAAACTGAGGGGTTTTCCAAATCTGTGGGAACCATGTCATCATTGATACAGCAGTCATTCATATTACTCCGACCTAATTTTCACTTACTGCAGTTCGCTGGTTCATCACTCGCATCTCCGCAGTCGTTCTCTCCATTACATGTCTTGTTGTCAGGGATACATATGCCATTGGCACAGAGATACATGGAGGAGTCACCACAGGGGGATGCTGGTTGCATCCCACCTCGTCCGAATTGTCCATGCAGTCTCGCTTGCCGTTACACTTGAGGTTAATGTCGATACAGTACCCATCATTGCAGCTGAACTCGATACTCGTGCACGTCTTCGGTTCATCTGAAATATACGGCGCAAATCTTTTATAATACCATGCACTGCAATGAGGCCTATAATACTAAAATAAAACAATGGCTCCAAAATATGTAATTTATGTGCAGTCTTCTGGCTTAATGCTCCTGTAGAAATTTCTTAAGTTCAATCTTAGGCTTACAGTCAAGATTATATAAGCATGACAGGGGTGTTCTCAAACACTGTCTCAAGCATTACTGAGTACAAAATCGGCTTAACTGAGAATATGCTTCAAAGATAGTGTTGACCCTTTACTTCATGGATATTCATGTACAAATTTTAGACTTCATGAATATTAATTAACTGAACTTCAAATGATATATGAAACAGTATTTTTTTACCTTTGCTCTACAAACTGTGTAGAATCTGAGCTACACTATTGTATAAGCAAACAGAGGAAACCCTGATCAGACAGCTCCTATAAGTTGTGGGGATAAATATTCATGGATGAAGTCATCCACAAAATCAGTGAAAATTAGTCCCCCACAAAAATTAATGATTCTACTGTATATATAGAGATAGACAGGCATGAAGACAACGTACTGCAGTCACTGGGCTCGTCACTGCTATCCCCACAGTCATCATCACCATCACAGTAGTAGATCTGCTCCACACAGCGGTGGTTGGCACACTGGAACTCGTTCTTTTCACACACTGTTGGAGCTGCAACCAATTCAGGGTAGATCCTTCACTACACACTCCATAACATTACACTCCAACTCCTACTACACTTTCTTATCACTACACTCTTACCCCAATTTATCAAACACTCAATTACTACACACACACCCTCCAATTACTACACACACACCCTCCAATTACTACACACACACCCACTCAATTACTACACACACACCCTCCAATTACTACACACACACCCACTCAATTACTACACACACACCCACCAATTACTACACACACACCACTACACACACACCCTCCAATTACTACACACACACCCTCCAATTACTACACACACACCCTCCAATTACTACACACACAACCACTCAATTACTACACACACACCCACTCAATTACTACACACACACACACACACACCCTCCAATTACTACACACACACCCTCCAATTACTACATTTACAATCCATTACAACTACCAAAAAGACTACACACAACACTACACTATCATTGTTTACTACTTTATTACTACTCCCCCACTCCATTACTACTCATATGACATTAATGCAAATATCGTGGACATCATGATTTGAGGCGAGCATAATCTTATTAACCTTATACCTCATGAATATTCATATACAAATGTATGACTTGATGCATATTCATCCAATTAACTTTAAATATAATAAGAAATAATGAATTTTCCTAGCTGAATCCAAGCTAGAATATTAAGGACGTTTCAACGGGTTATGGCTGATTTTGATTTTGGTAAAAAACTTTTTTTGAATTTCTCATTTATTTTGAGAAGAATGATAGAAGAAAGCCCAAATTTTAAGATTCATGTAATAAGAATATCATCAAAAGTATATTTGCCAAATTTTGAAGGTACAAAATGTCACATTTTAGTGTTTTATGCAAATTTGGCTAAAATTTCAATAAAAAAGCATTTTGGTCCGGGCACAAATGAGATTTTATGCCCGTTTTGTATTTTCTATGCATATTTGACAGTATTTTTATCTGTAACTTATAGAATACATTATAAGTTACAAATGGTAATAAAAATTTTTTAATGTCATGTTTTTTCAACAAATTTTAGCAAATAGTGATGTTCTACCATAAGCTTGATCTCTAAAACAAGCATGGTGATCCCCTATTTTTATTTCATATTATTTCATATATCTTTTAATTAAAGTCTAAAGTACTTATATGCAAATTTTTAGAAAAATCTGTTACAAAAAAACGCTCAAACGCCTTTAGAGAAAACCCTGATCAAACAGCTCCAGGATGGAGCTATCTAATCAAAGTCTTCGCTGTTTGCCAAGGTGTCTTAACGTATCTATATGATTTTTACAAATCTATAGGAGGTGAGGGGTTAATTGCATCACAGCTCATTAAAACTGTATCATGCCTCAATGGACTACCAGTAAGAGGACTTACCACAGCCAGCTGCCTTGCTCTCGTCGGCTCCATCCTGACAGTCCGGTTCTCCGTCACATGTCCACTGGTTACTGATACACTGACCCGACGAACAGGCAAACTGATCGGCTGTACAGCTGACATTTTCTGAAGAAAAAATGTTCGTTCAAGTAGAATTGCTTGACAAACTTTGTGTAGTCAAAGTAAAAATGAATGTCCGGATGGGTGACAACAAGTTAACCGACATTATTTGACACGGATAACAAAAAGAAAACGTATGATTATTGGGTTTTAACATCCTCATCAACAGTTATTTGAGACATATTTAGTGCTGCCACACTGCAATATCACGCCATAGATATGTGGCATGATACCACACCCAGTCACATTATCCTGACACCGGGCCAACCAATCCTGGAACTACCCTTATATGCTGAACAAGGGAGCTATACCTGTACCATTTTTCACAACTTTGGTATGTTGTGAGTTAAAATTTAATTCTTATTTCGATTATGGTTCTATTCAAACAATAATACAGTAAGCAATCAACAGTATTGCAGACTTTTGATATTCAGACTCCTATTTTATGATACAGCTGCCCAGTTTAATAAACAACCCATTAATGTAGGAAAATTAAATAAATCATTCTGAAACTGTATCTTTAATAAAAAATAATAATAATAATAATCATCATAATCATCATCATCATTATCATCAACATCATCAGCAGCAGCAGCAACATCATCATCAACAGCAGCAGCATCAGGAGCAGCAGCAACAAGAGCAGGAGATACATACTACAGTTGGCCTCATCACTGTGGTCCTCACAATCTGGGTTTCCATCACACACCCAGGTTTTGGAGATGCAGTGGCTGTTGTTGATGCAGGAGAACTGGTCTGTCGAACACGTGTACACTGCAACCAAAACATGCCAGATGTCATATAGTGAACAAAATCACAAGAGTGATATCCTAGAGTGACAAACAAAAATCATGATATCATACAGTGGTATCATATCTTGGCATCCATATGATACTCTGGCATCATACAGTGACCATAAGATATCATGCCATCATATTGTTACCTTATCATAGCATGACATCATATGGTGACCATCTGATACTGTGGCATCATACAGTGACCATAAGATATCATGCCATCATATTGTTACCTTATCATAGCATGACATCATATGGTGACCATCTGATACTGTGGCATCATACAGTGACCAACTGATGCCACAATACATTGTGACCAACCAATACCCCCAATATCATACTGTGATCCAAAGCATACCATTGGCTATATAATATCGTGACCAAGTAATCAGTATGTATACCAATACCATACCATGATAAACTGATCACATGAAATAGTATGGTTAACACTGATATCTTGTAACTTTTAGCAGTTTGATACACCGATAACATACAGCAACCAGCTGACACCAGGATATCTAATGAGTGATCTCAAGTATGTATCCTCCTTAACAAATCATGATATAATAACCATGGAAAAACTGAAAAGTCTTTGTACCAGTCTACAAAGCCACATCGCCATGGAAACAAAAAACATGTGGTTACGGTTGGGAAGTGTTATCAAATTTAAAACTGTAATTTGAAGCCTGCATACTCTCAACATAAAATTCAAAATTGAATTATTTTCAAAATTACCGAGTTACCTCATATAGACCTGTTTTGACGCCTTTGTTATATCAGACATATTGTCTGATATAGGCTTCCTTTGATTGCTCATAAAAATTTGTAGCTTAAATTCTACACTGTCTACAAAGCAAAGTAAATTCCATTGCTTCCTATATCATTTTTAGATGCATTCATTAAGTCATAAATTTTTGCATGAATATTCATGAAGTTAAGGGTTTTTATAAAAAAAAAAATGAATGGTGATATACACAGGGTTTTTCCTAAGATTTTTTTTTCAAATGGGTGACATATGGCTTCTTGTTATGTAGATAAGGATAAAAATTTTGAAATATTTGGGGGTCATTTACAAACTTTGAGGGTGAAAATGGGAATGTTTTCGGCACTATGGAAAACCCTGTACACAGCACTAATCAAACATATTTTTGTTACAATTGACATTTTTCTAGGTGTCCTCTGGCTCCGATGTGTTGGATTCTTCCTAATTGAAAATTTTGACAATCATGCACTTGGAGTCTTCAAAAGTTTTATTGTTCATTCAGAAATTGTTCAGATTGGAAAGTGATATTTATGGAAGTATTGGTATTCCAATAATTCCTAGAAAAAGACCTGCAAAATCATAGATTACCGACACTATAATTATGTTTTTTTACAGAACTTCATTCATATCCACCCAAATCTGTTGCTATGAGCAGAAACTGAATAAATACAGAATCCAGGGGGTTCAGGTTACCAAACTCCATTTCACCAAATGGCCAGTGAAAATCAGTGCAACAAGGCAAGTGAAAAAAAAAAAATAAATAAATAAAAAAAAAAAGTTTTTTTTTTTTTTGTATTTTTCTTGTTTTGGCATTTCAAATTTAGGAAGGGGAATGGTAATTTTGGGAACTATACAACCCTGACTTAAGGTAAAGTCCTGCTATGTCTTGGACCACTTAACCTCTACCAAGATAACCAAGGTACCCTAATGAAACATTAGGAAACCTTGGTTATTTCCACTCACCGCAGTCTGTCTCGTCGGAGTTGTCGTCACAATCCATGTCTTTGTCACACTGCCATTTCTTGTAGATACATGCCCCCGACGTCTTACACCGGAACAAGTTTGGGCTGCATGTGTGGGCTAAAATACAATCCCATGGTAACCATAGTAACACTCCTGAGCCATGTGCTTTTATATTTAGATCATATGAGAGATTGATTAATGTCAAATATGTAATCCCCTATAAATAATGACTTTATTAAATTTTCTTTTTA
Source organism: Solen grandis (assembly GCA_021229015.1). Lineage (NCBI taxonomy): Eukaryota > Metazoa > Mollusca > Bivalvia > Adapedonta > Solenidae > Solen > Solen grandis. The sequence goes on along the minus strand of CM037783.1, from coordinate 16,047,031 downwards.
TGTATCACTTATTCATTTTCATTTAATATCCAAACTTAACCACTTAGAAACACTTAATTCGAAGATAAATGATCCTAACTTGTACCATTCATTTTGCTCTGAAAGTAAATCTCAGAAAAAAAACAAACAGTGAAATCAATGATATTTGTAGATTTCGTGGAGGGTTTTATCCACAAACATTAATCCCTACAAAAACTTGTCTCTTATAGAACTCACATTTTCTAGAACATAGACCCATGAATACAATCGTGTACTTATGAAATTCCCTTAGGTACATAATAAAGGAAATTTATGTCAATGAAAATTGATGATTTTACAGTATGAAATATAGGACAGTTCCCCCCCCCCTTTTTTAACCAATGTTTTGTTACCTTCTGGACACCGAGCGGGATCCTCGTCTGAACCCTGGGCACAGTCAGCTTGCCCATCACAAAGAAGTTTCAGTGGGATACAGTCGCCCGATGTGTTGCAACTCACATACCCTTCACTACACTTATGGGCATCTGTGAAGAGTTAGATTTGGGTAACTTAAATCATGTCCCAATCATCCTTTATTTTTCTTGTTAAAGAAAGATGTGAAAAACTCAAGATAGAAATAATTATCTAACAAAAATAACCCTACTTTTATCTACATAATGCTAGTATACCGATTTTCAGTCCATGCCTTAACAGAAAAGGCTGAGAAATATCAATGAATGATTATCTTTCACTATAGGAGAAAAAGTCATCTTTCACCATAGGAAAAAAAGTCATATACCTTATAGTGGGTTATTTCTGTGGGTGTATTATTCTGCTTTTTTACCATAAAAATGGGTTAGTTTTTTTCTATGGATTATTTTTCTGCGATTTCTGACCCAGGCAGAATTTATTTCTGCGTTGTTTACCTTGCTATTTAAAGCAAACATATTAAAATCTCTGAATCTAAGTATTACACCAAATGAAGCTCACTCTTATTACATCTCACATACGCTACCGTAAATCATACCTTACACAATTTAACAGCTGCTTTGGTATAAGTTAACCCCTTCCCTCATATAGACTCATTTTGACGCACTCAATTGGTACCACATAAAGCCTGATCTGCAGAAAACCACAGTTAAACCTTACCAAATACCACAGTTAAACCTTACCAAATTTAAATTTAAAGTCCTCATTTCCAGACCACTGAGGAGCAGTGAACAGCATAAAACCTGATCAGCCTGCGAGTTACTCGCAGACTTATCTGGTTTTATGTTGTTCCCATAGGTTTTTTCATGGTTTCCTCTATGAAGGAAAGGGTTAATAACAGACATAAGTCAATCCATTACTTGACTTTTTAATTGTATGTTTATAGATTTTCAAATGCAAATTTCTAACTAGATTCTTCAACTGTTTATGAATTTTGAGGGCAATTCAATCAGAGAGCAAACCATTGGTATACATGCGAAAACATGCACAGTTTGCATTTAATGGCATGTAATTAAGACCGCGAGACAGAGAAAATCTCCCCGTCCCCAGGTGAACCTGGAAGGTGACACGTTACATGCCATTGATAAGGGAAGATTACAAAGAAATGTGGTCAACCTGTCAAATTTTTACTTTTTGTTCTTTTCATTCATTTCTTGTTCTTACAAACCATTAAATTATTTAGTGAAAACTACATTGGCTGGTTGTTTTGTTTTAATGCTAGCGGTAACAAGACTCTTGTTGATAATAGATATACCATCACAGCCTATTTCATGTAGATCGGTATCTAACTAGAGATTTGTTTTCCTAGAAAACTGATGTCTCCCCCCCACCCCCTTCCCCTCACACACACATATACACTAAGGCACACAGTGACATATGGAAACAGTTAAAGTTAAAGGGCTGATTATTTTGTTAAACTTCCGTACAGACTTACGGACCTTGTGTGTGACACTTCCTCTCATGAATTTTTTGCAAAATATGGCCAATAATCAAAAAAATACTGACAATATGTGCCAGAGCACTAACTGATGGTGACCCTGCAAATGTTTGGACAAAATTTATTGAGAAATGTAGGGGGAGTTGCACACAGAAGAATATTTCTCAATAACTTACACATGTGTTATTGAAAAAATAACTAAGGGCCATAGCTCCATCAAAAATGGTCTAACTGCAAAACCAATTATTACTATATATTTCAAAATTAAGGAGTTATGCTCCATATCAGGAATTTTTACAAAGGGGCAAACATGTCACTCCAAAATTATGAACCACAGAGTGAGGTTCCTATGCACTGCATTCCGCCTCAATAAGATGTATGCACCTATAAAGTTTCAAGTCAATACCTCTTATAATGTAGGAGTTATGCTCCGTACAAGGAATTTTATCAAAGGGGCATAACTCCATCAAAAATGGTCAAACTGCAAAACACAGGTAACATTCTACAGGGTGACTTAGTGAAGGTACTTCTGTTAAAGTATGAACAAAATTTATTAAGAAATGTAATAGTTGTGCACGAAAGAATATTTCCCTTTATATAACATATGTGAAAAAATAACAAGGGGCCATAACTGCATCAAAAATAGTCGAACCACAAAACTCTGAAAATATGTGCCAGGTCACTAAGTAATAATGCTTTTGTAAAAGTTTGGGCTAAATCCGTTAAAAAATGTAGGAGGAGTTGTGCACAGAAGAATATTTCCCTATATATTACATATGTGAAAAAATAACAAAGGGCCATAACTGCATCAAAAATTGTCGAACCACAAAACCCTGACAATATGCACCAGGCCACTATGTAATAATGCTTCTGTAAAAGTTTGGTCCAAATCAGTTGAAAAATGTAGGAGGAATTGCGCACAGAAGAATATTTCCCTATATATTACATATGTGAAAAAATAACAAAGGGCCATAACTGCATCAAAAATAGTCGAACCACAAAACCCTGACAATATGCGCCAGGCCACTATGTAATGATGCTTCTGTAAAAGTTTGGGCCAAATCCGTTGAAAAATGTAGGAGGAGTTGTGCACAGAAGAAATTGCTTACGCCCGCCTGCCCATCCGCCCGCCCGCCCTCGCCCGCTCGATGACATACCCCAATCTAATAACCAGAGTTTTCCTTCGGAAAACCTGGTTCAAAATGATTTGCAGCATTAAGGTTCTTGTGCACTGCATTTCCCTTTGTGAGGTCTATTCACCTATGAAGTTTCAAGGTTATAGGTCTCATAGTGCATGAGAAATGCGTTCAGGAAAAGAAAAAGTATGAAATTGAACAAAATGCAGTAACTCCAAAAATATTATGTGCAGAGTTATGGTTTGTGTGCACTGCACTTCTCCTCCATGTGATCTATCCATCCACAAAGTTTCAAGGTTATATGCCATATAGTGCCCAAGATATGCTCTTGACAAAAAAAGTATGAAATTTAACAAAGGGCAATAACTCAAAAAATATGATGCACAGAGTTATGGTTCTTGTGCATGACACTTTTCCATCATGAGGTCTATCCACCTGTGAAGTTTCAAGTTAATAACTTAAATACTTTCTGAGTAATGCTCCGAACAAAAAGTGTGACAGACAGACAAAGAGACAGACAACTCCGACAAAAACAATATGTCTACCCCATATGAATATG
>CM037783.1:15993351-16043351 GCA_021229015.1 Solen grandis | reverse complement strand
GTGTTGGGTTCACGAGCACTCATCGAGCGGTCGCGATCTTAAGGGCATGGACAAATCAGCACATAGATTTGCGTGAGTGCTAGTCGATGTCTGTAAGTTTGCATTATTGATTTAATGATTTCCTGCTCGGAATGGAAGTTCATATTTTGTTTTCTAGGACCTGTTCAATAAAGGGGTAGGACAAAATCATATGATTTTGTGTTAATTAACAATTCTCACGAACACATGTGGTACATTTGTAAAGTACAAGATATCTGTAAACTGCTGTAATCATTTGTTTTTAATGCAATTGCTATCATTATGATAATAAAATAAACAAAATATATATTTATAAATCATTTTCATTAAAAAAAAAAGAATCGTTCTCTCATTACATATGCTAAACGATGGTCTCAGCTACAAAGTGAGACGACAAAGTCCATCGCTTATTCAGGGGGACGGACATTTAGTTTGTCCCCATTTTCTGTAGCTCGCTATTTCGGTTGTTTATTTCAGATGAACGCACGATTAACCAGTTATATGTGACAGTATATATTGTTAACAACATAATGTTTTTGTTGAACTTGTGGTCAGATCAAGATCACAGATATTGTAATAATGTCATGTAAACCATGCTTACCGTGTATAACATATTGTAGAATGTAAATCGCAGATCGTTGATTGCGTATTGTATGGTATCAGATTAAGAACGCATCGCATCGTAACGTATTTAATCACACAGGTGAATCAAACCTGCTATCGCAGATCACATACCGTATATCGTTTGTATTTCAATCGTATATCAATCATATTTTTTGACAACTGGTACGATAGCACTACTGTAATTATCGAAAAACCATGGAATATGAATGTTTTATTTACCTAGTAATACAGTTATCCTTTTGGTATAAAATGAATACTTTTAAAGGAATGGAAAGTGCCTTTTTTGTGTAGTATAGTTTAACCACTGTTTCATTGTGAGCAGTCCGGATACATGTATATTGGGATTATGTCATGTCAATTAGAAATGTATCCCATCCTCAGTAACTTCAATATCTCAGCAAATTGCACTCCAGTGAAACTTGACACAGCTCTTCAGTGTCGCAAAAAGAAGGTAATTTAAGGTAACCGGTATATCTGGGATAGGCGCGGTTGAAGTCACCGTTGATAAAGATAGAACCAAATCTGCTTTAGAGGTTGTAGTGTGTGGCAAAGGGGTAGGGGTATCTCCAATCACAAAATTGGTAGATCTAGATTCAGTAGGAGAAGTTGATGGAAGGGAGCCGTGCTGATCATCAGAGAGTGGATTGGGTATCTGACTCCATTTTGTAAGGGCAAATTGTTGCTTTTTATATGCTCCAGATGTTTGATCATGAATATTGAATGTCCTATTGAATATACAGTAGTCATTTTGTACAGATATCTGTACCATCGCCTGTCATTAGTAGGGTATAAATAAGGTCAAAATGTTTCATTGGTGCTATTTTGTGTCAACTTTTTGCGGACAAATATAGGGGGGTGGGGTGTAGGTTACACCTATTTTCATTTTTATGATGTTTATTTCATGCATTGCATGTTTGCCAGTATTTTAATTTTTCGCTGCAGGATTATGCATTTATAGCAGATATTTATTTCAGAAACTTGCATCATTGATTCATGCTTGTTATTTAAGGTAATCAATCCATCCATCATTGAATTATAATCACGATCCTTCAAATGCTTAAAAAGTCTTCAGTGCAGATGCAATCATCCATTGACTTGGAATTATATCCTATTTTGCTCTAAATCTACTATAAAATTCCCATGATCACTTGAAGGACCATGATCACAATTTCAGTGATGGATGGATTACCTTGAAGATGCTGAATCAAGCTTGTCACATCATGTTCAGTTCTACACTTACATTACATGAAGATAAAATGAGATGTAGGACTGTTTATCAACATTTATGATTGGTCTAGTTTAATATTAGTTAAGCAAAATTTTTTTTTTTTTTTTTTTTTTTGTCACCAAAAATTGATCCACAAAATTGTATTTCGAACCTCAGATTGGAACTCAGAGTATTAGTTTGTATTTCAAACATTATCTTTGGTTCTAAATGTTTCACAGTATTTTATAATTATATCTATGTTTGCCAGCCGTGGTAATATGACCAAATCTCTATTGCTTGGTTGGACCAAATCTCTGGTAACAAAGACTTGCATTTCCAATCCTACACTCGCATTACTTGAAGATAAAGTCAATTGTGGTGTTATAAATAAAGTGATAGTTTAAGTTTTATACTTGAATAAGCAACCATATTCCTCATAGATAAGCATATCTGTCTAAATAAGCAATTATCAGTTCAAAATGAAATTTATTGTTATACTGTAAAAGTATTAATTTTCGTTGACATTAAATTTCGTTGTACCTATCATAAATATTTTGTTTGTACATATATTCATGTTCTAGAAAATAAGAGGTCTAAAAATCGTTTTTGTGGGGATAAATGTTTGTGGATAAAAATGCCCACGAAATCAACAAAATTAGAACCCATGAAAATTAATGATCTACAGTGCTGTTTAGTATTAGCAAATCTGTTCATTGCATAAATGATTTCATTACTTGCTTTTTGCTGGTTTTACATTTTGCTTTCTTCATTTACAGCTTGTTTAGAATTGTGTTTTGTTCTTTCATTTCTAATGCTTGACCATAGGAGCATTTGTGTAAGTTGAGATATTGTAATGTTATGCACAGGACAGAGTCTATAAGGAAATTTCTATAGACAATAGAAGACTTATGCGTGCGTAGGCTTCTATTTTCTGGGGAAATGTCCCGATAGATTGTCTATTTAGAAGTCATCCTAAATTCATGAAACTCTTGATTTTGCCAAATAGACCTATCTATTTTGTAAATGGTAAAAAAGAAAATAGAAAGGCGTTCTATTGAAATTGCTGATGTATTTGAATTTTCAGAGCGTCTGATTGGCCTCAAATTTAGAGTGACTTCTAACATGTTTCAGTATATGATTTCAGTTTTTTAAAAGACTGAGAAATATGGATAGTGATAAAATCATATCATACACAGTGAAGAGAAGATTATATCACTTCCATGGCATCAATGTTTCCTGTACGGCCATTTTGATTCAGGGATGCTGGGATTGATCCTTTACCTTATACATGTTTAGACATATTTTAACGCATCTGCAAACAGAGCAGACCCAGATCAAACTGCTCCTTCCAGGGTCTCTTCTTGTAGCTCAGATTTTTCACAGTCTGAACAGCAAATAAAACTCCATTACTTCATTTTGAGTTCAAGTTAATTAACATTCATCATAATGCTTCTGTGTATGAATATTCATGAGGTAAAGGGTTAATTTCTACTGATAATAGATGTTGCATTGTATGGTAATGATTCCCTATGTGGAATTTATGCATGAGAGGGAAAGAGAGAGAGAGAGATCAGTAAAAAATAATATAAAGTAATAATACAGTGATAAAACAGAATCAAAATTCATAAATAATTGTAAATTTTATTGTGTGTACATCAAGAGCTTGGTGCTAAACTATTAGTCCCCTACCGGTGTTCACACCGGAGGGGACTATAGGTTTGCCCTCCGTCTGTCCGTCCGTCTGTCCGTCCGTCCGTCCGTCCGTCCGTCCGTCCGTCCGTCTGTCCATCTGTCCGTCTGTCCATCCGTCTGTCCGCTCAAATCTGGATCCCGCGATAACTTAATAACTAAGCAAGCTAACTTGATGAAACTTGGTATATGACTAGATGGCAATGTGTAGATTATGCACGTCGTTTTATTTTTGTTCTTCGACTAAAATTGTGGTTGCTATGGTAACGGAAATAGTGAAAATATGGCAAAAATGGGATCCCGCGATAACTAAGCAAGCTAACTTGATGAAACTTGCTATATGACTAGATGGCAATGTGTAGATTATGCACATCATTTTATTTTGTTCTTCGACTAAAATTGTGGTTGCATGGCAATGTGTAGATTATGCACTCATTTTATTTTTGTTCTTCGACTAAAATTGTGGTTGCTATGGTAACAGAAATAGTGAAAATATGGCAAAAATGGGATCCCGCGATAACTAAGCAAGCTAACTTGATGAAACTTGCTATATGACTAGATGGCAATGTGTAGATTATGCACATCATTTTATTTTTGTTCTTCGACTAAAATTGTGGTTGCTATGGTAACGGAAATAGTGAAAATATGGTAAAAAAAAATGGGATCCCGCGATAACTAAGCAAGCAAACTTGATGAAACTTGGTATATGACTAGATGGCAATGTGTAGATTATGCACATCATTTTATTTTTGTTCTTCGACTAAAATTGTGGTTGCTATGGTAACGGAAATATGAAAAAAAAAAAGGGTTTTCCTTCCGGAGGTTTATTGTTGCATACAACACCAGTTACTTGTTGTAACTGCTTCTTTATTCATATGTCAGATAGTGTAGTTTTGTCAAGGTAATCCACCCATCCATCATTATAGTCATGCTCAATCAAATGCTTATAAAGACTTCAGTGTAGAAGCAAGCATCCATTGACTTAGAGTTATAGGCTGTTTTTTTTAAGTCTATAAAGGCTTGCATTTACTATTAAATTGCCATGATCACTTAATGGACCATGATCACAATTTAATGATGGATGGATTACCTGAAATGACTGCAACATATTATAGACACTAGAAAAGATGCTATAGTTTGGCACCAAGACCTTGCTATTATTGCATTCACATTCATTGTAAAATAATATTCTCTGTGTCCAGTCACAAACTTCGTGCACCGGTTACGTCACGCTATGCTACTTTAACCACTGCCACCACATAAGTCACGTGATGATCATTGAAACCATGTGACCAACACTCATAATTTTATAAATTAATGTTATTTGATTTGATTTTTTACTTTTCTCATAATCATGAATGTTATTTTCATGAAATATAACGAAAAAGATATGATACATGTATATACAAAACTAAAGTCAAAAGTGATAAAAGTAAATCCGGGATATATCAGCCGAATCTACTTGTGGTGGCAGTGGTTATCGACAACTGTAAGGGGAGGTAACTACTGCGGCGGAGTTTGGTCCAGTCATTGGTGCACAATGGTGTAACATACCTGAGTCATGGGCGAACATGTACTGACAGTTGTGTGATCTTTGTTGTCAGGAATCTCTTGTTGACAGTGAGAGTCTGAGCGACTTTCTCAGTGACAGTGGTAATGACGACACGAGTGACTCCCTGTCATTCGCGTAGTGACCCCGCGTGCTCCTAGTGACACACAGCGTGACACAGGTGGTGACGAATCCCTCACTTCCTCACACATGCACGCCCTGTTGTAGACAAAAACATGTTTCATGGAGAGTCTTTGTGTCCCCTCCCCTCCAAAATAACATAAACATTGATGAAGGAAAAAAAAAAAAATAATACCTTGTATAGACTTTTTAATGAAACATGTTCATGAATACGAATTTTCCTACCGTAATATATAAATACAAAATGTATAAGCATTCATTGACGCCTTTTAAACATAGACTTCCTTCCTGAACCCATCCAAACCCTTGAAAAGTTTATTCAAAGCCAAGCCAATACACCAAGTAGTCTATAATGTTTAGCTGCAAGCTCTAAAGAATTAGACTTGATTGCACAATGTTATTTTTAAGTTACTCCATCAATCATTTAATTATAATCATGGTCCCTCAAAAGCTTTAAAAGTCTTCAATCCAAGCATCCATTGACTTGGAGTTAGAGCTTGTTTTGCTCAAAGTCTATAAAGGCATGGAATTACTATAAAATTCCAATGATCACTTAATGGACCAAGATCACAATGATGGATTACCTTAATATATTTATTGTGGAGTAGAAAGGATCTTACTTTAATATCTCATTGTTTTGATAAATATTGTTTTATTGAATTATTCATCAGTTGGAAATTGTCATTATGGCCATTATTTAAATCTGCATTATTTTCAAGGAACCTGTGTTATGAAATTGCTGCTAAATATAAATAAGTAAAAAAAAAAACATTTCCATTTCATGTCATTACTTAAGTAAATACTTCATAGTCTCATTTTGAATCTGTAAAATAATATGATAAAGACAAACATTTAGGAAAAAAAGTTTAAGAACTCTAAGAGTTTCTGTAGTTAGATGAAGTTTTGACAGTTTAAGAACTCTAAGAGTTTCTGTGAAGTTTTGACAACAGAAAGATTTTTGTGTAAACAAATTGGCATTACTTGACCAAAGCTTACAGTTCTGTAGTGTAACATTGTTTAACCCTTTCCCTCATAGAGGAAACCATGAAAAGACCTATGCGAACAGCATAAAACCAGATCAGCCTGCGAGTAACTCGCAGGCTGATCAGGTTTTATGCTGTTCGCTGCTCCTCAGTGGTCTGGAAATGAGGATTTTATAGTTAAATTTGGTAAGGTATAACTGGTTTTCTTTAGTGATACCTATTGAGTGTGTCAAAATGAGTCTATATGAGGGAAAGGGTTAAAATGAGTCTATATGAGGGAAAGGGTTAAAATGAGTCTATATGAGGGAAAGGGTTAAAATGAGTCTATATGAGGGAAAGGGTTAAGGCCATTAAGAGCTAAGATGATAAACACTGTAGCACCTGGCCAGACATAATATCTGTAGCTTGATGCTGCTCTTGTCACATTGAGGTGTCTATAAATCATATTCTATCATATTCACTTGCTATAAGTTGATGAACTGTTAAATAAACATGGAACAGAGTTTGGTTGTTCCTGGAGTTGTCCCCCTTTCTGGAATTTCTATAGAGTTATATCACAGAGTTACTCGTCCTTTCTTGCAGTATATCCAAATCATAAACCCAATTTTTATATCTCAATTCATATCACATACTTTTACTTAACATCTATTATATTTGCTAATTATGTTTTATGTTTGACATCATTATAATAAAAGAAATTAAATAGGAAACATTTCTAAGTTAGTCTCTTTTGTTAAATAATTGCATCAAATTAAGCAAGAATAATCGGGGATATATTTTTTCAGAAGTTCGGTGGTGGACAAAAATAGTACTGAAGTATAATTTTCATACTCTGACTCAAACTTTGCCCATTATTTTCAGTAGGAAGCCTGAGATCGTACTTGAGTATTATCAAGAACACAGGTCCTGGTCTTAAACTGTTGACCTTTTTGTAAGCTTTGAAAGATAAAGTATTCTGCAGTACGTTTGGTATTCTAAATTTACTAAATTATTTCCCTCCTTTTTTTTGCAGCCAGTAAACTTTGCCAATCCAGTATATGAGCAGTTCTACCAGAATGACAGCCGCCAATATTTGTTACCCAAATCTGAAGAGGGAGAGGATGACTTGCAATCAAAGCCGAACTCACGATAACCAAGTCTGCAGAAATATAACTTTGTAAATAAAGGGAGACAACTTTGTTATGGAGATGAGTCAATGTTTCCGGTAGCCAGGTGTCAATTGAATAATAGTTACAAAAGGAGAGGCCCCCTTTTTCAAATTCTGCTCAAAATTGACAGTGTGAAGTTTGTAGCACGTGTGAGCTGACTTGCGGAGGAATATGCCATTCTCGTTTCACAGATTGATCTGATCAGAAATATGTATATTGTGTATATATTTATATAAATAATAGAGGATAGAAAAATATTCAGAGCTATGATCTCTCATTGGCCGAACAACAAGCGATACTGCGTTCAGGGTGATAGGGGTGGAAAACAAAACATTGGTGGACACTTGAAAAGTGCCAGTATTCTCTTGTGAGCTAGCAAAGTAGCTGGAGCATGAGGGAGAAGTGAGTGAATTTTCAGAAGGGAGAAATAATTTGACTCTTGCTGAGGAAAGTATGCAGAGAAGTTACAGGACACAGTGTGATTGTTTTTTTTTGTTTTTTTTTCAATGATTGTTTCCATATGAATGCCTAAGCCTCATGTACATGTACAAAGGGAGACAATACATGTGTGAGAATATCTGTTTCATATGGGATTTAAGGTCATCCATTCATCATTAAATTGTGATCATGGTCCATCAAATGATCATGGGAATTTTATAGTAAATGCAAGCCTTTGTTGATTTAGAGCTACAGAGCCTGTAACTCAATGTAAGTGTATGCTTGCATCTGCACTGAAGTCTTTTTAAGCATTTGAAGGATCATGATTATAATTTAATGATGGATGGATTACATTAATGTGCAAGATCCAGATGTTTGGAAGTTTTCTATTGTCAATGTTGAAAATTTGCTGTAGGTTGTAATGCACAAAAAAAATTGAAAAAGAGCTTTGCTTTATATCTTTCCAGATTTTTTCAATTTACTACTTCAGATTTTTGTCAGCTAAAATATATTTTTTTATTATGTTATTTTCTAAAAAAAAATGAATGTATTATTAAACTCTTCATATGACAAATTGATATTTTTTCTTCATTTATTTTACATATCAGTCCAGTTTTAAAAGATTGGCAAGCATTTATGATATAGCTATAATCGGTTTTTGTTGGGGTTCTTTTTAAAGAAAATTATTGAATATTTTCAAACCAGATTTTCAATGAAAATCCTGATTATTAGAATGAGGAATGTCGATGGGCAGGCGTCAAACATTTCGTTTCCATTGAATATCTCCTGATAGGATAGAGATACATGTACAGTTTTTCATACTTGGTAGGTAAATACCTTTTGGGAAGACGAAGATTGGGATTGATTTTCAGCATGATAGGGTCAAGGTCACTGTAACTATAAAAAATATATATTTTTTTTTGTTTCCGTCAATAACTTACAGGAGTAAGGTAAGACGATCAGATTCAGTAGATAGGGATTTACATCATTTGACATGTTTCTTGTTTTTCATGTAGAATTCCACCAGAAGTAAGACTTATCATATGTTTTGAGGAGTTTGGAGAAGTTTGAAGCCAGATAAAAACTTAATTCGTAATTAAGTACAATCTAGGAATCATGTTATCACTCCACAATTGTGGTATGCTTCTTGTAATCAGGATCTGATATTTTATATTCTTCACATTTCATCAGATTTGAAAGCCTGGTTTTAGTTTCTCTGCAGTTTCATTAGGAGAAGAAAGATCAGTTGTGATTGCAAATTTAAATCAAGAAGCTGACCCAAATATGTCCTTGTTCAAATTAAAAAAAAATATTTAGATTTATTTATATCAGCCTGCAAGAGTGGTTTTATAAGCAAATCCATAATATGGCTTCTGTAAAATGACTACACAAAAATTAAAAAGTAGCCAGACTGTACTCAATTAGAAACTTGCTGGACTGTACACAATTCAAATTATAAACCATCCTAACCGTACACAATTAAGAATTAGAAACTGGTCAGGCTGTACACAATTTAAGTTATAAACAATCCAGCTGTACACAGTTAAGAATTAGAAACTGGTCAGGCTGTACACAATTTAAGTTATAAACAATCCCAGCTGTACACAATTAAGAATTGAGTACACAATTTAAGTTATAAACAATCCCAGCTGTACACAGTTAAGAATTTGAAACTGGTCAGGCTGTACACAATTTAAGTTATAAACAATCCCAGCTGTACACAGTTAAGAATTAGAAACTGGTCAGGCTGTACACAATAAGTCATGAACAATCCAAACTGTACACAATTAAAAATTACAAACCCCCAGAGCCCTGGATTAATGTAGATAGAATTGTGAACTATTCTAAGGTCAACCAGTTACAAGAAATTAGGAGTCATTACAGTACCACATGTAAAATGAATATGGTGTAAGCCAAGGTTTGTTGGTGCATTGGTGTGTGAGTGTTGTTTAAAAGCAAGTGTGTGAGAGCAGTCTATTTTTATATGCCTATTTGGCCTGTGTTAGAGACAGTTATCCTTGGTTGGGAAAGCTGTAAACGTGTCCACATCGTCAAACTATACATCATTATGTGCACATATTCTGTTTATATGTCACAGTTTTAACTCACATGTTCCAAGCTTTATCTGTCACATGTACACAATTATAATTGATGCATGTATACAGTTTTAATTGTCGCATGACACAGTTTTAACTGTCACATGCATACAGTTTTAATTGATGCATGTACACAGTTTTAAGTGTCACATATTCTTGTTTTAAATGTTACATGTTAACAGATTTAACTTTCACATATACGCTGTTTTAATTGATGCTAGTACATGTACACAGTTTTCATTTTATGACCTATCACCTATAGACAGTTCTACCTGTCTTTATACACATTCATGATTGCACATAGGTCTTTGCACTTTTTTTTGATATGCTACTGTTAGTTCAATGAGGAAGTAATAATTGCATCAATAAGAAAAAAAGTACAATTTTAATGAAGACTGGAAGGGTTTTTCAGTATATATAGAAAAAACAAATGAGCCCTTCTGATTTTCATTGGATGAACTGTAATAAGACATTTGGGCAGGATTGATTTTATTTGTTGTGAACAAATTGCTTTGTAGCTGTTGTATTGGTTTCCACACCACAGCATTACCCCGATAAATCTTCCAAGGACAAAATGGTGCTGCATCATGTCTGGGTGTGTATGAGAGATCAGTAATTTCATTAGCCTGGCAAGTATGGATGTATGTTTAGTTAGGTTACCTTGATCATGTTATAGAACATTTCAAATTGAGTTTTTTGTTTTTTGGGGTTTATTTTTTCAACTAAAAATATCTAAAATTAGCTGCTCTATAATACCCTTGTTTCACACAGAAATGTTGGCCCTGAAGTTATTGCTGTAGTTTTAAAAGTGTAAACTCTAAACTGATCATGGTCAGGTATTAAGTATTTTTATCTATAGAGTAAAATTTGACTGAAATCCAAGGTGTTGTGGAATTTTAAGTTCACACCTGGTGTAGATGTTAGCAGATTTTGAATTTTTTTATCCCATGCCTGGAGTGCTACAGTCTGAGTGAATGCAAGTTGAGAGATTCATGTTAGATATTGCTTAACTTTTGATGATTTCTTCCATATTCTTCAAATGAGGTGATGTAGAGATACATGCAGATCATGGGGTGACCCGCTAGTTGTTTGTATTGGTATAGGTATAACCTACAAAGTCTATTTATTGTATGTTTATTACATGATGTACTGATTTGAACTGATTATTATACGGGCTGATATTGGCCCCTAGGTGGGTGGGGTAAATACATAAGTAACATGTATATATCTGTACAGGTTTTGCTTGTGAGGGACAGGCAATATGTACGCTTCTACTTCACTGAGACATTAAAACATCGAACCAGACTATTTTAAAACCGCAGGATCTTATGAAGTTGAATTTCAGGGGCAGATAAGACTTGATAATGTTAGATGCATAGTTTGTGTGTTATTGATCAATCATTATCAGATCAGGTGAATGTAACTGTTGGTCGAGATGGTCTGATTGATGTTTTGGTCGAGATGGTCTGATTGATGTTTTGGTCGAGATGGTCTGATTGATGTTTTGGTCGAGATGGTCTGATAGATGTTTTGTGTCTCTGGAGTTGAGGGCCATTGTTGAGCAACATTTCCGTGTTACAAACTGATGTTTATGATTTTAATGTTGACATTGTGTTTTATTGTTGTTTTTATGAACCTTGTATTCCATGTGTTTTTCATTTTTATAATTTTGTGTGGTCTTTTTGCAGTAATACAGATGGTGTCCATAAATTTGATGTTTATCAAATAAATGTTTCATTTATTTTTCAAAAAGCAAAATTGTCATTTGTGTATTTTAAAAGAATTTTGACCCTTGTAATACTATCAACAAAAGTATGTAACTTCTTATTAGTGTTTTTTTCAAGATAGTGTTTAAAACGCTGTATTAGTTTATGTAGGTTTTTTTTTTTTCATGAAAGTGAGTTAGGATTGGAAAATATGCTTTCGGTTTTGGGGATTTAATCTGTTTTGATAGTACTGTGACATTTAAGATATGTAATGGATTTCTTTCTTAATTAAAAAAAAAGCAGTTTTGTGAAATTTTACAAAGAAATTGACCTTTCAAGGTCACTCAATTGTTTAACTTGACTTTGGCAGTTGATTTCATTATAAATTATCCAAGACTTAAAAATCCAGCTTCACCCTATACTTGTGTATAGCCAAATGCCATATTTTTATATTTTGTGTGTAAACACATATGCTTTGATTTCCTGTGTAGTGGGAAGTTCTATGTCCAGCCATGTATAAACTCATCAAGATTCACTCCAGTCATTGAATGTCATTCAATGTATTAAAATCTATAATTCATATTTCCTTGTGTACTGTCCTTCTCTGAGCCTTACCATTGCCAGCAGCCCCCTTCATTGCCAGTCCAGTGGTACTTGCATTAAAAGATGTCCAGCAGTACCTACAAGTATGTATAGCATGATTGTGGTACCTGCATATATCAAGTGGTACCTACATTAAAATATTTTCAGTTTACCATCATTTAAATGTTTCAAGTGGTTCCTACAATTAAAGGTGTCCATTGATATTTGTAGTTAAAAGGTGTCAAGAGGTACTGGATAAACCTAAATGTAGGTACCACTGGATATACCTAAATGTAGGTACCACTGGATATACCTAAATGTAGGTACCACTGGATACACCTAAATGTAGGTACCACTGGATATACCTAAATGTAGGTACCACTGGATATACTAAATGTAGGTACCACTGGATATACCTAAATGTATGTACCACTGGATATACCTAAATGTAGGTACCACCTAAATGTAGGTACCACTGGATATACCTAAATGTAGGTACCACCTAAATGTAGGTACCACTGGATATACCTAAATGTAGGTACCACTGGATATTCCTAAATGTAGGTACCACTGGATATACCTAAATGTAGGTACCACTGGATATACCTAAATGTAGGTACCACTGGATATACCTAAATGTAGATACCACTGGATATACCTAAATGTAGGGACCACTGGATATACCTAAATGTAGATACCACTGGATATACCTAAATGTAGGTACCACTGGATATACCTAAATGTAGGTACCACTGGATATACCTAAATGTAGGAAACCACTGGATATACCTAAATGTAGGTATGTTATATGAGGTACCTACATTTAGGTATATCCAGTGGTACCCACATTTAGGTATATCCAGTGGTACCTACATTTAGGTATATCCAGTGGTTTCCTACATATAGATATTTTCGGCGGTACCTACCTGCATTTAAATGTGACCAGTTATGCCAACATTTAAATGTATTATATTGCACCAACATTAAATGAATACAATGACCCTACGTTTAAAATGTCCCGTGATACCTACATTTAAAGGTATCTTTTGATACCTACACTGTTGCTGTCATATGGTTCCTACTTATATATTTAAATGTACAATGGTACCGTAACTTACATTTCAATGCGTTAACTGGTACTCGGACTTCGTCTGAAACTCAATGGGAAGTAACCATTGGTTTGCATTGTGTCTGAGTTTGTACGAGTTATTTCCCTTTGTTATCTCATCTGCGCCTTCGAATGTAAGAATGAGAAGTGATGCCGTCTTGGGAAGTAGAAGAAGAAAAATTAGAAAGACAACTAGAGCGATCCCTTTAACAGAGAATTTGCAAGATGCAAATGATACACCATATCCCCAACAGGGCTGATCTCGATAGAGACATAGGTCATATGTCATATGACACGATTTCCTGCATTAGATAATTGTAATATGTCAGCTGAACTCGTTTTGACGTCACCTACTGGTGTACACAATCGCATTGCATTGATTCGCTGCTGAGCGCGGAGTGATACGAAATGGTGAAAACGGCTGTTTTAATTATGCAAATCAACAATACATGCTACCGCCAGTCATAAAATGTAATATTTATAAAGATGAATTGAAAGATATAGATATGGCTAGAGTATCTTTTCTTATATGTCTACAAGAATGAGTTATTCAGTTTACACGGTACAAAATCATTGTCTGCACAAATTCCTTTGTTAATTAATGTAAGTATCTCAATATTTTTCCCCCAAATTTAAATAGCGTGCATAAAAGTGATTGTGATTTGAAATATGTATATTTATTTATTTCAATACATGAAAATTACTTTGTCTATATAAGTCAGAGATCTACAGTTAATAAGTTGGCAATGTGGGAACAAACCATTACATGTTGTTGATAAGTGACGTCAACCTTGCTATGGATGACAGAACAAACTCTGTTAATAGTTTGACACAGCAGGATTAAGATGACGGGAATAAGTGATATATATTGTATATTTCCTGAAATGGTTTCCCTGCAAACTTGCAGCCATCTTAAGGTAGACATAAATATCATGCTTTTTTAAGATAATTGGTGGTTTCAATCGGTAGTTTTCGGTTTACGGTGATAAATCGAGGATCTAAGGGGTAATAAGACACCTTCGATAAATCGCGAGGTTAGGAATATCGAGATATGTTTATTTCAGCGCAGTCCAAAATCTGGGTTAACTGACCCACTGTTTTTATAAACAGACTTGATCTAACAGAGCGGTATCCCAAACCCGGTTGAACATGCGCGGATCCAGCAGCCGTATCTCAGGGTGAGGATTGGGGGTCGACAGGGATATGTTGCCCAACTTAAAAATACTATACCTAGCTAACCCTGAAATTCACCGGGGAGGTGGGAAATCTCCTGCGTGATTTCTTCCATTATTTTCTTTCTTACTCTGCTTCATTTTTTTATCTTCAAGGGGATCCACGCCCTAATCGTCAAAACACTATATTTTAAGCATAATTTAATACATAATAGCCAAATCCCAGGGTGGGGGAGTCATGACCCCCCCCCCCCCCACACACACACACCTCTGGATCTTCTCATGTTGTATAGACACTGCTCATGTCTGAACTAAGATTCGCTAAACTGTTTCATATTCAAAACAGCTGTTAGATTGCACACATCTTGTGTTACATCATCGCTAACTGGATGTTTTAAAAGTTTATAATCTATATAATTATATATATATATAATGAATTCAAGTGACCTAAAAAGGATTTGCATAATCGGGGCAGGCCCCGCAGGGATGGCCATGGTAGAGCACTTAAGGAAACTTGGAGCAGACGAGAGACCTGAATTCGTTTGCTTTGAGAAACAGGAAACTTGGGGCGGCCTGTGGAACTTTACATGGAGGACAGGTAAGGTCAGATGATGATTTTGATGATGGTGGTTATAGTGATGATGAAAATAATTATAAGAATGATGGCGATGATAGTGCAGAAGCAGAGGAAAGAAAAGAATGAGAAAAAGGGGATGATGATGATTATGATGATTGTCATATTTATTATTTCCACGTAGGTGTTAAAATAACGAAAATAACTCGGCAATATGAAATAAAGCTGAATTACATTTTCACGGGCCTCACCACAATCATCATCATCATCATCATCAGCATCACCACCACCACCACTACCATTAAATTCCTTTCAGTGCAATATTTCAATGTACCATATTTTTTCAACGTCATTATTAATGAATATTTGTCAAAAAATTGTGATGATTTAGCCAGGTCGAAATAATGATGATGATGATGATGATGATGATGATGATGATAAAGTTCCTTTTAAACGCCTCGGTAAATGGTCTAACTCAGGTTTACAACCTTTCAGGAACGGACGAATTTGGCGAACCGTGTCATAACAGCATGTATAAAAACCTGTGGACAAACGGCCCAAAGGAAATGATCGAGATGCCCGATTACACGTTTGACGAACATTATGGGAAACCATTTCGGGCGTTTTTGACCAGACCGGAAGTGAAGTCATACTTAGATGGTATATTGTCATCCATGTTTTCAATCTCCTGATTTTAATTTCCTGTTTTCCATCCAGAACATCTAATGCACACAACTTAATTAATAATATGAATGCATTTATAATATGAAATATTACATAAGTTCAAGTTTTTATGCCACATCGATAAATCAGGGGACATATTGTTTTTGGTATATTTTTTGACTGTTTGTTTGTGACAAAACTTTAAGCTTGACCATAACACAAAAGTCATTCCACCTGCAGCCTCGACAACTTCACAGGTGCATGCATCCTGATGGTCTTTCCCCGCCAGGCTACCTTGACCTTCAAATGACCTTGACCCCAAGGTCTAAGCCCCCCCCCCCCCCCCACCCGCGCCCGCGTGGGCATAGCGTTTATTCGAACAAAGCGCTTGTTTATTTAAAAAATGCAGAAGCTCAATGTGGCCTAGAAAGTTCCGATAATGCACGCATGCAATAATATAAGATACATTTATGAAACTTAGCAATATGGCAAACGTCAAAAAACTGGGGGCCTCCGTGGCAGAGTGGGTAAAGTCGCTGACTTTAACACTCACTTAGCCCCTCACCGCGTGGGTTCGAATCCCGACAGGGTCATTCGGATTTTTCATGTGAGGAAGCCTTCCAGCTGGCTAGCGGTAGGTCGGTGGTTCTACCCGGATGTCTCTGTGCATTCGGGGTCTTCCTCCACCTGTAATTAGCTGGACGTCGCTATATGACTGATATACTGTCGAAGCGACGGTAAACTCAAAAAGTCAAATTAAATAACTACTATAAAATTAATTATCTTCGTTGACATTGAATTTCGTTGTATTTGTACTTAAATGAATTTTCATGCGTACATTTCTCTTAGATTTATGTTCAAGAACCCCCACCCCTTCAAAAATGCAACGAATATACTCTAGTATTTACAAACGATTCATGAATGAAGCAGGATATAAAATATTTATATATATTACAAATGTGCAAATTTGTGTAATATTTACTGTAACAGAAATTAATCCTCGACCATTGCAGCGATTTTTTTTACAAATATTTCAGTATAAACCATAAATCACTGAGAACAAATCATACAAAGTACGATTATCATTTGCTTATATTCTAAATGACCGATTTTGCTTGAATAAACTGATACTGTTTATACTCAGGGCTTAAAAGTGTACTGTCCAATAACGAATTATATTGGACGGTCACGTGGTATATATGAACTCCGTTGATTGGCTGAGAAATTGGATATAGAATAATTAACGATAACAGTCTGTATTCCTATAAAGAGTTTAGATATATAGTTGATATCGTACCGCAGTTAAAATTTTTATAAATAAAAATATTAAGATTTTTCCACTCTTTTATTTCGACTATGGAAAATTTTAACAGCTGAATCCTATTTCCTCGTGTTCTATAATATCTGTGTACATTTATATGAATTTCTGAATCCATTATACAGATACCATTCTAATACAAAATTACATTTATCAGCACATGGACCAAAATTTTTTGTCACGTTATGTAGAACATAATTCGACCTCACTTCCACTCGAGAAATTATCAGCAATTATGCCAGCGCACGTTTCAAGTCGCTGAGTGATGTAAATAGATATGTACTTAATGTTAAATTTTATATTGTGTAATGAATCTAGTCCATTTGACGATTTAAAACACACACACACACACACACACACACACACACACACAACTTGGTCTACCTATCTTACCGAGTTTTTGTCTCATACCTCACTATGAAGATTTGCACCTCGGTTTGTACGGGCTCGTATATGCAAATGTTCTGATACCGAGTTAATTTTCCCGAGGAATTCGTTTTTGTACCTCGGTATTAAATTAAACTTTAAATTAACCATTATTTTAAACCGATAATAAACTAACCCAAACCCTTACCCTAATATAATAAAAGACAAACCGAGGTACGAGAAGAATAAAGGGTATTTTTAATGATTACGTATACGGGATAATAGTCACAACATCGGTGCATGCACTGCTGTAAACTGATCTTCCCACGAACTTACGAATGACCCTCGATTTCATTTTAAGGAAACTTGTTTACCGGCTTTTATTTGTTTTGGAATTCATTGACAAGCCGTGGTTGACTGTTCTTAAAATAAGTTGGTTTATCTACACAGAATAGTCCATAGGTGGTCGGCACCTATGGAATATTCCATTTAAAAGGAAGTTTTGTCCAGTTTATTCCAAGAATCTAGAATTTTTGTTCTATAGTCTTGGCCCCAGTTTAATGGACTAAAAGTTTGAATTTAGATTTCATGATTGTTGGAACACGTTTGTGAGTGTTGATATTGTATGTTATATATGAACAGAATGTGCACTAATAGTTTTCATACATATATGTATATGTGTTAATTGCTGCTAAATTACAAACCGAACTGTACAGGCCAAGGTATATTTTTTTTAATAATAATAAATGGTTTCTGGCTATGTATTTTGAAAACAATCGAAAAAAGCATTCAATTTCTGGTGGCTTGATTGTTCTTTCCCGAAATTCATATCAACATTGGGAAACCCGCATTTGGCGTGAGCACGAGCGGATAATCTTGGGTATCTGCCACATGCAAAATGTCCGAAATGTTATGAGTAATATGAATTTAGAATCACAACTCCAATTGAATATATGGCTTTCGAAAAAAAAAATGGATTCCTAATACAATGGTCCAGTCCTAATACTAAAATGGTCGGAATATTGATGTGGTCTATATAGAAGGATTGCACTTCCATTTTCTGTTGTTTAAGCTAGATGGACAAAGCTGTGCCTGAAGCCGTTCATACGATTCCAAACTGTCGTGAGACAGATCAAGTACGATGAGAAAGAGGACGAATTCAAAGTCACAGTCATGGATATGGACAATGACTTCCTGTACGAAGAAGTCTTCTCACACGTGGTAGTTTCAAATGGAATATTCAACATCCCAAACAAGCCCTACTTTCCTGGTATGGACCAATTTTTCGGTGACATCCTCCATTCCCATGATGTTCGTGACGTCAGGTTATTCAAAGGAAAACGTGTACTGGCGGTAGGGGCTGGCTTTTCCGCCTTGGATATTGCACTGCAGAGTAAGAAATATGGCGCTAGTCACGTGATCATCTCTTGGAGATCCAGACCACTTCCGGTTCAATGGCCGGAAGGGATTTCCGCCCGCCCGATGGTTGACAGATTTGAGGGCAATACTGTTTATTTCAAAGACGAGACAGCCGAAGAATTTGACACAATCGTTCTCTGCACGGGTTATCTGTATAGTTTCCCGTTCATGGAAAACAACATTCGTCTGAAGTCCCTGCTGTCTTTCTACCCGGGCAACCTTTACAAGGGACTCTTATTTATGGGCGGCGGTAACAACAAAGTCTTTTACATGGGGGTTCAAAACAGCCTCCGATCTGTAACTTTGTTTGATTTGCAAGCACAGTGGATTTGCAGGTAAACTTTTTGAGTACTGAAGAGCTATATAAAAGAAAAGAAGTTACAAGTATTACTCGACCCTTTTAGCTTTCTTTTATCATTTCATTTGAATTATACAATCACTGTAGGTTAAAATGAAATTTAAGATGCCGGGAAATGCGTTGCCATGATTTGTTTATGTAGTGTTTTACAAAATATTTACATGTTATGTTAGCATTGATTGTGCTGTTCGTATACTTTTATATATTTTGTTTAAAATGTAACTGTTAACGAACTGGTGGCTCTACCTCAGTACCAAATTAATGCAACTTTATTATTTTGGTTTATAAAAACACATTAAATATTCCGATCAATTAAAACAAACTTAAAAAAAAACGTATGCCGTGATAACAGGTATATTCAAGGTACATTACCTGACGAGCCTCGGTCCGCGGAGAGGATGCGAGAAGACATGGATAAATGGAACGGGAAGCTGATGGAGGTTGTTGATGTGCACACAGCCAATGCCTTCCAGGCCGATTTTGCCGATGACTTTGCGACGATCCTCGGTCTCAACCGGGACACGGTGAAGGCCAGTGCTGAAGTGTTGGGTCTCCATCTAAGTAGGGTGCTTAGCGACCCGCTTCACTTCCGGGACCATCGGTATCGGTCCTTACACACCGGCACGTTGTCGGAACCAGCCGATAGACCATGGGTTGAGGAGATGAACGAAAGCATCTGAGTAAAGCGATGCATTGTACATACATGTATTTGGAATGTCTGTTTGTGCATGTTTATATTATAAGTAGTGAAGATTTGTATGAAACTTGTTTAAAGCACTTTAAATGACTTTATCTATGTTTTCAACAAATTTAATGAAAAAATTGCATTTATATCTAAAACTGTTCCCCAGGTAATAGTGGCATTTTATCAGTCAATTTATCTTAAGAAATGACGAGGAACTTGGTTTAACATGTATATCATTAAATTATTTTTTGAAGTTAACTTTTGATCTTTTTTTCTGGATAAAATGTTAAGATTTATGACAAGCATTTTTCGTTAACATTTCACATTTTTTTCAGTTTTGTACCTCTTCTGTGATAGAGACCCATATAATTGTGTGTTTTTGGTATTGAGAGTTGATACAATTAAAAATAAAGCAGATTTGTATTTAATATTCCATTGTTACCATGTTATTTGACTGTTCTGCGCAGCTTTGTCAAGTGACTAAATTATTGCCTAAAGATGGAAAAAACCCTCTTGATTAAGGATTGAACAAGAAGAATCCTTTTTGTTTTACCAAATCTTCGAGGTAGTGTTCTTTACCCCTGGGACACACGACGCCCTCTAGTCATAGCTTAAACTACTGCAACATTAGCTGCTTAGTATCTGGAATAAGTTGTCATTTGTATTTCATTCAAAAGAGCTGTATGCTAGTGTTTTTTTTGTTTTTTTTTGCCCCCAACAATTTGTATTAAGATATACACGTAGACGATTTATATTAGAATGTTGAAAATCTTCACTAAGATGTCGACAATTTAAATCAAAATGTCGATAATTTGCTGTCATATATCGACAATAATTTGCATTAAGATGTCGACAATGTGTAATAAGATGACAATAATTTGCATTAATATGTGAGAATCTTAGAATAGTACTTCTACCGAGCTCAATATTTTGATTAAGACCAAACGCAAACTGATTAAAATCAGCTCCTCAATGACGCTTCGCCATTACTACTGCAGCGTAGCATAGCGGAGTGACGTTAGGAACAGATTGGACCACTCGTACAACAAAGACGTTGACGTGACGTCATTGAGACGCGCAGCCTCAAACTGCCCGCAGCGGTTACCTCCCCTTATCTGTACAGTAATCTATGCCGAAGAATGAAGGGGAGATAACTGCGTGGAGATTGGCACAGCCTGTGCAGCCGCCATTAAGCGTTGCATATCATCGATTCTCAATACCATGGAAATAAAGCCTATTATTTTTCCAAATGCAGTGTAAACTTTTCTGACAGAAAAGCAAAGTGTGTGCTACAGACTTGATCGGAGATGCAATCTGTACATTCAACGTTACTACAGCGCATAAATAAGAAAGAATATTTTAAGTAAGATTGTTCCTTTGTGCAGAAATACTTTCAATAAAAATAAGAAACAATAAATCGATTAAGGGTACTATGATAAATGGTTATGAATTTAAGGTATCACAATTCGCAGATGATACATCAATTTAACTTGATGGGTCAGAAGCATCGTTGAATGAGACATTAAATGAGTTAAAATTTAAAATTAAAAAAAATTAAGATTAAATGTTTATTATGAAAAAACACAATTAATATGGATTGGTGTCAAAAAATTTAGTACTGACTCAATTAATACAAAATGGAAGCTCTCTTGGGGTAATAACAAATTTAAATTATTAGGAATTACTTTCCATGTGAATTTAGAAGAAATGATGCTATTAAATTACAATGATAAAAAATATGTAAAAAAAAATCGTCAATAAAAATTTGGAAACGTAGGTACCTAACACCTTTAGGAAAAAGTGCAGTGATAAAAACACTACTTACCACTTTTAAGCCACCTTTTTATCTCATTACCTAACCCCGACATTTATATTATTTAACCCTTTCCCTCATAGAGGAAACCATGAAAAGACCTATGCGAACAGCATAAAACCAGATCAGCCTGCGAGTAACCCGCAGGCTGATCAGGTTTTATGCTGTTCGCTGCTCCTCAGTGGTCTGGAAATGAGGATTTTGTAATTAAACTGTGGTTTTCTGCAGATCAGGCTTTATGTGGTACCTACTGAGTGCGTCAAAATGAGTCTATATGAGGGAAAGGGTTAAACATTAAATGAATTGTTTTACATCTTTGTATGGGAGGGACCAGCTAGAATTAAACAAACGATACTTGTCAAACGTATCAAGAAGGAGGGAGGGTAAATGATCAATATTGAAGCATTTATGTATAGTCTAAAGCTCATGGATAAGAAGACATTTCCTAACAGATGGCCAGTGGCAAAGTATCATTAAACAAACAATTAACGTGAACAAATTGATGAATATTGGACAGTTATACCCAACAATGATAATTAATCAAATAACTAACATATTTTGGAAAGACGTTCTCAAAGCTCACATTTTCATTCAAAAGCAACTCGAGTCCATACGAAATGTTGAAGAGGATGATATTCTTTTATCCCCTATTCACTATAACCCTTATATTAAGATAGAGAGGCAGATAATTTTTTCACAAGAAACTATATGAAAAAGGGGTTATGTATATCAATGATTCTGTCAATAAAAATGACCATTTTTACAGTTATGAAATGTTCAAAAATATGTTTGATGTAAAAATAAACCTTCTTGAATATAACAGCATTAAAGAAGCATTAAAAGAATTTATTAGTTCTACTGGACTACAATACCTTTTCATACCACCTCATATTAAAGAGTTTATTAAAGATAAAAAGGGATCAAAATATCTTTACAATATGTTGAATCACAACCCTGTTAAACCAACATCAATGAAAAATGAACTATGCTTTATAACATTGATGAAAACACATGCCAAGATCTATATCTGGCCCCTTTTCAGTCTTCTATATCCCCAATTTTAAAATGGTTTCAAGTAAGAATTTATCACAATACTTCCTACTAACAAATATTTACATTTTATACATGTTAAAGACAGTCCATTTTGTTTTTACTGTCATGAGGAAGAAACGCTGATACACAGACTCTGGTTCTGTCCCCATACACAGGCTATAATACAGTCATTTAAAATTTTAATTCACTCTATAGTATAGCCCACAAAAATGACTGTACTGATAAATTCAATAAACAATGGGAGAAATAAAACTCAATATTTACACAAGAATAATGGATTAAGAATAAAATTGTATACTTAATACTTGAATCCTGGTGAGTAGGTTATATAAGATTTATTGATAAAAAAGCATCTGTTAAATTCAGATCATAGAATTGTAATGAAAAAATCATCTGAGGGAGAAACCAAAATCACTTGTTAAAATTAAGATTGATATTTTCGTTTGATTCTTCAAAAAAAAAAAACTTTATTTTTTTACATGATAGTACATGTATATGCATTTTCTGTTTTGTTTGTAAATGATCTTACATGTATGATGCTGTGATATTTAATATATATACATGTATGAACTCTTGATAAGGTAGTCAGTGGGATGGTTCCCCCGACCCAATGCTACCTAAAAACGGGGATAATAAAATGTTCATTAAAAAAAACTAATTTACATATTCCGCATATCTTCGTCAATTTTCTGATGTTTTTCAAATATCTTCCGTACTCATTAACGAACCACGAGCGCATAAATTGATGACGTAGCAAATAAAGAACTTGTGATTCGGCAAATTCAAATTGTCTTCGGAATACTCGAAAAGGCAAAATGTAAACAATGATAGTCCAAAATACTAAATTAAGTAGTTTGATCAACATTTTCAGTGCGTTGAACTGTTATTTCACAGCAGATATCTGCACATCGTGACCCAGTTGTGTTAGTCTACTATGTCAATGTTATTTTATATTTTCTTTATCATGAAAATTGAATCATTATAAACTATAAAGGGCCTTAAGGCATTTACTTAATTCAGTCAGTGTCGTTGAGAGTTCTTCCCACCGCCCCCGTCTCTCTCTCTTTCTCTCTCTCTCTCATGTGTTCTGGGAGAAATCTAAGTAAGCAAGCAATGGTCAGTCGAAAGAAAAAATTACATAAGTTTCTGGATGCACTGGCGGTTGGTGACGGAAAACAACGGAAGCTTCGTGAAAACGAAACGATAAGAACGTCTCTAAATACAGAGAAGTCACTTTTATGGAAAAGTCGTAGCATTTGTTGACACGCACTGTCAGCTTACTAAAATTCAGACTAAGTTCCACTGCACTTAAATAGTTTTTCTTTGTAATATCTCAGTGCTCGGTGGCCGAAGGCGCTAGGCTGAATCCCTGACTGTGACAAACCATATCGTCAAAAAATTATTTTCCCCTCAATTCTTTGCTGGAGATTGACGTCCCACCGACCGTATTTCTGTCATTTAACTTAATCTTTTGTTTTTACGTCGATTGGGAAAAAAATCTTACTTTCACTAGTCCCTGTCGACGGTTCCTGGGTTGGACCAGTACTTGGGAAGGCCATGGAAGACCCATGCTCCCAACGAGATTCGAACTCACAACCTTCGGATCCTCGGTCATGTTTGTTAGGGACTGTGCCTATATAACGCCATCAATGGACTGAGTTGCGATATCCCACCCTGTAACATTATCCTTAAACTCGACCAACCAGCCTTAGAAATACCCGTATGTGCTGAGCGCAAAGTAGCCTACCCGGTATCATTTTAGAGACCTTTGCATATCGCCGCCGGAATCGAACCTACGTGACCGCCACTCTAGGGAGTAGTCACTGTATACTTATTTTTTTTTTTATCTTAAACGATTTTATAAGCTTACCATTACGAATACAGATAAGCGTGAAATACATGGGCATGTGCTGACTTTAGTAACCTTTAGCTTTATATTTAATTCATCTAGGGCAGAATTTGAATGTTTAAATATTTAAATAATTGGTTCTATTACAATAGTATATTTGAAAATTATATATTTCAATCAACGTTAGACTCTAGGACCGTCTTTCAATGCTTCAGAACTATTGAATCAAAACGGATTTACGGAACAAAGAAAATCCCTAGAAAGCATATTTTTGTGCAGATCTTTGTTTATCAGTTGCAAGCTGTAGAGTCAATTGTAACGCAGCGAACGCATTGTGTCCTCTCTTTTCGCCACTAAACGTGATTTGTCCACGTGAGGTAATGCCAATCTGTTCCAAAAATGGCTTATTTTATCTCCAAGAGAAGTGAAACAAATGTGTCGATAGTCAGTCAGTCGAAGGAACTGCAAAGCCATGATGGCATATATTCGTAAGTATATTTACAAGCCATTGAAAAAAAGAATCAAATATATGTTTGGATATTCATTCTTTGATCAATAACTGTAACAGGATCCATAACTTCAAAACCGTGATTATGTTAACCCTATGATCGTGACCTGTTTAGTAATATCAGTGTGTAGTTAAATGGGTAAACTATACACATGACATCTCTAAATATTGTTTCAATAGTTTAAAATAAATTTTTGATGTTGTACATGAATCTTTTCATTTAAGCATTTCAAGCGCATACTGAAAGTAGTCTACATGTATATTCATTTTTATTCGATTTATTATTCCTTGGCTGTAGCGATACGGGAAGCGTCAATTTGCCTCCGAGCGGTTGCCGTTCGATTTTCCAGTGCCTGGGCTGATTTCATGCCGGTCACCGGGCGGCGACCGTCCGACTTCCCGGCGCCCAGCCGACACCTTGCAGCCACTATCCCGATTTATATCGCAACTGCCGCAAAAAATATATTGACAAATTTTTTTGAAGTGATTTTGATCCGACGCCCGGCCGAACACCGGGCGGGGTTCGCCCGGACACCGGCCAATTAGTTTACAATGTCTTCCCGACGCGAGACGCCGGAAGATTTAAAGTCCGACTTAAAATAAATCCGGCGTCTTCCCGATGCCAAAATAAAGCCCGGCGCCCGGCCGATATTGGGTGAGAAGACGTCAGGGACTAATCGGAAACTAATCGGGAGTCATTTGTGACTTAGGCATTAGACATCAGGGGCGAGTTGCTCACCTAATGTTCTCCAATAAGTTTCATTTTCTGGTTCCTGGCTGGAGTGCCTTCCTCTTACACTACGTAATCTGTTATCCTGAGGACAATCGGGAACCAGACTTCAAAACACAATGAAACTATTTGTGTGAGTTTGGTTACAAACGCATATGATTATGCATGACCCTCGGGGGCTGATCAGACTACATGACAGAGCTCGGTTGATTCCGGAAGTCTTCGTGTGAATATTCGGGAAGTTTGGATGATTAATTTCTTACAGTCATTTATTATATTGATAATTTTATCTATATCAGTCGGGCTAAACATTTGACCTACCGATGCAATAGTTTGCATATTGACAAAAGCAAGATTGAATTTTCATATGGTAATTTAACTGCATGTTAGGAGAGTCCATCGTCGGAAACCCACGAACGACTTCTTCTGCTCACTACTTTACTACTTTGTACATGTCGATTTTATGACTTTCGAATTAGAGGATTGACCTTAACAAAACGCTTGTATTCTCTTGCTACATATAGAATATTCATAATTGGCAGACTTTATACTCCCTTTTGGAAATTTAAAAAAAAAAAGATTCTCATTACAAATTCTTTTTTTAATATGTATTATTATTTTTTATATACATGAACGTGATGTCTTCTCAACCAGATTTTACCGATGTCAATGTTAAGTTTCCCGACTTAGGAGTATTAATTACTACAAGGAGTCTTTTGATTGTTCTAATCAATATCTTTAAAACGACAAATCGTTAGTCATGTATCCCGCGATTGACGGGTGCAGAGATCGTGGTATCCGATGGATGTGCAAAACAGTTCTACAGAAATGCGCATGCGTGA
Source organism: Solen grandis (assembly GCA_021229015.1). NCBI lineage: Eukaryota > Metazoa > Mollusca > Bivalvia > Adapedonta > Solenidae > Solen > Solen grandis. Next base: position 16,016,712 of record CM037783.1, on the reverse strand, counting down.
TAAAATAGGAACAATGTATTCTCCATTGGAAAATTAGTATATTTTTTAAAAAAAAATCTAAGTGAAATGAAATATGATTTGTAACAGCATCTAGCCTGATAAGTGTAAGTCACGTGAGTAAGTCCGACATAAAAGAACGTTTTCGTTAGTTTCCGGTCATTGCGTTCAACCAATCAGACAACGTAATCACATATTCAAAATATTCGCTTTTTTTGCACACTTGATCGGATAACTCCGTGGTTCTCACATGTTATATTGTTTAAACCAATCAAAAATATCGTGGTAAATTACTACGCTACTATAAAAAATAGTTCCAAGAAATTTATGTTTATTGATATAATCATCTGAAATGAGCAAAAAAAAAAAAAAAGAAAAAAAAGAAGAAGTCATGTGTTTGCGATCTTGAAAATAAAAATAAAAACACACATTTTTTTCCAGATCTTCTTCTGCTCCTTGGAGTTAGCCGGGTGTACAGTTTTCTTGTTCGTAAGTTTCTTTTAAAAAAAATGACGCTTATCTCCCATACCATGTCCATCATCCTACTATCAGTGAACTGGCGACATCCCGAGAAGCGGTTATCCGTATACCATGCCTCTTCCGAGATACAGTCCTCGTCCTAACACAAGCTCAATAACTCTCTATGAAATTGATATGCAATCATGTCCTCTCGAATATTCGAACATCGCGATTTTCGAAGAATTAATATCACCCCCTTGTGGTCCTCGAAAAATCGCAATATTATTGTATATTGTTGCATAACATGTCTGTTATCAGTCTAATTTTTATGAGCATTAACCCCAAAAAGTTCTTTGTTTTTGTATCACATTCGGAAACACAATAACACCGGAATTATTTTTAAAAAAAAAAAAAAAAAAAAATATATTATTATTTCATCATCTGTGGAAAACATAAAAATATTTATTTTATAAATGTTTTGATGTTTTTTCCTTATATATATATATATATATATATATATATATATATATATATATATATATATATATATATTCCAGAACAAAGTTGCGGCGCTCTGCAGGAAACTCAAAGTACGTAAGTCGACAGTATTTTTTCTTATTACATCAATAGTTAAAATCAATTTCCCAAGGGCTTTTCCCAAATACCAGTAAGCTTTTAACAAATATAAACATTACGAGTGTCTTTTCTTTATGCACCTTTTCTTTATGCAGTTGTTTTAATCCCGCCTTATGCACACTACTCACTAACAGTATGACAAACAATGTTTTGCGTAAATCATGTCAACATTTGACTATCTATTACCACGGTATAGCTATCGGATAGGTTGTAAGTCAATTTGAATACACCTGTAAACATTGGAAAAGTCCAGTACTCGCCAGTCTTGAAGATGAAGAAAACTATAACTATTGACCATGTAAGAAGTTATTTAGTCACGTGAGATCGCCATTACAGCGAGACTAGACCGAACCTCTAGGCGTTTACCCTTAATAGTTGCTTGGGTTCGATCTCTGGCTGCGACATTTCAAAGTCATAAAATGTTACTGGTATACATAACTGTACGTGTAAACAGCGTCCCACATGACTGAACTAGTATTGACCCAAGCGTAGGAATACCACGTGACCATGACTTTGTTAAAGGCATCAAAATCAAGAAACTCTCAACATTGGCTCCGCTTTGAAATAAAAAAAAATACCTGTAAGTGTATCATTTCTTCATTGATTTCTATGAGACATATGTCAATCTAAGGAATATGTAGCTTGCAATTTCCTAGGTTTCAAGTAGTGCTTAAAAATCCTATATTCCGTGGAAAGCTTATATTTTTCTCCCTAGACTGACATATGTCCCATAGAAGTCGATGAAGAAACGAAAATATTAGTTTCTGCTCCGGTTCAGAATATGACACATCAGTTTTGCATATTAGTATTGCTGAAGTCATATTTCATTTTTATAAGTGGTGGTGGTGGGGGGGGGGGGGGGGGGGGGGGGGGGGGGACATTTCAAATATATGTCTCCAGATGGTCAATGTTACAACTCAGCACCGGGGTAATGTAAGAGTTTGACTTTGCCCCAGTGTCGTGCACTGTGCAACGTTGGTTGTCGAACTTAAAAACAGACAGGTATGCACTCATAAACAGTCAAAAGATGAAACTTTGATATATTTTAAACTCAGTCCGAAAGAAAAATTGATGCATTTTTTTTTCGGATTAAGTTTAAAACATTTTAAAGTATCACTTTTAAATCGTTCGTTCTAAAAATCATAACGATAAATAAGTTACGGAACATCTTCCGGATACTTTTTGAACACCCCTCGTAGGCCTAGGATTATTTTTTCCCAATCAATTTCATTTTCAGTTGTCTCTTATCCCTTTAAACTTTGGATGCGCTCAGACATAACTCCACACAACAAGTATTACTTATTGTTTATATTTTAATTTTTATCATGAGATTTTCTGCAACCGACTCTAAGCGGAACACGGCGATAAATCAAAAAAAAAAATTAAAATATAAAAGATTTGTCAAGTACACCATAATGCAGCTTTGCCTTTGACCTCGCCTTATGGACACGCCTCCCGTTTGATTGACAGTTTCGTGAGATATTGTAAGTACGGCTCAGAGTCAGTGTTGCTTGTATATTTATATTTTGAGCTAGCAAAATATGACGAAAAGCAGTCGCCGCCGCAACTAGCTCCGCTAATAATCCGCTTTGGTCACGTAAGCACCAAACATACCATACAAACTCATATCTTCTCCATATCAATCACGGGGTTCATTTTATGCAATATGTTTTTCAAATTTTAAACGAAGTACAAACTTTTAATTGGACGATTAAATAGGATAATTTATAATGTAAAATAATATATCAATGCTTACGTCGTAGACGAGTCACATTATCTCCTTTCTCCTCACTGTGACAACCAGTCCTGAAACTTTCCCCGTGTTCTGTGCGCCAAGCAAAGTAGATGACATATTTTTCATGTAAGATACCGGTGGTGTATGTTACGTGTCATTTAATATTCATCTTCTGATTGTATTTGTAGCTTTGCTCAGCTTACTAAAACATGATCGGTGTCTTGAGATTGACAAAGGTAAGTTAACGTCTTTCTTAAAAGTTTTTAACTTTAACAATTATACAGTCAACCTTTGATACACCGGCAGTGTTTGTAAATCTCGATTTCGCCGATGTATTGAGAATTGCTGTCGATACGGGAAGCCAAGTTTGCTGTTGTTGTTAATAAATCCATTACATGACTTTTAGTGCCGGAACCTGAGTATGCCATTGTATCGAATGCCGATGTATCGAATGCCGATGTATCGAATGCCGTTGTATCGAATGCCGATGTATGGAGGGTTGGCGGTACATCTTAAGATGTATTTGGGCGCAAAACATTGTCGAAGTGAAAGAAAAAAATACGAAATATGGACAAAGAAGCTTTCACTCAAGATCTATGAAGACTTCATGTCTTGTATCGTGCATGACCTGATCATAACTCAACCATGTCAATATACTTTGTAAGACTAGATCACCAAATAATGGATGACCGTATAAAATAGATCTGGATATTTTTGTTTATTTATACTATGGACTTATCTGAGTTAGGAATTAAGTAGGTAAGCAAATACATTATCAGAAATATCTGAAATATAGATAGTACTACTAATTATTCCATTAAGCTACGTAAACTCATTCTGACGTCATCAGTAATTCTCCTAACCTGTTTACGCTTTGATTTTGGAGGAAATATTCGTTGTCAATAACAAGTTGATGCACTATCACTCTATCATAAGACAACGGAGGATTCCGAAAAAAGGCGAAGTAACACGATTGATACCAATCGGAACACTCGCCCATTTTCCACAAGTAAAACTGTTGAAGCCAGATAAAGCCGAGTGGTTACGATTGGATTGATACTTGCAGTGTTCCCGCTGCTGAAGAAGATTTATGACGAGGAAGGATATAAATGTAGAGCTGACGTTATTGCTTCACTGGCATGTAAGTATTCGATCGTGGGATAATCCACGGATGCTGATTACGTTGTCTCTATGCATCGAGAGTAATGGAACGAATTGACCGTGGGTGTCCGACGATTGATCTAAGTTAACATGACGCCAGAGCCTCGAAAGTTTGTCGATGGTTGATGGAACTTTGTACCGCTTTTCATTGGTTAAAACTTTATGAATATCTATTTTGAGGCGGTCTGTCGGCACTTTAATCATGTAACGTCGGATTTTTGCCGAGTGATTCCTGTTTCTATATTGGACATGCACTTTGCGTCTGCTATAAAAATGTCAAAGGTGGATATACATAACACTCCATGGTCCTGTTATACTTTATAATATAACATTGTGTATAAACGCATATATGATCTTAACACTGATACGGAAGAATAAATAATAATAAATGAATTATGAACGACTTGACTTGACCATTTGAGTTTACCGTCGCCTCGATAGTATTTCAGTCATATAGCGACGCCCAGCTAATTACAGGTGAAGGAAGACCCCGAATGCACGGAGCATCCGGGTAGAACCACCGACCTACGGCAAGCCAGATGGAAAGCTTCCTCACATGAAAATCCGAATGACCCTGCCGGGATTCGAACCCACGCGATGAGGGGCTGAGTGAGTGTTTTCATTCATAACTCTAGACTATTGAACATATAACTATTACCCAATGGACAGTGTTATGTTTTAATGTACCAATCAAATGAATAAGAGAAAATCTATTTTTTTAACATTCATTACTAATGTATGTTATTGTTAACAACTGAAATAAAAGTATATGGAATAACCAACTGAAATGTCCTATTATATATAATTATGCCTATTAAATTTTGACTTCATGTCTTTTTTTTCTATATATATTATTTATATCATTCTGATGTAATGAGATGAACATTTCAATCGTCCCCGGTGGCCGGGTGGTTAGAGCCTCTACTTCGGGAGTGAGAGATCTTGGTTCGATCCCGGCCGCGATATACCAAAATTGTATTGGTATAGCTCCTTTGTTTTTTTCGCAAAGCATATAAGGGTAGTTCCAGGACTGGTTTTCCCGGTGTCAGGATAATGTGACTGGGTGTGGTGTCATGCCACATGTTCATGGCTTGATACAGCAGTGTGACAGCATTTTATCTGTGTCAAGTAGAAATAATTTCTAAATGACTGAAATACTGTCGATGGGACGTTAAACAAAGATCAACACTTCCCCCCTTTCTCTTCCCTCTTCTAAGCACAACTAAAATCAACATAACACAGGTATAACAATTTTGTATCTTTTCATGTAAGCTCATTTTGGACGGGGGTCTCAGGCCCCGGACCACTGTAGCTGTACCGGGGTGGATAAGTTGCAGCCATACCATAACCTGCGTAAGTAATGACATGCCTTGTTTTCATGCGAGCAAGGAAGCCCTCCCTTTGATTAGCATTTTTGCCTTATTCTCTCGGTAGAAATATTTCAAAATTGACGCTTACGGTGGAGAGAGAGAGAGAGAGAGAGAGTTTATTTTTCACCAGTAATTTCGGTAATACGTAAGTTCGAAATTAATTTCGTAATTAAGAATTTTTTGATTCTTTGATTTAGAAATATTATTTCGTCAGGTATTGCGTAATAATGAGGAGAGAATGATAATTTTTAATTACAAATTGTAGTCATTACTATGAGATTAAATAAACTCGTATGTTATACCAAATTCAGTGCCTCCTTAAGAGTTTCGTACGCAAAGAAATGGTTTTATCGCCAACCAATAGATGGTTCTGCCTTACACTTAAGTTTACTCTGATATCAGAAATGATGAGCCATATTATACTTTTGGTTTCTGAATACAGTCCTAAGAAACGCATAACCTCACTTGAACACATACATATACATATACATATCAACATATAAATACACATACATACATACATACATACATACATACATACATACATACATACATACATACACAAATACACACATCTATACATACAAATACACATATCTAAATATACATATATACGCATCCAAATACACATATATATGCAAATACACATATCTACACATTCAAATACACATATCTACACATTCAAATACACATATCTACATAAATATATACATATATACGCATGCACATACATGCAAATACACATACATGTATACAACACTTATAAATATTCGAATGATTAATCAAATGAGATTATTTTAAACATTTACAAAAGATTTAAATATAAACGCATGCAAATACAGTAGATATGTAGATATGAGTGATATATATTTTTTTATATGGTCATTTTATGTAAAATGTGAAAGAGGAATGTGACAAAAGTCATGGAAGGTTGTTACTCTTTCTTTTTCAGCTCATTACACGGACCTGTTTGAACAGTGTAGAAATGTCGACTCGCATTACATGAGTAAGATTTAATCAGCTTTCTCATCAAACTAATATACAATATGTCAGTCAACCTGAATTGTGCTGTAAATTCAGCGATTTGTTGAATAGAATCCCTTTCCATTTAAGAAATTGAATTTCGTTTTCTTTTATTTTTTTTTTTTCGTGCTATATTGCAGATAATGTATGGTGTTAAGTTAAGATGCGCTGTAATCTAATAACAAAATCAGTAGGCCTGATTGATAAACCGTATATCATTCTTCGATATAGAACGACAAACAAAACTTTAGCACGTTTACTAAAAAGTGATACACATGTGTCGGTTTAATCTAACACGCTTTTTATGTCATATAATTGCATCATATTTGGACCGTGCATATATCGGAAAATAAAGCACGTCACAAACCTTCTGTATTTATACAGCATATTTTGTTGATCATGTTAGAATTTCTTTTTTTTCTTCATATTATGCTGGTATATTTCTGCAGAAGTTATGGTGGCATATTTCTGCCAGCCACTTTTTTACTTGCTTGATAATAACTGAATATTTGACATTTTTCAGAAAAGTTTCAACAGAGCTAAGTGGATAAGTGGCTGGCAGAAATATGCCACCATAATATGTAGAACAATTCAAGTTTTCAAATTTAACTGACTAACTTTAAAAAAAAACAAAAAACAAACAAACAAAACAACAACATGATTTCCAATTAACCTAAGGGAATAAATGACTGACAGATGTAATGCCACAATACTAAAGAGGAAAAAACTGTCTGTTAGTATTGTGATATATTGGCATATTTTTTGCAACCATTTATCCGCTAAGTTATGTCGAAACTTTTCTGAAAAATTGAAAATTTCAACTAACTAAGTTTTTAAGTGGCTGGCAGAAATATACCACCGTATCTATCCATGCTTATACCTTCTTTATAACTTTGATCATTTATGCATGCGGCTAGTTAGTTTAAACTTATTTATTTTACGTCGATTTGGAAACGATGCTACTGCCGACGCCATTACTGGCGATATTAAATCATTATGGAGCAGGAGTTTTAATTGTGGTGTTCATATAAATTAAATCTAGAAAACCAGTGCAATCAGTGTAGAAGAACATGACTAAATATCAGATTAACAGAGATGTCGACTGACACAGGTGAATATATTCTAATTGTAGGCTTATATAACCAGTTCTTCCAACACGGAGGCCAGAACAACAACCGTGCTTGTAGGACACACCATTCATGTAAGTATTTGTAAGTATTAACGTCGAACACCAACTAGAGGATCTGAGTACTAGTCATGTAGATCCCGTTGTGTTGTATCAGCTTAGCGGATGGAATCGGAATGTACCTCTATTCATGTTTAGCCCCGAGGTGGGGGCGGCGGATATACACGGGGCTTTTGGAAATAGGCTGTCCTCAACAGGCGGAAATTTGACAGACAAAATTCTCCCGGTAAATAGACATTAGCAGGCATATAATGTGGAGATTTAGACAAATTTCCAATGACCAAGGGTGGAAATTTACACTCAGAAAGTTGAAAAATGTCAAATCCCCCTAGTCTGTATGAAGTAATGAGTTATATCGTTACACACAATTTGTAAATATCCAGTAATTATCTGGCACTAGAACCGCATTTATTCGCCGTGTAGGGTCATTTTTCATTCGTATGAGTATATGCCTGTTACGCCTCAATTGTACTAAGAAATCATGTCGTTCTTTTATTTATTTATTTATTTATTTATTTATTTACACGTATTTATTTATTTATTTTTTCATGATTTATTGATTTATTTCATGATTGATTTATTTATGATTATTTATTTCATGATTTATTTATTTCATGATTAATTTATTTTATGATTTATTTATTTATTTCATGATTTATTGATTTATTTATTTACTTCAGGATTTAATTATTTATATATTTATTTCATGATTTATTCATTTATTTATTTATTGGTTTTGCACCTTTAGTTTTATCATGCTGTCATAACTTGTTATTTATTACACTGTAAATAAAATATTCGGAAATGAAACAATCAATGAAATGTTGCCATATTGCTAAAAAACTCTCTCAGTCTCTTCATGCTGGGTGGAGAAAACAATGTGTTTATTAAAATGTTCTTCACAAGAGGACCGACAAACATAATGACAAGTTACGACCAAAACTCCACGCAGTAGTTACCTCCCCTTACAGTCGTTGATATTTTTTGCTTGCAAGGGAGATCACTGTGTGGAGTTTGGTTACGACCGTGGCTTATGACCCGTATTCGAACCCCTAACCCTGTCCTTTTAAACTGAGGATCCATTCAATGCTGGTGAGAAAAGTAATGCTACAATGCCCTATGCCATAGAAGAGTTATTTCGTAAAATCGTACCTCTTGATGATAAATGCATGTTTCTATCATTATTTTTTTTCCAGTTTGGTATGATCTCAGTCATAGCAGGTATCAGAGCACCCCCTTTTGCCAAAAGGACATCATTTCATCTGGATGTAAGCTATTTTTTACTTAGTTGGTATCGACCTATTTCTTTTATATCAGATACAGCTTCTCCTCCTAGGAGCTGTCTGATCTAGGTCTGCTCTGATTGCCTATGCGTCAAAACGAGTCTGTCTGACATATCGAAGAAGTTATCTCCCCTTTAAACAAAAGTGGAGTTTATATGCAATTATGCATTTCCCGTAATTTGCTAAATTTATATAAATACGTGAAGGATTTTTATGGGAAAACATTCATTTTTGCCTGAATAAGGCGTGAATAAGTAGTTTGATAAGTCTCACGTGTAGGATGATGGTTAAATAACGAACGATTAAATTAGCAAATTTTACTAAATAATAATTACTTATTTGTGTTTAATATTCAGGTGATGATCAATATAAGTAAATACCAGAATATGACGATAGAACGAAGCAAGAGTGTTACACTGCAGACTTTTTGTGTGGCATGTTTGTTTTATATCATAATTAGAATCTGTCCTTATTTAAACGAAATATTAGTTTAGAGACAGGAAGACATATTGAGAACAAGAATTATCCGCTCTGTGGTAACTGAATCTGAAATACAAAATAAGAGGTTGTTTTACATGATTAAAAAAGTATTTTCCTTATTTTTCTTTGAAGTGAAAATTTCACTGTTATATTTTAACCCTTAACCTGCTGAATTTCTCAAAAGGACTTAGCCGGTACCTTTTTTTGGAACTGTCCATTATCAATTTTAAGGATAACAAGATGAAAACATGTAGTTGGTCAGCCAACAGTAAAGATCCAGGCCAGCCTGAACGGATGTGCAGGTTGGCCTGGCTCTTTACTGGTGGCAAAGGTTAGCACTTAGGTTTCCAGCAGGGTAAGGGTTAAATATTTCATTACATGTAATCATGTAAACGTATTGGATTGTTTCAGATTCGTTCACCCACCACAACGACCCTTGTGTGTGTTCAGGTAAAGCTTTACACCCCGCTGTTACCCTTGACAACTGAGACAAGCCACTTACCAACATGTTAAAATATGAGAACCGAAATAGTATTAAAGTGCTCACTTCTTTACTCAAATGGCACGGATGAGTGGCGTAGATTATAAAACCTTTTGAGATTCAAGTTTACGTCCTTCCTTCTTCATAATCTTGTTGGGTTTATTGACGTTACGTTGGAAAGCCAAATTTCAAGGTAAAGTCACCGTAATGGTCCCGCTACATTTCGGACCTCATGGCCTTTCACGGAGAGAACCAAGATTTACTAATGTTTCATTAGGGTACCTTTTTAACTTGGTAGAGGTTAAGTGGTCCAAGATGTAGCGGAACCATTACAGGGACTTTACCTTAATGCAACATCAACGTTCATGTCACTTCCGTCCTAACGTTTTAAGCTAAGAAAACAATACGGTGCGAAAACCTTGTTACTAGTAGATGCGTTGTTTCAAATGGCCTCCCTTTCTTATACAAACCAACTGAAAGCTTGTGATCGAATATTTTCACACATTTTTCACACACTTAATTTTTTTCTTTTCACACTTTCATATTTTAAAATATGGACAATACTGAATAACTTCATATTATATGAAAGTTCAGTATTAACAAATATATATGAAGTAGAGGGCGCCGTGATCCAGTGGTAACGTATCCGTTTACGGATCCGAAGGTTGTGCGTTCGAACCCCTTTGGAGGCAAGAATTATTCATGACCTTCCCAGGCAAAGTACTGGTCCAACCCAGGAACCGTCGGGAGGGATTAGTATAAGTTGTAAGAACTTGTTTCCCAATCGATGTAAAATAAATCAGTTTAAACTTTTAAACTTTTTTATATGAAGTAAAATGCGATAATTCGAAAACTGGTTAAATCGATATGCTTTGAAATTCGCGGGGAATACTTACCATTTTCCACGTCAAAGACCACTTTGCACATTATAACCTCCCTTGAAAACTCTCAGACTATTACGTTTCGGACTGAAACTGCTCTCAAAGAAAGCGCTGAAAATACTGGCAACTTCATATGTGCGTATCTTTTCCCCCAGATACCCGAAGTCAGCCACAGCAACTAACCCCAGCCCCGACGGTCCATGATTCGTGCAGTCAGTACAAACCCAGCCCCGACGGTCCATGATTCGTGCAGTCAGTACAATAGCTACAACGGTCAGTTTCAAACAGTTAAAATTAATTAGTTAACTCGTGCAGACAGAACAATAGCTACAACGGTCAGTTTTTTAACAGTTAAAATTAATTAGTTAACTCGTGCAGACAGAACAATAGCTACAACGGTCAGTTTTTAACAGTTAAAATTAATTAGTTAACTCGAGCATATTGCAGCGTAAACGCACATCTACGCGTTACCGCGTTTGAGCTACTACTGCACGGTTGCATAAATTATGGACGTGTGTTCCTTTAACTTTTTATTTGTTCAACAATTTAAGCTTGAAATTGCAGTATTTTCTTCTACATTTTTTTCCAGAACTTATGAGCCTGCAAGACAGCACTATTTGCAAAAGTTCCTACAAAGGTAAGGCGTCTAATAGTACTTTAAAATCTAATTTTAGAGAAGATAAGTTACAATAATAATGTCACTCGAAAGGTCAAGAGGAAATTGACTGATTTATAAGAAACCATAATTTGGATAATACCTGGAAAGAGGACAAGGAAAAGCTCAGTCCGAGCTCTCAGCAAGGCTGCAGAGAAAGCGTCCAGTTGGCTCTGACTTCGTCGAAACGACACTTCGTGGACGCTATTACAGATGAGCAGTGCTTGAACCACACTGCTGTCCCGCCATCACGAGGCTGTACCGAATAAGTTGACTGATGAGCACTCGGCTGAGGACGTTTGTGATTAGCAGTAGCCACTGTACTACTCATCATGTTGTCATTTTTTCATGACCACGTTTGCAACATATTTCATTGAAAAATCCACACAGTGATCTCCCTTGCAAACAGAAAAATCACTGCCGTCACAAATGTCACGTGATGATGGTAAACTAACAAAATGGCGTCTCCGTCTGCTGTCACAACAACAAAAATATTTTATTAATATAATTAATTTTTTTACCACGAGGCGATATTTTATGTTTATTAAAGAAAACACACTTAAGGAAATGACACTCGCAGTAAAATTTTTTATTTTTTTTTTGGAAAAAAGAAAAATTAGCTAAATTATGTTAATTTTTACTTGTGGTGACAGTGGTTATCTACAACTGTAAGGGGAGGTAACTACTGCGTGGAGTTTGATTTCATTGAAGCATCCTATGTATGCTTTTAATCACTTGCGGTGTGATACCACATGCCTACGGTTTGATACTGTTGTATCGGATTACAATGTCAAAATACGTCTCTAATTACATTTACTTTACACCGGGGAGAACTTGCTGAGACAAAATGTTGCAATGAAGTATGTTTACATTTTCTTTGTGGTCTATGCAACAATTTTTGTGGGAAAATGTATTCAAACTGGAAACGTAGACAATATATCAATACACCATTTGCAAGATATAGCAAATGATCAATGCATTTTTTTTTATCATATTAACACTTAACAGAAACAACAAACAAAACATTTTGTGTTTTCCGCATTTAATGAGCAGTTAAGAAATATCCATAATGATTTCAAAAACCTTTTCGCGGCCATTTTACTGCGCGGGAAAGTTTTAAAGAATACTTCCTACCTCGATTCTTCATTTTTGCAACACACGGATGCATTGAAATCACTGGAAAACAACCATGAATCGTTTTGAAACTTTTTTCTAAACAACACGCGCCGAATCAATCAGTCTCGGACCTACGTCTTACCAGTCTCCACGCAGTTATCTTCCCTTCATTCTTCTTTTTGGTAAGTGAGCGTGCAAGGGAGGTCACTTTGTGGAGTTTAACGTCTTACATGCTTGGCAACAGACACTGGAACTACATCATTTCCATTTTTCGACTTTGGTTTACCATGACAAAAAAATGGGGTTTTCACTTGTAAGAGGCTGATAAAATGTTTCTACGTTTACAGTATGGCAGTATGTGAAAGATCTTGAACAAAAGAGTGGAACCTGCTGGAGGAAGGCCCGAACATCACTTTCTCGTGAGTCTTTTTCTTAAACATATTTACATATATAAAATTGCAACATTTTTGCATCTTAATTTTGTGTACGTTTAATTTCTTATTTCTATTTGCAACATTTCTGTCAAAATGATACTGTTCCATGTCTGAACGGAGTTCTTTTTAGAAGTCTGAAATGGATTATTATAATTCAAAATGTATTGAAATATTTTATATACGTTTCAGCGGTGTGTTACGGATTTTATTTATTTATTTATTTATTTATTTTTTTTTTGTGTGGAAATTCTCACTTATTTTAGTGCAGTACGTTGTTAAAGGAACCCAAAAATTTAAGATTCATGTAATAAATCATTAAAAGTATAGTTGCCAAGTATATTTGCCAAATTCTGAGGGTCCAAAAAGTGACATTTTCGTACTTTTATGCGAGTTTTGCTAAAACGTCAATAAAAAGCAGTTTAAGTTTAAACAAAAATTAACATTGTGAGGTTTACATTTTTTACATTTTCAGAAGCCTTTATATTAGAAGATAGAATCTGAAAAAAGTAAAGGGAAGATTTCATAGCTTTTGTGTAGTTTTTGTATAAATTTTGGTCCTGACACAATGGCGATTTTTGATTTTTTAATGCTTTGGTTTCTTCATAAAATTTGAACAAACAGTGATGTTTTACCATAAGCTAAATCTCTAAAAGCAGCATAGCTATTTTTATTTTTTATTCAAATATCTTTTAGTTATAGTCTTAAGTACTTGTAAAAATCTGACCGTTAGCAAAAAAAAAAAAAAAAAAAAAAAAAAAAAGACGGAAAAAAAAAAAAAAGACGAAAAAAAAACAACAAAAAAAAGAAGGCCTTTACATTTAAGTTCACTAGGAACTTGTTCAACACAAATATGGTCGAATTTGAAAACGTAATGTATTTAGGCGTAATAAAAAATACTTGTTTCCACTAACCCGACCGACCCTATTTTTGTACCGACCCTAAACTTTTTTTCGTAGCATTCGGGCTATTATGGTTTTCGTAAATTCCTCAAAAGAATAAGTTATAAATAGAAAAATTAAAAAAAAAAAAGGTTTAGCCGACCTCCTGACCATATTTTTTTTCGGAGATGGTGGAAACAAACAACTTTTTTTTTCGCCTAATGTAAATATATCAAGAAGCTCGAAGAATGCCATACATGCACTCTTTTCTGTTGAATTTCCATGCTGAAGTGCACATTCCAGGGTTATTCGCCTATTTTCTTTTATTAAGGTAAAGTACCTGTAATGGTCCCGCTACGTCTTGGACCACTTTACCTCTACGAAGATAACCAAGGTACCTAATGAAACATTAGGAAACCTTGGTTATCTCCGTGAAAGGCCATGAGGTCCGAAATGTAGCTGAACCATTACAGGAGCTTTACCTTAAATCACATACATTTGAATTTCTATAAATAGACACTTATAATCACGTGACGCAGATGGTAACGAATGATTGCACGTGTACAGGACAAGTGCGTAATATTGACCCAGGCATGAGTAAGTTTAGTTCTTTCAATATAACTCAGATTTAGTGGGAATTTATATAAATATAACATCTACATATTTTTGCAAAAATAAAAGTAGAAAAATCACTACTTTTTCTACTACAACAACTAGAAAATGAGTCGCGTTCTTGGGAAAAGTGGAAATTTACACCTATATTTAAGAAACAAAATTTTCAGCAAGTTTTATTTTTCCAGTTCTGTCTCTTGTTTTTCCTATGGTAATTTCGTGTATATGCTTTGACATAGCAAGTTAAGTGTACAATGAACATAATATAATACGAAATGTACAGTTCACATAATGTAGTATTAATGTACAGCCAAAACAAAGTAATGTTTGCACAAGATAATATTCAGTCTACATTTAATCCAACGTTAAACTTATATATTCTACGTCGATTGGGAAACAAGTTCTTACAACTTATACTAATCCCTTTCGACGGCCCCTGGGTTGGACCAGTACTTTGCCCCCGGGAAGGTCATGAAGAGTCCATGCCTCCAACGGGGTTCGAACCCACAACCTTCGGATTCGTAATCAGATACGTTACCACTCGACCACGGCGCCTTAATCCAACGTTAAAGTCAATATTCTGAATCAAATAAAAAGCAGTTTTTGTAAGGTAATTTAATTTCCTAATTAAAATTAAAATAAATCCATTCCATAAGCAACCGTTATATAGATCTATCTATTAGTGAAAAGAAATATGTTATCGAAATAATTGAAAAATTGTGTGTTGAGAAAAAATCGGCTTTTTATTTAATTTCTGAAGTACAGTCCTTTGCTTGATTGCGCAATTTCAATAGTGTCTCAGAAGAAGTCAGACCTCTAGGACACAAAATTTGTACTTTTTGAACTTCCGACCTGGATTATAATCTAAGCCATAATTTCTATTTAGATGGTGGAGAGAAAACGAAATGCACAAGGCAGGACAGAACCTACGGCAGTAAGTTTTTTGTACGTTCTATTCAGTTCACATGAGCACTTGTGCTCAGGATGAGCTTTTGTGATCGGTGATTGTCCGTTGTCCGCCGTGCGTCGTCCATAGTTACTTCTGAATACTCTAGATGCCACATTTTTGGCCTTATCTTCGTGAAACTTAAGGAAATGTTAAGTCTCTATGTAAAATCAAAGAAAACTTATGAACACTAAAAACCGCATTTTTGGTTCAAACTTTATGGCACTTGAGTAAAGTTATTTATCACCATGATAACTATAAGACAAGTCGGGCCACATTTTGAGCCAAACTTCATGAAACTTAGTCAGAATGTTTTCTTCAAATTTGTGTCACGGGTGGTCAAAATGTAGGTTACCAAAGAAATTCTTGGACAAAGATGTGAACATTCTCGATGTCCCAATGTTTGTACAATCTTCATTAAAAGTACTGGTAGCATTATAATATGTCTACTCAGGTGATTGAAACAGGGCCATATTGTCAATACGAAATATGTTGAAAGCGTATTTGTCTTTGTGTACTTGTACAGATAATGTACACAGTTATCAGAAAATTGTTGACATAATTTCCCCCTATTTGATGTTCATGTAGACTGGTAAAGTCACTTGAATAATTTTGATAAAGAAATGCATTGATATCTGTCTTAATTAGAGTGAAAGTGTCTCAGATATTATGAAACACTATCCTTTATTATATCGAATTTGAATTGTGGCAACCATGTACATGATAGTGTCCTTTGTCGTTTGTCACACTTTTCAGCCAATTTAATAGCTCCATATTTTTATTATGTAAGACCAAGCATGTTTAAATTTATACAACTATTACAGACAGATGATTTTGATATGTTATTTAACCTGGTAAAATTTATAAAATCTGTTTTTTCTTTACGTATAAGTCTGTCTCATGATAATTAGTTCATCATCTGTTTAGGATAAATGTATGATAGTTTTGTAATAGTATTTAAATGTTCTGCATACATGTATTTTCTAATTTGTTATTAACATATATATATGATTATGTACTATGTACAAGTCAATAAAATATTTGTTCTGTTAAAAAAATCGTATTTCGCCCAGTTTTTGTGAATGAACGATTAGTGAGCCGCGTGCTGAATGACTTACCGTTTGTCTCACTTTTGTCACGTAGGCCACAGCGGCATCTTTGAAATATGGCGGTGTGTTCTCGACTAATGTTACCGTTTAAAACATTCACATTATACCGAAAAACTCTATGTTCCTATCTAGCGAAAACCCACCGATCCTAAAGTTTTTGGCGGCCGTTTTTAGTGGCCGATTTTGGGTGATTTGTTTACTGTTATGAATAGACTTTAAATTTAAAAAAATCCCTTGCCACACATTATTTTATTTATTTATTATTTAATCTTTTTTTTTGACCTACTTCAGTTTTTCTAATATACACATAGCTTGACATTAAATTTGATATCGTGTATAGAGACATTCGTGTGTAAACTACGGAGACATAAATGGGACATGAATATTTATTTTTATATCGTGTGCGCACTCGATAAAGGAATAGTATTCTATGTTCTTTTAGTTCCCGTGTGCGAACGTGCTAATACTGCCCGCAAATGCGGTGGTTAAAATATATATTCCATATCCCCGTTGTGCAACCGTATTTAAATCCTGTACACTTTATTTTATTGAGTAAGCATTATGTGTCCATGTTTGCAGACCTTTTAGCACACTCTATACGCATGCTAATCAACATGGCTGCAGCGAACACAAGTTCGGTAAGTTCTTTGAAATCTTTTGAAATTGAAATACTTTTTACCATCAACTCTCACGACCTTCTGAATCCATTCCTTACCGTTTAACGGTCGTTAATTAATTTGTAGTTTCCGGAATTTATATCAAACGCATTTTGATTGGTTTAAAAAAAATCATAAATCGTGAAGCGACTAATGAATAATGTTGTGTCAGAGACACATTTTAGGCTAGCAGCAGAGCTGTGACTTGTTAACTCATGATTGTTGACATCGTCGAATACCCCCGGCTGACTTTTTTCGTTTCACCTCATGACATCATATAGATTATCTATTGATCGGCTTTGGGTATTCGACGATGGGTTGTTGAAGCATTAAAACTTATCTGTTAAGCAATGGTCAGGTTATTGTAATTGTTGCTTGTGGAGACTTTTTTTTCAGTAATACAGCAACGTCTAGCTATTTACAGGTGGATAAAGACCTCAAGCGCTTTGAGGCAACTGGGTAGAACCACAGACCTACCGTCAACTAGGTTATGACTGTAATAATACTAAATCCATTATATACAAGTGTGGCCATATTGATATTTGACGCTATTTTATGCCGTCGCAAACAAAAACTTATGTCTTGATTCGGAGAAGAAATTTTGTGAGTATATCATTTCTATATCAATTTTAATGGGATTTATCGAAAGCAAAACGGAAAAGTTCGCCCAAACACAGGCCCTAATGATTTTTTGTCAGATGTGCGGGATATCTTAACATTCGGAAAATAAGTTGTGATGTGCTTTACGCGTTTCGAACTCCGAAGGTTTTACCAAATGTTTACCAAATACTGTACATCTGACAAAAGAATAATTTTCAATTTTCCATTACGCATACGGTATATCCCACAAAAATGATGAAGAAAAAGATACTTACAACCGTTTTATTTTCCAAATCGATGAAAAAAGATATGCTTGCGGCTGCATAAAATGACGTCGCATACCACCAAGCGTTGATAAATTATACTTTAAGTTTGGTCAAAGCTGAATGCTATCCATCCTCATCAGATGTATCACAACAACCACTATACGTCGTATAATTGCATGCAGGACTTTATAGACCGCTCCTATCGTAAGTAAACACCACAATTATCTCCCTTCTCTATCCCCGTAGCAGTTACTTCCCTTAATAATTTCAGAAACCACTGTGTCACCAGCGGCGTCCATTGTAGCAAGATCATTTTTCATGCCAATGTTCCAGACCGCTCCTCTTCCTTGCTCGGTTTATGTAAAAATTTTAAACATACAATGTATGTAGACATCACTGAGGTTTCTCTGTCGTACTAGTGCCTTATCTTGTGCATTGCGGGACTCAAACTTCCCAGTAGTGTTAATCATTAATGGACAACACACCCCAGAAACTATTCCTAGATTCTACCTATAACTATACTGGTTACATGTGTTTATTGGCGTTTCGCATGAGATCATTTTTCTACAAATGGTTCGACCATGATGGGAGTTGGTTTTGCGTTTAAATTAAGAGTTTATTTTGCGGATATTGAATATGAATTTGAAAAATGCGCATGCGCAACGACATTTTTGTCATTACTATTATATTGTCTTGTCTTTATTTTCATTTCGCCATAAAGTAAAACAGAATTTTACATCTGCGATACGTTGATGTCAAGTTGCTAGAACAGAAATATGACCAGCTTGGCATCAATTATTTATTTGTAAACATACACTATGAAATAATACAATATGTAATATCCTCGTCACAGAGCACTATTCCGATGACAGCAAGGATCCCTGCACCTGCACGCCAGGTAAGTCAAACATTAACACCCGTAGATTGCGTTACAATGTTTACTGAAGTACAGGTGATTCAAAACTAGAACGCATCTAATGTAATTATAAATTTGCGCGCATGCGTGCGTGTTTACAATTTCGTACTTAAAGTTTTCCCATCATTAATTGCTCTCAATGCCACCAAAAGCATGCAATTTTAACATGACATAAGTTTAAGGAGGAAAAACAATGTCAAATCAACGGACATATTGACAGGATACATAATATAGTAGCTGAAGATCTTTTGAACTAGTTTTTATTTTACGATTTTTTTTTTAAGTAACAAAGTCAGAAATATTTCCATCTAGTAACCAGGTATAAAATATGGCTATACGGACGGGATGTACCTTAAAGGGACTGAACTCCACATAACATACGACCAGTGGACCGTGGAAGTTGAACTTAAATATAAATGTTGTTACATATGAAACATTTGCACTGTATTTACTAGTGTAGACAGTGGCATATTAAGGTATTCCAAATACCTAACAGAGGACACTGATATAGGTAAAGAGCAAATCACGAGAGGCTTTCGTTATCTTACGTGTACGATCATGTGACCGAAAGATAACGTGAGATGAATAAAATTGTTCGTATCTGTTATACTGATTTTTTCCCCTCAATTTATTACCATTTAAACCAAATATGTACGCCTCTCATTAGACCGCAGTTCTATTTTGTAAGTGATAACGCACTGTCGTATTGTTAAGCGTCTGCAGATGTTTGCAAGATGTTAAGCGTCACAGCGAAATCTCGTTCATATCTCGTTCACCTGTTTCTCTTCGTCACGGGAAAAATTCTATTTCGGACTGTTTCATATCTCTGTTGAATGTGTCTTTGGGTATTCATAACAAAATATGTAATCATGATCTAACAAGTGATCGTGTGAACCTTATAGTAAATACAAGCCTTTGTAGACGTTGAGCAAAAGAGCATACAACTCCAAGTCAATGGATGCTTGCATCTGCACTGAAATCTTTTTGGGGGCCGCCGTGGCCGAGCGGTTACAGTCGTGGACTACAAATCTCTCAGCCCTCGCCGCTGTGGGTTCGAATCCCGTTAGGGACTTCGGATTTTCATGTGAGGAAGCCTTCCAGCTGGCTTGCGGTAGGTCGGTGGTTCTACCCGGGTTCCTCTGTGTACTCGGGGTCTTCCTCCACCTGTAATTAGCTGGACGTCGCTATATGACTGAAATACTATCGCAGCGACGGTAAACCCCAATACCACTACCACTACCACTGAAATCTTTTTAAGCATTTGAAGGACCATGATTATAATTTAATGCTGGTTGGATTACCTTAAAGGCGATTAACTGATTCTTTTTTAACTAATCTACACCTTCTCTTCAATGTGTCACTGCAGTGTCTACTCATCCGCCACCAACCACTGTACCTCCGACGAGCACAAACCCTCCGACGACGCCGCCGACCACCCAGCCACCAACGCCACCTCCGACAACCGCCACAACCCCGACAACTCCTACAACCACAACCACCACCACCACACAACCGACGACTACAACCCTAATTTCGTGAACAGTTAGTAACATTTTATAGTTAGTTGACAAAACATTTTATAGTTATCGCCGACAGATTTCTTTTCCCAGACGTATGGAGGTGTATAACCTACCTTAAGTGGAATAGGACCTCAAGCGATACTGGGGCAGCCGGATAAAACCACCGGTCTTCGATAGGCCTACCGGCGGGTCTCCTCACACGAAGGATCCACGTGACCAGATCGGGACTCCAACCCACAGCCGTGCGGGGCCAAGTGACAGCTAGTCGGTGGCTTGAACTACTCGACCGGGGTGTGTGTGGGCGGGGGGGGGGCTCCGTTACCAAAATTGTTTATCTGACTAAGTGTTCAACCCAACTGGATGTTGACCTCACGCGAGATGGCCCTAGACCAAGGATTGCGAATAGCCAAGTAATTAGCAAAGCGAGACAGTGTGAATCCTTTGTCCTAGAATGACATTGCTTTATATCAGACAAAACCTTTGCTGAAGTCAATCACATGTCTTGATCTGAAAAGTTACTGATAATGGACGCTCAGCAATCCTGATATTTTAAATGAAACATGATTAGAGATAAATGCCCTGTAATCTGCTTTGACCATCTAAATGTACGATTAATAAAACACATGTAGGTTTAATTACTATAACGTATTTGAAAAGCGGTCAGTGTCTATGTGCTCAAGCATATTCATGTACAAATTCATAGCGTGAAGAAACTCATTTGAGGAACTTTAAAGCGTATTTGTTACAATGGATTTTTATGTACAATATTCTAAAATATTTGACTACAATATTTTATGAGCAAACAGAGAAAACCTTGATCAGATAGGCACAAAAAAATGTTGTCTGATCTGGGTCTGCTCTGTTTGTCGAGGTATCAAAAGTACATGTACATGTATACATGGTAAGGGGATCCGCTTAAAATAGTTCCGTAAATATTAATGGCATATACCAGGTATATACTGATTGTATCAGATATGGTAACATAATTATAATTACGTGTTTTATTCTCCATTTACAATTAGATTAGGCAGAGTTAAAAATAATAATTTGTATATTTATTTGTCGTAGCTTTGCTACTATAAGTGAGCAGACCGTCCCCCGGTGGCCGAGTAGTTAGTGCGTCCGCCTCTCGAGCAGGAGGTCGTGGATTCGATCCCCGGTCTCAAAATACCAAAGTCTAAAAAAAAAACAAAAAATAAATAAAAAAAACATACTGGTATAGTTTCCTTGCTTGGCGCTAAGCATATAAGGGTAGTTCCAGGACTGGTTGTCCCCGGTGTCAAAAATGTGGCTAGGTGTGGTATCATGCCATATGTCTACGGCGTGATACTGTAATGTGGCATCACTATATATCTCAAGTTTAATTTAATAATATTTCATTGCTTTTTAACAAGTACATGTCACATAAAGAGTACATTAAATACAAAACAGAATGTAATTAACATGGAAAAGAAAACATATATGTTTACAGTTTGAAGCAAATGGGTTGGGCCACAAGTTCTACCAACATTAATGGAAGACCTTTCCCAGAATGTCTTAAGTAGACATCGTCTCCAAAGGATTGAAATACTGTCGGTGGGAAGTTAAACCCAATACACAGTAGACAAACCATTTTCGATGACATTTTTATAAATTTTCGATGACATTAAAGTTTGTTGATTATAAATATAATGAAATTTTGTAGGTACTCATATATTAGGATTCGTGTTCTAGAAAGAGCGAGGTCTTTATAGAAGAACGATTTTTGTGAGGATCAATATTCGTTGATGTATCCCTACACGTAATCAACGAAAGTAGGTACTCATATATTAGGATTCGTGTTCTAGAACGAGGTCATGATTTGTAATAACTCACTGTCTTTAGCGTCACTTAGGAATATAAGAATAGTAGAGCAGGTTGGCTTTAAACAGAGGTTGAATTAATACAGTTAATTAGACAGAGCCTCAGAGAGATTAAGACTGACTTTATAGAGTGCTTTATAGGGATAGATATAGTACAGTTAAACTCGTGAATAAAGGTATCATGAACTTAAAACAGTGCTAGGTATACAAGGTGGGTATCTGGCTTGTGCACGTTTGGCGTTACTAGTAACCACTTATACAGGTTTGACTAAATAATATAGCTGCTTAAAACAGGTTGGCCTCTTAGTACAGATGCCTATAAAGACGGACTTCACATCTATGATTTGACTGAAGTCGCGTGCTAAGCGCAATTCTCTGATTCGTGCCTTCCGGATGACATGTTTAATTTATTTAGGTTACGCGTGTGAGAAACTGACGGTGGTGACGCAGCTGGCACAGCACGCTCATGTTGACAACGCCGACGCAACCCTGTGTGGTGCCAGCGTCAGCACCGATACTAGTAACGAGGCGTTCGTCCTTAGCAACTGCAACACGTCTGTACCCAGTCAGTGGCGCCGTGGGGCTCAAGTATGACTGTATTGCCAGCTTTACACATTTTTTATGTCTCAAAAGAAATAATGGATAGATACGTGAAACCTTTATGAGAATGTAATAGTATATGCTTGAAAAGGTCTCGCGTCTTCTTGTGGTACAAAAGCAAAACCGATATTTAGTATTGATTTACAGTGTCAGTAATTATATATTCATGTTTGAAAATCGCGCATCCCTTATCTAAGTGGGAAAGTTTGCCAGTTACTTACTGGTGTTTCATATCAAGTGTTTGCTCATCCAGGAAGGTAATTCTGCATCTGAATACAATCAAGCACGTGTCCTCTGTAGGTGATGGCCGACTGCAACGCCATTCCTTCCTATACCCCGATTGCAACGTTCACAAGGGATGTCTACAGTCCCGTCGGGGCCATGTCGGGAGTCTTAGTTGGATGTGACGTGGATGGATTCAGGGTACTTTAATAATATATTTCTTAACTATTGTTTTAAATCGAATTTATTTAACGAGTGGCCATAGGTGAAGGGAAAATCAGATGTTGTCATAAGGAAA
>CM037783.1:15943251-15993251 GCA_021229015.1 Solen grandis | reverse complement strand
GGAATGCACCCAAAGAACTAGTCATTAATTTATAAGGTGCACTTTGTTTAAATATTGATACATTCTATCAAGCAAAGTAACGTGTTATCGTAACGCAGGCATCACATATGCCAGACTATGTTCACTGTAGTCCATCAAAACTTGGCTCTGAGAGAGGTTCTCTTGTGCACATTAATTTTATTTTCCCAATGTTAACTTGGTTTATGTTTTCTCTTGCAAATTCTGTTCCAATGTTTACTCTGTTTAAAGTTTAAGCCCAATCATTTACAGCATCAAAGGTACCAAGTAAAGGACCAGTCCCTGAAGGGTCTTTTGGATATTTCATGTGAGGAAGCTTTCTAGCTGACTTGCCCTAGGTTGATGTGTCTACCTGTGTGCTTATCTACACTCAGGGTCTTCCATCAGGCAAAAAAAAACAAAAAAAAAATGTTTCTGGTCTCCAGCAAATAAAAAAGAGGGCTGGTAGGTCTAGATTTTTAAAAAAAAATTTTATATAGCTCACCTGAGCACTAAGTGCTCATGTGAGCTTTTAGGATCAATGGCTGTCTGTCGTCCATTCGTCGTCCACAATTATTTCAAATGACATCTCCTCTGAAACCACTGGGCCAAATTTGATGAAAATTGCCTGTGATGTTCCTTGCATGAAGCATACCAAAATTGTTCGAATGGTTCCGGTCCATTGCATATCTTGTTCACAAGAGCTAAAAATAGAAATCTTTAAAAATCTTCTCCGAAACCGCAAGGCAAGATATTTTGTGTGTGGCATTGTCTTATGGACCATTACCAAGTTTGTTCAAATCATGACCCTGGGGTCGAAATTGGCCTGACCAAGGGGTCACTTGACTTAACATAGACTTATATAAGAAAAACTAGAAAAATCCTCTTGTCAGAAACTACAAGGCCTGGAATTTAGATATTTGGTGTGTGGCATTGTCTTATGGGCCATTACCAAGTTTGTTCAAAACATGACCCTGGTATCGAAATTGGCCCCGCCCAAGGGGTCACTTGACTTAACATAGACTTATATAAGAAAAACTAGAAAAATCTTCTTATCAGAAACCACAAGGCCTAGAGTTTAGATATTTGGTGAGTAACATGGCCTAGTGAACATCTACCAATTTTGATCAAAACATGGCCCTTGGGTCAAAATTGGCTCTGTCCAAGGGGTCACTTGAATTTATATAGACTTGTTAGAGCAATGACCTTCAAAGTTTGGATGGCAGGTACAGTTTTTGTGTTGAATTTAGATGATCTTGCTGTACTTCTGCATAGATTATGTATTCACTTATAATGACTTGTAATACAATAATTGGCATTGAGGGTAATGTTTCTCAGGTGAGCTATTTAGGGCCATCATGGCCCTCTTGTTTTACATGAAACGAAAGGTAAAAAAAGCAGAAATATTTTTTTTTAAGGTGGAAAGGTAAAAAAAACCTTATGAGTCGGTAGTAAAAAAAGAAGGTCGGTCAGGCGACCATAAACGGAACTGTTTTTTTCTTGGCCTCACCTGTAGTTAGCTGGGCTGAGATATTGTCACAGCAACAGTTAACTCAAGTATATTCAGGAAAAGACATGTGGGACAAATTTTTGACTTCTCTTTTGATGCCCCCGCATCGATAAATAGGTGGGAATATTGCTCTGTCTGTTAGTATGTCTGTCTGTCTGTCACAAAACTTTAACCGAAGTCCTTCCACCTACATCTTCACAATGCACAATCAGTTTTAGCTGCCAGATGACCTTGACCTTCAAATGACCTTGACCCCTAGGGTCTAAATGATACAAATTTCACATTTTCACCTGAGTTACACGCTCGTAAAATTATTAAAATTATATCACTTCTCACTGATATATATCTGGTATCCACTCAAAATAAACAAAATTTCCTCATTATTTTACATGTTTATGGTTTGAATAGGAATATACAAACAGAAGACATATCTGCTGTATTCCAGCCCGTATGCTAGTACCTTAGGCACAGATAATTCCTGTCCATTCTGCTGTCATATGATTGGCTTTTTCCTTGCAAATCATAAACTTTTCAACTGATTATATCAGTAAATTTGCATTATATATTTAATTGGTTATTCAAAAGAGTATATTTATCGTGAATCAATTGACTATACTTTCCTTTGATTGGTTCTTAAAAATATGACGTCATATCATCAGGGCAGTAAGGAATAGGGGATTCAAGATTGGGGAAACTGATGTCTGGTATGCCTTCAGTCTGATCTGGTTCCAGTATTTAAAATCAAACCTGTGCTTAACCCTTTCCCTCATATAGACTCATTTTGACGCACTCAATAGGTACCACATAAAGCCTGATCTGCAGAAAACCACAGTTAAACCTTACCAGATTTAATTACAAAATCCTCATTTCCAGACCACTGAGGAGCAGCGAACAGCATAAAACCTGATCAGCCTGCGAGTTACTCGCAGGCTGATCTGGTTTTATGCTGTTCGCATAGGTCTTTTCATGGTGTCCTTTATGAGGGAAAGGGTTAAAGTAATCCATTCATTATAAAGTTGTGATCATGGTCCATCAAGTGATTATATGCATGGGAATTTTATAGTAAATACAAGCCTTTTAAAGACTTTGACCAAAAGAGCCTATAATTCCAAGTCAATGGATGCTTGCATTTGCACTGAAGTCTTATAAAGCATTTAAAGAACCATGATTATGATTTAATGATGGATGGATTATCTTAATGGATTATCGTTCTTGAAGATCCATAATACCATTAAAGAGAAAGATTTTTTACAAAACAACAAAAAAATGTGGAAAAAATGTCCTTGTACCAACTGTATATCAAAGTTTATAAAAAGCTAAAGGTATCAGAGTTTTAATTTATGGATAGTCTTGAAGAGGTTTGGTCCATAGTTATACAGGAACTTACATTATAGGCATGGTTTGAACCCTTGAATTTGATGTTTGTCTTGAAAAACCATTCATTTTACTTGAAAAGCCCTTTAAAACACTTAAAATTGACTAAAGCCTTTGAACAACCCTTATATTGTGTGTAAATTGATATTTTCTCAATTTACTTCTCTAATTATACTCATTAACTTCAATCAGATTCTGATCTAAAAATAGATCCTTTAAATTTACGCTCCAAATTATATGAACTATGTAAGGGAGCGCTTAGTAGTTAAGCTTTGTAGTATGAAATTTTCACATTAGATAATTTTTTGCAGGTAATAGAAAAAAAAAATCTCTGTTAATTAACTGTTACCTCATGCATAAAAATTTTGGCTTAATGAATATTAATTTACTGAACTAAGACCAAAAAAAAAAGTTCCATTTCTGGTGTCCTGACCGACCCTTTTTCTTAACAACTGACCCTTAAGTTTTTTTTACCTTTCAGCCTTTAAAAAATATTTCCTTTTTTTTTACCTTTCGTTTTATGTAAAAAAAAAAAAAAAAAAAAAAATAAAATCCCAACCTTCGAACTTTTTTATTTGCCGGGGACCTGAAACGGAACTTTTTTTTTTTCCTAAGTAGTATATGAAAGAAATTATTTTTCTTTGCGGTGCAGATTGTGTAGGCAACAATATTATAGGAGTAAACAGTGGAGCTGTTCTGTCTGCCAGGATATCAAAGCATGTCTATATGAAATATTTTAGGGTCAAGAAAACCATTTAGTTGTTTATTTTAATTTTAGATTGAAAAATTTGGTAGATTTTTTTCTAATACTGAAAGTCATATTGATAAAAGCCTTCCCAATAGCATGATATGAAGCTATTTCAGAGTTGTGTGGCTTATTTTCCAAGCTAGCGGAGATGTTCTCCAGTTTCTTGCACACAAAACCATGGGATCAATAATTATCTGATATAGGTTTATACATTCAGCCTGACCTAGATATTGCTGCGAATAAGAGATATTTGATATCTCAGGAGATTTGAAAAACATTTGATTATCTCCCCTGATATACTCTCATCTGTGCCTTACCTCCCCTTAATGTGTTTAGGGACTGTTGTACAGATATTGGTGATACGTCCTATCAGTAGGGATACATCGGCTCCAAATAACCCATCAATATTTCCTGGAGTGTCTAATGGACGGGGAATGAGCCTGGTGAACATGCCTGCGTCTCTCAACTTTGCAGAGACACTAATAGTCCCCGACCGGTCCTTTCCAGCACCGAACAAAGCCAAAACCGAGAATGCAGAGTGTGGCTATCTCACTGATGGGGTGGCTGATCTTTAATGCATGAATATTGCTTAATCAGGAAGAAGTGCAGTCAGTCAGGTGGAAGGGAGTATGCCAGACATGAATACCTTAACCAGTACTTCCTAAATTGTGTGTCTGCTAGTTTCTCAGTTTAATGATTTTGCTTGCTGGAGAAATTAAGAGAGAGGCGTTAAAAGCTAGTTTGATTAATGGTATCATTTAAATTCACATATAAATATTACATGGGTTAAATTATTATTATTATAAATGGAGTGTGTTATAAGAGAGTGTGTTGTAATGGAGCTAGACTGTGCTATACTCCCAGTATTTGAAAAGGGCTGCATAGGAAACTTACATTGTTTGACATTCAAGCAGATTGTTGCAAAACAGTCTGTTTTTAGCGCACCAGAGCACGAAGCGCCCAGGGTGAGCTATTGGGATCACCCTTCGTCGGTCATCGTCCGTCGTCCGCCGTCAACAATTTGCTTTAAAAGACATCTCCTCTGAAACCACTGGACAGAATTTAATAAAACTTGGCATGTATGATCCTTGGGTGGGCCTCTACAAAAATTGCTCAAATAAAGTTGATCCATGAAGAACTCTGGTTGCCATGGCAACAAATAGAAAAAATAAATGAAAACTTTGAAAATCATCTCCTCTGAAACTGCTGGACAGAATTTGATAAAACTTGGCATGTATGATCCTTTGATGGGCCTCTACAAAAATTGCTCAAATAAAGTTGATCAATGAAGAACTCTGGTTGCCATGGCAACAAATAGAAAAAATAGTTGAAAACTTTGAAAATCATCTCCTCTGAAACCGCTGGACAGAATTTGATAAAACTTGGCATGTATGATCCTTGGGTAGGCCTCTACAAAAATTGCTCAAATAAAGTTGATCCATGAAGAACTCTGGTTGCCATGGCAACACATAGAAAAAATAATTGAAAACTTTGAAAATCATCTCCTCTGAAACCGCTGAACAGAATTTGATAAAACTTGGCATGTATGATCCTTGGGTGGGCCTCTACAAAAATTGCTCAAATACAGTTGATCCATGAAGAACTCTGGTTGCCATGGCAACAAATAGAAAAAATAATTGAAAACTTTGAAAATCATCTCCTCTAAAACAAATGGTCAGAATTTATTTTCCTTTGGCACAAATAGTCACCTCATGAATGTCTACCATAATTGCTAAAATAAAGTTGATCCCTTGAAAAATGAAGCCCCTAGGGGGTTGGCTAATTTCCTTATATACTCTATATAGAAAACATCAAAATACTTTTTTTATAAAGCCAACTGTGAGAATTTAATTTCCTTTGGCCCAAATGGTTACCTCATGAATGTTTACCAATATGGCTAAAATAAAGTTAATTCCTAAAAAATATGAGGTCCCTAGGGGGTTGGCTAATTCCCTTATATACTCTATATAGAAAACATCAAAATTCTTCTTCTGTGCAAAGGCCAATTTGGGGCCGAAATTTGGCCCCATTCCCATCCGTATATTTTTCCTCAACTGTAGGTGAAATTCCCCCCCCCCCCCCCCCCAAAAAAAAATAATAAAAAAATAAAATAAAAGCCCGTTAAATGATCTGCATTTTTGGCTTTTTGGCTTTTACACACTTCTCCTTCTCAATTTGTTTTGTTTTTTCTCATGTAACTGGTAATCCGCCTGGTAATCTAAAGAGAACTAAAAAGAGAGAGGAAAAAACTTGAAATGAGCTTATCTGTTTTACTCTATTTTGCATAAAATTCTGCCAGATTCATGGCGATGTCACATACGCAAAATGTCGATTTTGTTACGAAAATATTTTTATGTAGAGATGCATTGTTTTGTGGATAAAAGCTAAAAAGACACACTGTAGGTAATTTGGAGAGTACTTTTAGTATTTTGCAAAATAGATTGGCAACTTTCTCTGACCATGTAAATAAAATTAATAACCAAAAAAGCTTTGCATTTCTAAATGTCATCAGTTTTCGCGGATTTACTTTCTCTTTTGACAACTTGTAAATAAAAAGAATCTGAATCGATATTAAAGAATTTTCGAAATATTTTGTTACAGATTGTTATTTAAAAGTTTAATCATGTTATGTAAAAGTTAAATCAACCATTTTAACCAACTGCTTTCATTTTCTTCCCATACAAAAAGCCCTGTGTCTTTCAAACTATCATGATAAATTCTGCTAGTTTATTTTTCAAACACCATTCACATCGTGTAACTGCAACTGATAATACAATATATTATATTATCTTCAATTAATAAATTTCAGAATTTTACTTCCATGAAATTAATGGTCAGGATTGATTTCATGAATGTCTGCCATGATTGCTAAAATGAAGTTGATCTCTGGTTTGTCATTTGATTTCCTTATAGAAAAAATCATCTTGAATATGCTGATTTACACTGGTGAGCGTTTATGGCCCTTGGGCCTCTTGTTATGGGGTTATGAGAAGGGGGTTGGGGGAGGGGGTTATTGCAATGAAACATTGTACATAATTTTGCTGTCAAATGCAGCTGATAATGTTGAAGCATTGCAGAGTTATGAGGTCATGGATATTACATGCTCTTTTATCTAGGGGGCATTATTTTGAATTAATTTATCAAATCACCTTTTCCCAAACTTAAGTGAATTACCAACATATATATATATAGAGAGAGAGAGAGAGAAAGAGAGAGAGAGATGTTGTGTTTTAGAGAGAGAGAGAGAGAGAGAGAGAGAGAATATGTGGATATTCGAAATTGAAAATAAGACTTATGAAGATTTTTGAATACTAAAAGCAGAAGGAAGGAAAGAAATGTTTCAGTGAAAAATATTGGAGAGTATTTTCATTATTCAGATTATTTTACTCCTGATAGGGTATGGTGATTTCTTTTACATTCTATGGTGCTTCTGTACTCCAAAAGTTCAAAAAAGTTCTGAGCAAAGAAGCTGACGGTGTTAACATATCGTAAACACTTGACTGATCAAATCTCAAGAGGTGTATTCTGCACTTTAATCTCCTTAGACAACAAAAAAAGTCATGCATTTAAAACATTTTGAAAGTGGGTTGTGTACCAGACCACCTCAAGGTAACTGTGTATTGAACTAGAGTTTGCCTTTGAAATGCTGGAACACGCATCTGGGGTTTTGTTAGGCATGCGTCTGTGTTAAATCTGGAACCTTTTCATGTCCTGGCAAACTGCATTTGAAGGAGGTCTACCATTAACCATATGAAGAAAATGGCCCAGGTGATCAGTACTGAACTAGATCAGCCTGATATTTTAGCCAGGTTTCATCTTTGACTGGTCTTTGATGATCAGTCTTGTTCAGAAAATTTCTCCATTTACTTAAATCCATAGTTACTCAGCTTTCAACAGTAAGAACATACTGTGATAAAACAGCATGTGGGGTTTAATAGTCACGTCTGTGACAGGTGTCTAGTTTCTTCTCATTTTTGGACGGGGTTATTCAATGAAAAAATTCCGTCCTTTAAATTGATGTTGTTCATCCGGACATTGGTCCTCCGGTCAAGTTGACCTTTTTTTAAAAAAAAAAATCTGCTTTATATGTCCTTCATTGGATAGTTGCTTCAGTGCATGGACCTCTACATTATGCAGTTGACCTTGACCTTTGACCTACTTTTGATGAAAAAAAGCGGTGTCGGGACAGGTTTACCTTTTGGTTTATCTGTTTTAACTTCTTTGTCCTT
This sequence comes from Solen grandis, assembly GCA_021229015.1. Taxonomy (NCBI): domain Eukaryota; kingdom Metazoa; phylum Mollusca; class Bivalvia; order Adapedonta; family Solenidae; genus Solen; species Solen grandis. The sequence continues at coordinate 15,985,393 of CM037783.1, read as the reverse complement.
CATTGGATTGCTTCAGAATTCGTACAGGTGCTTAAGTGGATGGACCTCTTCATTATGCTTCACTTTGACCTTGACCTTTGACCTACTTTAAATGGAAAAAGCCCCCAAAATCTGTCCATACTACCATCAGGTCTTGTTTGAGTGAGAAAGTTGGGTGGGATGCTTTTCTGACTTGACCTTTATATCTTTCTCAAGGTTCTTACCTTTCTGAGGTACAGGTAACATTATAATAGATAATACAGGCAGACTGCAGGACAAATTAGTGTAGTGTACCCTGTAATGGAGCACCTACCCTCGTTAACAGCATTACCTGGCGGAGGCTGAGGTGGATTACCTGAGAAAGAGGGCTATAATGACTCCACAGCTCAGACTGTTTGTAAACAAAAATAATGTGTGCAGGTTTTTGTTTCCAGATGTAAGCTGTGTGATTAGCATATAGTGGGGATTTGTTTGTCATTTAGATTTCTCTCTCTCTCTGGAAACCATCTCTTGTTGCATTGAGGGTTGACCCTAAAACTAATCCATCTTCCGTGATTTCTTTATTTATTTAGAACAGTTTTATAGTCAGCACTTAGATACTGGTTCCTTTGAAATTCCATGTGGTACGTGCAAAGCATCATTAGAATATCTACTGTTTCCACTGACCAAGTGGTTAGAGCCTTTTGTCCAGAACCTGGAGGTTGTGTGTTTGATCCCTGGTGTAACATGAAAAAAGTGAAGAAAAAAAAGTTTCTAGGACCATAATCCCTTAGTGTCTAAGAATTTCCTTAAATTCACATAGATTTTCCTTAGTTTTTAAGGATTTCCTTTAGTCTCATTTATAAAACACCGTAGGAGGTTTATTCCAGTTAAGGAATTATTTTTCATAAAAACTAAGGAGCTTTATGAATACGGCCCCTGGTATATCTCCCATACTTCAGATGATTAGATTGAGGATATAGTCCCAGGACTGTTTGGCCAAATGGCAGGATAATGTGACCAATGTGTTATGCCACTTGTGGGCCTGGTGCAAAACTGTTGTAACTCATCCTTTATTTATATGTAGTTACTATAGCTTGGCATCAAGTCCTTTTATTATATCACCAAGGCAATGCTTTTCTAGAAAAAGTCCCGAAAAGACTCATATTCTGTCAGCAAAATGTATTAACCCTTTCCCTCATAGAGGACACCATGAAAAGACCCTAACTCGCAGGCTGATCAGGTTTTATGCTGTTCGCTGCTCCTCAGTGGTCTGGAAATGAGGATTTTGTAATTAAATTTGGTAAGGTTTAACTGTGTTTTTCTGCAGATCAGGCTTTATGTGGTACCTATTGAGATCGAGTGCATATATGAGAGAAAGGGTTAAACCAATCAAACAAACAAAGTTTAGTATAGATCATTTTTCATATCAGGTTTTCATATACATTTGACACTTCTGTTATCAATTAAGGCAAAGTCCCTTTAATAGTTTGGCTTTGTCTTGGACCACTTAACCTCTACCAAGATAACCAAGGTTCCCTAATGAAACATTAGGAAACCTTGGTTAACTCCGTGAAAGGCCATGAGGTCCTAAATGTAGGAGAACCATTACAGGGACTTTACCTTTAAATACAATGGTTGGGTGGTAGCGGTTCAGTATCTTTGTTTTACAAGTTAAATGATGAAGAATTGCATCACTCCAGGGTATACAGTATTTAAATTTGTTACTGACACATTCCACTCAGACAATCGGGGGCCCTGTTGCCCTATATTTTTTTTTGTTTCCTGGTTTAAAGCCATTGAATGCAATTAACCTAAATTGGCCTTAAATTGCCTGTGACAGCTTCCTTTTGTTAAATTTGATCTAGTAAGATATCTTAATGATATTTCAATGCCATGTTTGTTGTTACATGTACTTAGCTGGATTTGCCAGTATATTCTTACTCAAACATTTACTGCAGAGGCTGTCCATTTTAAACCATAACAAACCAATTTAAATCCTGATCATACCATTTCCGGTGGCTTTTCAGTCTTGGGGAAAGGAATCCCTGGCTGTGACATACCAAAATTGTTAAAAATGGTACTGGTATGGCTCTCTTGCTTGTTGCTCAGCATATAAGGGTAGTTCCAGGAGTGGTTGGCCAGGTGTCAGGATAATGTGACTGGATGTGATATCATGCCATATTCTACGGGTGGCAGCACTCGAGAAGCCATGCATAGTCTCCGATGGACTGAAATATTGTCGATGGTATGTTAAACCAAAAGAAAACAAACCCATGACACAGGAATATTCAATATTGATAAATGTATACCAAGCTTGATAAATGTATACCAAGATTGATAAATATATACCAAGACTGATAAATGTGTAACAAGTTTGATAAATGTAGTTTATAATGTCTTTATAATAGTTTATATATGCAGAGGTATTAGTTGTTTTAAAGCATTTGAAAAAGAAATATTTTAATTACCGCTTAATTATGTACATAGTATTACATATTTTGCCTGCTACTACTCTCATTTTATCTTTATTATTTGTTTATCATAATATTATATGTAGGTGTATGTTTTGCATTTATTAAGAAATAAGTATGCATTGGGGTTTACTCATATATATGTATATAACTATATTTAATTGATAATTTGATATTGACGCCACTGATCTTTGACTATATATAAAACAAAAATGCCATGTTTATTTGTGCATGACATGTGTATACAATGGGCGTAATGCCTACATGTATATTATGAAATAAACTCTATATTTAAAACTTTTCAGTAATATATAAATTTTCAAAACTTAGGAATGCTAACTGTACAGAACATTCAAAGACTGCTCATAACATCTCAGTCATCAGCAGGTTCATAACCAGATGTCACAGCTGAACGTCAATAATCTATAACATTGCAGAATTTTTATACGCATCTTTCACACGCTGAGGCAGACCATTTTTTGTATCGGATCAATCAGCTGTGGTCATAACCACAGTAAATGACTCATAAATAATTATGGCCCGATACTACAACCAATGCTCTGCTCAACTACCTTCAGAGTTCTCAGAACAACCCGTTCTGCCGAGCATAAATCAATAGATATATCGGCTGCAACATGGGGAGAGCCCATACCCTCCTCACAATCACTGGCTTGTAGCTCGTAGCATACATCCAACATTGGAAAAACCCATGTGTGTATTTTGTGAGGAATGTTCTGACTCTCGCATACTTGTGAGAGGAAAACGGTGGTTGTTGGTGTTGGCAGAGTGATTTTACAGGTTTACATCAAACTGTTGGTTGTCAGGCAGAAAAATGTCACTAGAATCGAGCAGATCTCGCTAAGGATATAGTTTTCGATTGTTTAAACTTGAGATCTGACTTCAATTCAGTGAGTGAATTATGAAGTGTTTTTGATATCGTAGGGTTGGTGCTGAAGAATTGTCATTTCTTCAATTCAGCGTTGTGTGAAATAAATTGTTAAAGAGATGTGCAGCAGTGTAGATGTCTTCAGGGAGATGTCATAGTAATATGGAATATCATATAGTGTGAAATCAAGCATGTGTTGTGTGTATTGCATAATGTTTTACAACCAGTGATGTGTCACATGATACCATGTGAGGTCATGTGATACCATGGTATCCCTGAGTACGCCGTGGAATTAACCAGTTCACCAGGATATGAAGCTGCAACTGATTAGCCTCTCTGGATATTCAACCCACAGGTTTCGCATATGATTGATTATATTTTCTTGTATTGCTTCATATTGGGTTCATTCTGATTATATTTTCTTGTATTGCTTCATATTGGGTTCATTTAGTAGTTGTAGCTATCTTAGACATTAAGTTCATTCTTGACTATTTAACCCTTTCCCTCATATAGACTCATTTTGACGCACTCAATAGGTACCACATAAAGCCTGATCTGCAGAAAACCACAGTTAAACCTTACCAAATTTAATTACAAAATCCTCATTTCCAGACCACTGAGGAGCAGCGAACAGCATAAAACCTGATCAGCCTGCGAGTTACTCGCAGGCTGATCTGGTTTTATGCTGTTCGCATAGGTCTTTTCATGTTGTCCTCTATGAGGGAAAGGGTTAATCAGACCAGGCAGTAATAACCACTGTTTATTCCTAATTATTTAGTTATACCAGTCTGTAGTCTTAATCAAATACTGGCATATATTTGCGCAAAATTGATGCTAAAGATTGTAGAACAAAAAAAAGTGCTTTTGTAAAATGTCTAACAAGTCATTCATTTGCTAGTCAAAGTTTTATGCCTTAGATTTTAGTAGGAAAGTTGTTAGTTGCTTGCAGAAGGTCAGTCTATAGTGTTGATTCAGTAGGCCAGTTATTGGTGCTGGTGTAGTTAGAGGGTCCCCTTGCTTGTCATAATGTTCAGGGAGGTACCAGGACTAGTTGACCTGTGTCAGGATAATGTGTGACTAGATGTGGTACCATGCCACGTGTGTAGAACATGATGTCGCAGTGAGGCAGCACTATATCTGTCAAAATATGGCAAAGTCCCCCAATGATTAACCATTTCCCTCATAGAGGAAACCATGAAAAGACCTATGCGAACAGCATAAAACCAGATCAACCTGCGAGTAACTCGCAGGCTGATCATGTTTTATGCTGTTCGCTGCTCCTCAGTGGTCTGGAAATGAGGATTTTATAATTAAATTTGGTAAGGTTTAACTATTTGTTTTCTGCAGATCAGGCTTTATGTGGTACCTACTGAGTGCGTCAAAATGAGTCTATATGAGGGAAAGGGTTAAATCATTGTTGATTGGACATAAACCCAAGCAGTCAAACAGATCTGTGAAAGACCTGAAATAATACTTGACTAAATCACTTGTAACAAAGGTAATAAAAAGGTCACTGAATTTGTAAACAGCGAGTACTTCAAAGGAAACTGGTAACTACCAGGAGCATGTGTCATGGTTGTTTGGTGGCTGATGAATATCTTACTGTCATGTTTCTGACACCAGTGTATAACCCCTCATAGCATCAAAGAAATGCAATCAAAACATGCTTTTTAAACAAACAAGTTAAACGTTTGTCTTGTGAATATTCTTGTTCAGATTTGTGCGTCTGTCCATTCATGCGTTCGTTTGTCCGTCCGTAATGCCTCAGGTTTATCTTTGCGTTTTAGCTTTTTCCTATGAAGATGACTGCACATCATTAAATGTACATCAAGATATAAACTTTTAAAAGTGCAAGCAAATGTTTGGTTGTGACCAAAGTTTGCCAGCGGAGCATCAGTGTTGCAGAGACACATTTTCTTATGCCTATAGACTGTGTAGAATCTTAGCTACAATGTCATATGAGTAAACACAGGAGTCTCCCACTGGGTGAATGGAGCTCTCTGATCTGGGTTTATTATGTTTGCCTGGGCATCAAAATGCACCTATATATGGTAATGGGTTAACTCAGCCTGACAGAGGTTTGTATAACTGACAACTTCACAGAAGTGAGCTCTGTATAGGAATCACGTTAGTCCCGATGTCTGGTCCTACAGTTACATTCACATGAAAATAAGGTAGCATGTGGGAGTATTAATCACCTATAATGATATTTGAGGGGTCTGGTGCAAAAGTGAACCAACCAACAATAAAAAATAGGTAAGGTTAGTTCACTTTTGCACCAGACCCTCAGTTATAGTTTAACATGGCAAACCCTTTACTTCATAAATATTCTTTTACAAATTTTGACATGATGAACATTAATTCCATTGAACTTAAACTCATATATGAAACAATGAATTTTCTTTGCTCTTAAGGCTGAATAGAATTTGAGCTACAATATTGTGTAAGCTAACAGAGGAGACCCTGATCAGACAGCTCCTGTGGCCAATCTCAAATTGGAGCTGTCTGATCAGGGTCTGCTCTGTTTACCTATGCATCAAAATGTGCCTCTATGAAGTATAGAGTTAGATCATTATTTTGCATCTTTGCTTGCCAGTCACTTTTATAGTGACTGGGGCCGATCTCACTAAGCCTGGTCAGGGGTGTACAATTCTACTGATTTAGTTAGTGCAGGGGGAGTGATAAATCATAATATTTCTTTGTATTTTTTGTTGAATTGATTATCACAGACTTGTGAATTAAGGAACGTAACTGCCCTGGTGACAACATGCTTACGACTAAGATTAAAGTGTGTCCATACCATGTTTAGTGACAGCTAGGTGTTAGAATAGTAGAACTGGTATCATCGCATGTGTCTTATGTCGAATACTACTTTGTTGTTGAATAATATTCTGCCTCATTAGAAGAGGGCCTCCATGGCCGAGAGGGTAAAGTCGCTGACTTTAACACTCACTCAGCCCCTCACCGCGTGGGTTCGAATCCCAGCAATGTAATTCGGAATAGCCTTCCAGCTGGCTTGCCGTAGGTCGGTGGTTCTACCCGATGCCTCCGTGCATTCGGGGTCTTCCTCCACCTGTAATTAGCTGGACGTCACTATATGACTGAAATACTGTCGAAGCGACGGGTAAACTCAAATAGTCAGGTTAAGTCATATGAAGAATTGTCAGAATGAAAAGGACAGATATGTTGACGGGATGTCAAATTCACAGATTATTGGTTTCCAAGGTTACTTAAATTTAGTTGTGATTAATTTGAAGATTTAACCAACACCTTTGCAAACAGAACAGACCAGGTCAGACAACTTCTTCCAGGATCCTTACAAATTTAAGTACGGCTTTAATTTTTAAGGACTTGGGATATGGCTTCTCATTAGGTGTACTGTAGGATAATGGAGATGGGATAATGACAACGGGATAATCATCATTGGGTGTGTTAGAGAATTAAGTGATGAGTTATATGTAACTGCCGTGTTTCTGACACCAGGGAATCCAGTCGTAATTGTTCGACAGTATAAGTACCATGCTGCACTCTGCCGGCAACATATCTCAGCCAGTGTGTCAGTGTATCTGTGTAGTAGTCTCTAACATTTGGGGATGGTCTCCCCATCTGTAGCCAAGTTCCTGCATTCAGGATCTTCCTATAGACCCATCCCTCATCTCTGGTGCTATTTAAAAAAATGTTTTTTTTTTTTTTATATCCTTGCTTCACACAAGTGTACTTATCTCTTCATGTCCTGTCCAACAATCACCTGGCAGTATTAAGCACCTTAAAGGTTCCACTTTGTCTTGGACGAGTAAACCTGTACCCAGATAACCAAGGTATCCTAATGAAACATTAGGAAACCTTTGTTATCTCCGTGAAAGGCCATTAGGTCCGAAATGTAGCGGAACCAATACAGGGACTTTACCTTAAGTGATAGTAATAGTTTTAATTATTTGTTTCACAGACAATCAGAATCCAGTTTAGAAGTTTGTTTGGGGGTAGTGTAGAGAGGCATCATTATTAGAAACATTAAAAAACTAACATTCAATAAAATAGTACATGTTACCTGTAATCAAACAGCATAGATGTTAAGCTTGGGGCAGTTATATTTCAGAGATAATATTATTTGGAAGATTGGTATATGACGCACTGTATTCCTGCATAGTCAACAGTATTCCTTCTGACATGGTTTCCATTCTTGAGATAATCCCTCTGTAGATGCTACGCTATGCTGGTAGCACAGCCAAGTTCAGTCAGGGATGAATAGTGGTAACCCTGCCAGAAAAAAAACTCCTCAAAGCTGGCAATGCAACCAGCATAACCCAAATCAAATTGAAAAGTGCGTTGACATAATCTATTCGGTATTTAAAAGTGAGGGTTTTAGAAAATTAATATGCAAAATCAATTGTTGTGAACTTGAACAAGTCTGACTTTATTATTGTTAATATTTTATTAATCAGCTGACTAAAATAAACAGACTCTCTTAGTCTCAAAAATGCCTGATGTCTTTAAAACGTGAATATTTGTGTCCGCATTCTTTAAGTAGCTTGCAGTAATCTTGTAGCTCTTGACTGTTCAGAACCAGGACAGGTGAGAGATTTGTTATTGCAAGTTGGTTTGTCTCGTGTGAAAATCTGGCAGTGTGTCAAAGTTTTTTACCCCCTCTGTTTTTAAAGGAATGATAGATAATGTGAGGAGATAGATGATAATGTGAATGCATGTAATTACATTATCTTTCACATGAGGTGAAGAATTGTGTGTTGTCAGTTATCTTGAAACTTGTGTCATGTTATATTCCGGTTATCATAAAGTTGATACAATACTGTATGTTTATACCTCGTAGAGGACACCATGAAAAGACCTATGCGAACAGCATAAAACCAGATCAGCCTGCGAGTTACTCGCAGGCTGATCAGGTTTTATGCTGTTCGCTGCTCCTCAGTGGTCTGGAAATGAGGATTTTGTAATTAAATTTGGTATGGTTTAACTGTGGTTTTCTGCAGATTAGGCTTTATGTGTGGTATCTACTGAGTGTGTCAAAATGAGTCTATATGAGGGAAAGGGTTAAACCAGAATATCTCCATGTATCAGTTTGTATCTGTCAGCATCTTCTTCCTAGCTCTGTTATACTACTGTAATACTACTGTTATACTACTGTTATACTACTGTTATACTACCATAGTTTAAGGTCAAGTGTTTACAATGTGATTTCAGAGGGTCAACTGGTAAAACACTGTTGTTTACAAAGTGCTTACAGATGGTCAACTTTTATACCACTATAGTGTTTAAATAGTGTGTAAAGAGGGTCAACTGTTATACCACAGTATTGTTTATATAGTGCTAGTGGGGGTGGGGGGTCCACAGTAATGTGTAACATTGATTACAGAGAGTCTTTTTATACTTTACCACTTTAGTGTTGCAATGGATATCATGTTATACCATTATAGTGTTTAAATAAATAATGTGTATAGAGGGTCAACTGTTATACCACTATAGTGTTTACAAGTGTAATTAAGGGTTAAATGTTAAAATAGCAAGAGTTGATATTTTTGGGATTGATCTAAATGTCGGTTTGGAAGTTCTTGTAAATTACGTTGATCTTGACCAGTACCATGATCCAGAGAAGGCAGTGAAATCATTAAACATTAAACGGGACAGTTGCTTTCATGAACTAGTATTCAGATATTGTAGATAGATTTAATATGACTTAGAACAACAGCATACAGCCTGGTTGACATAAAGTCTGCTGATAAAATAAAGATATTATTCAAAGAAAATATATACAAAGCACCTTAAAAACCATGGCATACTATTGGAACCTTATCTGTGACCTATTATTTGTGACCCTCACTGAAATATGAGCAAGTTGCAGTGCACGTTTAACCCTGCTGTGACACTGCCATCGGCAATTTGATTAATCCTTCTGAGGCAGACATTCAATAAGCCAGATCCACTCTGACAAGTGCATGTTTTGCACAATGCTTTATATTGATGTGAGAATGTTTAGCCTTGAGGGATCCAGAGTGTGGTTTAGTTTCACACTAGGTGCCAGCCTTATTCTGTAACACCATTTTGTGACGGTGCTGTAGGGAAGTTCACGGTCTAATCACCATCATCATACGTATTCACTGAATGTATCTGAATATCACTCAAATATAGAGAAATAATGGCGCTTTGTTGTGTATATACCAGTCGAGAGTTCAAATCCCAGTAAGGAATTGACCTTATGCCCATACGGCATGTACCTAATATGTTTGTCAAGGATTGCTTATTATAAAGGGCTATTGAGAGCTTAAGGTCCATGTGTATTTAGCTTGTTTTGAAGATTTGTGCACATTATCACTTTCTAACCTTATATCTTATGAATATTCAGATATATGTTGATGAATATTACTGTAAACCAGGAAATTGTTTTGCGCATTTTAAGTTAGCGAGTTTCACGGACGGGTTATTTCCGGGGAAAAAAAAAATGCCGCAAATAACCCCCCTGCCATAAAAACGCGAAAATAAGTCACTAAAAGAAGTTTGACCTAGTTTAACTTACATGTTTGTGTGTGTGTGTGTTATTTCCATTGTTTGTTCATTAACTGTTCTTTAGTAAACAGGGGAAACGACTCTAATAAACTTGTGGGTCAGTGGACAGTTTTGTTTTTATTTACCAAACAAAAGTGTACACATCAAAAATTACCAAATGGCAAAAAGGTTAATACCAAAGTGAAATAAATGAATGCAGTGCCCACTTTAAATGAATATATACGAAATACAGAAGAAACGCTTATCAGTCTTGTAAGTCAATAAATGCATACCCAAGCGGTACATCTTGACAAACTAGTATACTAGTAACTCCTTTCAGCAGCTTGTCTAAAACCTGCTTAAACTATTAACTGAAAACTGTTAAGTCATATTCAATGGAATATTGTATCATGCTATTCAATGATTACATTTTGTACGTTAGCGTGTATTGTTTCATGGGATTTGCGGTCTGCTCAGATCCGCTAAATTTAATGCCGCAACTATGCCTGAACGTATAAAAACGTGAAAGCTTCTTGGCGCGAAAGTTTAATGCCGCGACTGTGCCTGAACACATAAAAACGCGAAAGCTTCTTGACGTGAAAGTTTAATGCCACGACTATGCCTGAACACATAAAAATGCGAAACTGCTCAGATCCGCTAAATTTAATGCCGCGACTATGCCTGAACACATAAAAACGCGAAAGCTTCTTGACGTGAAAGTTTAATGCAGCGACTATGCCTGAACACATAAAAACGTGGAAGCTTCTTGACATGAAAGTTTAATGCAGCGACTATGCCTGAACACATAAAAACGTGGAAGCTTCTTGACATGAAAGTTTAATTCCGCGACTATGCCTGAACACATAAAAACGTGGAAGCTTCTTGACATGAAAGTTTAATTCCGCGACTATGCCTGAACACATAAAAACGTGGAAGCTTCTTGACATGAAAGTTTAATTCCGCGACTATGCCTGAACACATAAAAACGTGGAAGCTTCTTGACATGAAAGTTTAATTCCGCAACTATGCCTGAACACATAAAAACGTGGAAGCTTCTTGACATGAAAGTTTAATTCCGCGACTATGCCTGAACACATAAAAACGTGAGAGCTTCTTGACGTGAAAGTTTAATGCCGCGACTATGCCTGAACACATAAAAACGTGAGAGCTTCTTGACGTGAAAGTTTAATGCAGCGACTATGCCTGAACACTTAAAAACGTGAGAGCTTCTTGACGTGAAAGTTTAATGCAGCGAAGCTTCTTGACATGAAAGTTTAATGCAGCGACTATGCCTGAACACATAAAAACATGGAAGCTTCTTGACATGAAAGTTTAATGCAGCGACTATGCCTGAACACATAAAAACGTGGAAGCTTCTTGACGTGAAAGTTTAATGCAGCGACTATGCCTGAACACTTAAAAACGTGAGAGCTTCTTGACGTGAAAGTTTAATGCAGCGACTATGCCTGAACACATGAAAACGTGAAAGTTTCTTGATGCGAATGTTTAATGCCGCAACTGTGCCTGAACACATAAAAACGTGAAAGTTTCTTGACGCGAATGTTTCCTGATTTACAGTAATTTAAAGGTCTTAAAAATGGTATATTAAACAAAGAATTTTCCTAGCCATGCAAAACATGTAGAATCTAAGTGAAAATGTTGTATGAGCAAACAAAGGAGACTCTGATGGAAGGAGATTAGGATTAGGGTCTGTTCTGTAATTTTTCAATGCCGTGAAATGAGTCTTATATAAGGCCGCCCCCAAAAAAAACCTGAAACCGAAAAAAAGAGGATCAGTAGGTTTGGATTTTTTTTTTTTTTACATGAAACGAAAGGTAAAACAAGGGAAATATTTTTTTTAAGGCGGAAAGGTGAAGAGTTAAAAATGAGGGTCGGTCAGGAGACCAGAAATGGAACTCTTTTTTTTTTGTGGCCTAAGATAAAGGTTAAACAGCAAGCAAGGTGCAGTTTGTTAAGAATTTATTCAGGTTGCTACCCATTAATCCCAGAAAAACGATTTACATATCAAACTTAGTGTCTAAAATATGTAATAAAATTAAGTTTAATTGCTTATAAAAAAATAATTGATGCTGGAAGGCAGTGGAATAGCTTTTAGATTAAGACCAACTTTGATCTAAATCATGTTCCAAATTACCAAGATTAATCCCAAGATCATGATTGAGGTAATTCTGCAGTACCAATCCCCCTTCATTATTTTATCTAGCAGACCTGGTTGGAACAAACCAATGAAATCCAGTGTCACTTTCCCCCCCTTGTTAATACCGACCTGTTTTTATTGCTTGCATCTAGCTACTTATTGGAGGCATTTGCTGCACCTAAGAATTTAACTGCTGTTCTTGCCTGTCAAGAATTTGCCATAATTTATCAAACTCAAAACAGTGAACTCTGTGATTTTCTTGGCAGCTATATTTTCTCACAGTCTGGAAGTGGATTTGTTTTATTTTGTTAAAGTTTAAATTGGCACTAGCTTTTTCTAGGGTCACTTTTATTGGAGGGAGACCTCCCAAATGTAGTGCAGATCTTTTTAAAACCCTGTATAGGTGCTGGCTCTATACTCTAGGGTCACTTTTAGTGGAAGGAGACCTCCCAAATGTAGTGCAGATCTATTTGAACCCTATATAGGTGCAGGCTTTATACTCTAGGGTCACTTTTAGTGGAGGGAGACCTCCCAAATGTAGTGCAGATCTATTTGAACCTATATAGGTGCAGGGCTCTATCATCTATCGGTCACTTTTATGGAGGGAGACCCCAATTTAGCAATCTATTTGAACACTATAGAACCCTCTATCTATACTCTGTGCTTAGTAATAGTTAGCCCTTTGTCTCTAATAGACACATTATGATGCCTTTGCAAACACAGCAGACTCTGATCAGATAGCTCCTGTAAGATGTCTGATCAGAGTCTCCTCTGTTTGGTCATACAATTTTGTAGCTAAGATTCTAAGGTCTGCACAACGAAGGAAAATCCACTGATTTATATTGCATTTTAACCCTTTCCCTCATAGAGGAAACCATGAAAAGACCTATGCGAACAGCATAAAACCAGATCAGCCTGCGAGTAACTCGCAGGCTGATCAGGTTTTATGCTGTTCGCTGCTCCTCTGTGGTCTGGAAATGAGGATTTTGTAAATAAATTTGGTAAGGTTTAACTGGTTTTCTACAGATCAGGCTTTATGTGGTACCTATTGAGTGCGTCAAAATGAGTTAATATGAGGGAAAGGGTTAAAGTTCAATAAATTAATATAAATGAGGTCATAAATCTTCATATGAATATTCATGAGGTGAAGGGATACGTGTAAATACTTAGGAAATGAATTTATTATATACCTATACATTTTCTGGCACAAGTACATGCAAAACACGAGGCGCAAATACAACTTAACAGATTGAAGTTACCTATTATGTCAGTGACAAAAACAATATCGTGACGTCACTTTCTTGACAAACTTGATAAACTCATTAAAACCTGTGTAAATTGATTTCTTGTGTCTTGAATATTTATAGGTATATGATGAAAGAAAAATTATGTTGTTAAGGTTTTGTGGCTTTGTATTTTGCTACTCGAAGCGTAGGAAAAATTGACATATCGCGAGACCGCGCTGCTTGTAGCAAAATACAAAGCTAGGAAAAGCTGCTGCAACATAATATTCCCACTATCATCGTTTTTATACTGTAATGGAAATACCCAAATATTGCATTCTGAACCAATACATTTTTAACCCTTTCCCTCATATAGACTCATTTTGACGCACTCAATAGGTACCACATAAAGCCTGATCTGCAGAAAACCACAGTTAAACCTTACCAAATTTAATTATAAAGTCCTCATTTCCAGACCACTGAGGAGCAGCGAGCAGCATAAAACCTGATCAGCCTGTGAGTTACTCGCAGGCTGATCTGGTTTTATGTTGTTCGCATAGGTCTTTTCATGGTTTCCTCTATGAGGGAATGGGTTAATAACATTATAGCTGTAGGATTCACACATGCCCCGTTGAGTCACATCAAAGTTTTATAAATTGTTAAATTTTTTTTTTTATTGTTGAACCTGGGCAGTGAAACATGTGTATTCATCACTTTCAGTGATCGTTCTAATATTAATTGACATAAATTTGACATGAAAGGATTTCAAACATGAATATGAATGAGGTAAAGGGATAATTAGCATAAGACTGCCTGTAATGGCATTAATTAATCAGTAATTGGAAGCTGTGAAGAAGTGATGACACAGATCTCTTCAATATCAACCACTGCATTAACTTCCAAGGTAAACGCAATTGATCACTGTCCTGTCAGATGGAAGAGGTGACCTTGACCTTGTAGTTAACCCTTTCCTCATAGACTCATTTGACGCACTCAATAGGTACCACTTAAAGCCTGATCTGCAGAAAACCACAGTTAAACCTTACCAAATTTAATTACAAAATCCTCATTTTCAGACCACTGAGGAGCAGCGAACAGCATAAAACCTGATCAGCCTGCCAGTTACTTGCAGGCTGATCTGGTTTTATGTTGTTCGCATAGGTCTTTTCATGGTTTCCTCTATGAGGGAAAGGGTTAAGAGGCAGGGCTCGATTGATGGTGTCTCCGTGTGATGGATGTGTAAATATCCTGCCGGCTTTTTTTTGACAATTTAAACTGTAGTATTTACATTATCAACTGCACTAGAAAGGAGAGAGTCCAATGATGCGTCGCCCCCAATCAAATTTTGTATAATTATATATATATATATATATATATATATTATATATAATAATATATAATATATATATATATATATATCTTTATTGGCACACCAAGGCCTGATGCATATTGTAAATCGGGTGCGGGGTGGAGGAAAAAATATAAAAAGGGACACACAATTACAAATGGGGTCACAGCAAAAAGTAAATAAGCTTTCATGAAAACAAATAACAAAGTACTAGTAGTAGTAGAGCTGTTTCTTCCATCAGGAAGACTATGGTAGCCCATATTTTTGGACCGCAACTGTTTGTGTTGACTCCTGATTATCTGACAGTGTGCCAGCCTGACTGATCCAACTGGTGGAAGAGAGCATGTCTCTACCCCAGCATAAAACATCATAATGTGTATTTTATGACATATGACTCAATTACATTGAATGCACCCATCTGGTCCCCGATTCTGGATGTTGCCTTGTCTAGGTTTTGTCTCCCTGGTGATAAATACATATAACTTACAGGTGTTTTTTTCGTCAGTATATAACACACTGGTAGAGTCATTTATTATAATGTCACTGTGTTCGCTAATGACATGCTGAGTTGATGGTTTCAGCTGCCGTTCATAGAGTGCTTACGTTACTCCTTTGCAATATGAAGTATATGATACGATCTACAAGTAGGTTGGAACAAGTATAAATCCAGATCAGCCTGAAGATGTATATTGAATGATGATTAGGATTAATAATATTAGCTGCTGCTTATTACATCTGAAAGATAAGGAAGTACCACAGAAAAAAACCTCCAAGAATAGCTTGCTGTCTGCTTGGATTTTCTCGTTTCACAGTTAAATTTATGCCAAAATACCTTAAACTGGAATTTCCATAACTGCTAACCAATAAAAAAATGTATGCTGTAGAATCATTCATTTTCGTGGGGGACTAATTTTCGTTGATTTTATGGACGGCTTTATCCATGATTATTAATCCCAGTGAAAACTGTTTACTTAACAGACGTCGCGCTTTCTAGAACATGTATCCACGAATTTATCTGCCAACGAAATCAACTTATTACAGATTCCACGAAAATTAATGTCATTGAAAATTAATGATTTTACAGAATGCCTTACATGATTTCAGCAGTTTCTTTCGACTTTGAAAAACATTTGGGATTGGGATACACTTGTTTTGGCATAATGTAGGAAGACTTGCTTAGATATAACTCCTTTTAAAGTTGTATTATTTATGTTAACCCTTTCCCTCATATAGATTCATTTTGACGCACTCAATAGGTATCACATAAAGCCTGATCTGCAGAAAACCACAGTTAAACCTTACCAAATTTAATTACAAAATCCTCATTTCCAGACCACTGAGGAGCAGCGAACAGCATAAAACCTGATCAACCTGCGAGTTACTCACTGGCTGATCTGGTTTTATGCTGTTCGCATAGGTCTTTTCATGGTATCTCCTATGAGGGAAAGGGTTAAAGGATTCTTTAGTTTTCTTTATATCAGTCCAGTCAAATTTTCCCTCTCTCTCTCTAACTCCAGTATCCATATTTCTGTCTTTCTTTTCTTTCTGTCTAAGCCCTTTGACCTTGCCAGGTGGCAAAGTAATCAAATTCAGTGGCTTACGGTGTTGTCAGGTTTGACAGAGGGTTGAGGGTTCCAGGTATATTTCATGATCTAAGTTGGCCGAGCATTTAGCTGATGAGCCTTTTGTTGTTTGGACAGGTCATTACACGCCACATTAAGTTTCCTTGGAAATGCCTCTTGCTATATGTTGGCTGTTTTTTCGATATTTAGTAAGTATTTCAAACATGTTCTTAACAACACACTATGGTATGTTGTTCAACAGATTGTTTGCTTGTGTGTTATAGAATGATAGAAAGAAAAGAAGACCTGGAAGAAATGATGCATAAATATGAGCACCCCTTGAAAAGAAATAAAATCCACTGAAAGTCAACCCTCTATCTATATAATTCTGGTGAGCCCTTCTGGCTTTCAATGGACAATATTATTAATACATTTTCTCTTCATCAAATTTAAATAAACTGACAAATGCTCAGAACAAAATTGGGAAAAGACAATTTTTTAACATTTAATTGGGGGAAAAAAATGAAATATCTTTTTTTTTCTAAATGGGTGATACCATTGCAAACTTTGTTTACACATAAATGGTAATTATGCATTTAACCCTTTCCCTCATATAGACTCATTTTGACGTACTCAATAGGTACAGACCGTAATCCGTTCAAGTACACCAAATCTGCGTTCCGTTTGCGTTTGAACATCGTTTCATTTGCGTTTGCAAATCGTTTCATTTGCGTTTATCGTTTACGTTTCTAAACGATAAACGCTGGATATAAACGCTGAATGCATCTATAAACGATTACAAACGCATTTGCATTTCAACTTCGTTTATTTTCGAACCGTTCTCCGTTTGCGTTCACCGTTCACCGTTTGCGTTCACCGTTTGCATCGTTTTTCGTTTACCGTTTACACAAACGCATCATCTCTGACACTGCTTTCTGCACGTATCGGACCCAAACCATTTCGGAACCTAGACTAATGTGACCCTAGTGAAATCGTACCCCTGGACCTATCTGTCTATACATTCTAAACGCTGGAAGTAACTTAAACAATTAAGTCACACAAAAAGTATTAGTGGCTATAATTTGAATTATTAAAATCAAATTTATTTTTCTAATTTGTTAGAGGGAAATCGGTGAAGTGTAAGAAAAACATTCTGGAAATAATTTTACGAAAAATCTGTGAAGTTGTTGCAACCTCTAGAAAGACAAAACAATGGCGGGTACTAGCAGGCAGTATAGGTCTTTGGGATTACTTAGCCATTTCCGAGTATCCTGCTTGCCGAGATTCTTTAAATTAAAACCTGTTGTCGGTATTTTTTGTAATAGTTCATCCTGCGTAAGTGATGTTGACAAAATAAATGTCATCGGTTGAAAGTAGTCTTGAACGGTTATTATATTTTTTTTGAATTCACATTGCGACAAAATCGAGAGAAAAAACGTAACACAGTCAAGGTAAAATTGACAATCATCATAATACGTCATCCACTAAAGGCATGTTTTTTATTGGCTATTGCAAATAAACTAGGCGAATGATTGGACAATCGGTTCTATGTCATTGTGTGTGATAAGTTCCAGACTGTAAACAAATTTGATTACACGCTGTCATATCAGTTTACACAACAGGTGCCATAAACGGCACGCGTAGGGTTCAGCGATTTTCCAAAGTTACAGTGCGATATAAAATCTTTTTCCCCCTCCACAAAAATAAAAATGGAACTAGCGTGCGATCTTAATACAATACAATTTCATTAACGTAGTGCACAAAGTGTGTACGTGACAATTGGCATGTACAAAATGAGGACCTATATAACCTGCTAACTAATCAAGCGAGAAAAACTGAAGTATTAATTTTATTACATATTAATATTAGATAGACCAACAAAAGATTCAAATCACTTTCAGACATCAAATTAAAATTAAAATTTTCAACAATAAAGCTAAGACAAAGACGTAATAAGTACGTCTAAGAACATAAGAAGATGAAAAGAAATATTGCCGACGTTTGGGGAATATCGCAACTTCTTGGCAATTTTGATAAAGGAAAAACGCCAAGTCATCCGTAATCCAACCTACAGTGCATAAAGGTCATCGTTGATCGGGGAAGCTGTGGGGGCTGTTATTATTGCCGATAAGATAGTGTATGAAGGCATGTCGCTATGGAATTATGACATGTCGGCGAGATTAAGGCATGTCGGCAATATGCCTTCGCGTTTGAAGGCATGTCGGGCCCGACATGCGTTATTGGCCTGGCGGAAACCCTGTTAGATAAAATACACTGCAATCTTTTACAACCATAATATAAACTAAACTAAGACTTATATATATTGGAAGTCACGATAAAAACATCGTATGCATATAACCATAACAATACCGGGTGACCCTTCTTAACGCTTGCTTTTTTTACGTGCAATAACACGGAAAAAATACGCTTCATGTGATATTATTGGTAATCTGAATACAACAAATGCTTTGGCCATTTACAGCATCATTTATTAAATATGACCAAGACATATAGAAGGTTGCACGAGTTTGTCGTGCTTATATACTGCAGCTATTAAAACTGCCTACTCGGCTGAATAAAATTATTGAACCAGACTTCAGAAAGCCGTTAGTAACATAACTGAATGTTAATTTGCATCTCGTGTATGCATCGTACTAAATATTTATACAGTCTTCGTAACTACTGTAACTTGTGGTAAACTAGAATTCACCTTTTTGCCTAATGTTTATAAAAAATTCACGAATGGTTACTTTGATAGGCTATATTATAATTTGCTTAATTCAATATTCAAAACTAGTTCATCTAAATAAAGTTTTTTCTTCGCTGTTTTTATTTACTCATTATTCTGTGTTATTTTTGTTTCCTTATGAAACATAACAGCAACTACTTCAATTGTGTCGTATGCAGATATTTCTAAAGATCTACATTTGTACGGTGATGGATATTTTGATGACATTATATCTGCTGACACAATTCAATATTCAGTAGTTATCAAAACACATAACGATCCATAGGACAACACAGGAAATGATTGCATAATGTTACATAACATAGTGCACCCTACTGTGGTGTCACAGTATGCAATCTTTGTTTTTTGTCACCATTCGCCAATCAAGACACACAGCAGCCGGACGAACCCCCTCCCCCCCATGAACCGGATATGAGCGAGGCAATTTAATTATTTTACAGGGTAGACATAATGCATCCCATGATGTTTTACAATAGGACAAAACACCCCCATGTATATATACTTTTTCTTAATGAAAACATATTTTACACTGCTTTTTTTAAAGATGGAATTCCTTATAATACCAAATTTGACAAGGTAAGACACCCCTGAGGTGGTGTTTGTACATATTGTACGACAGGTTATTAAATCAAAATAGTTGTATAAGGATTTGTTTGTGATTTTGGTGAAATTTCTAGAAGGAAATTTTTGATCAATACAAGATATTAAAACGTAAATAAAAAACACTTTAAAGCATGATAAGTTTTTAGCATGTCACTTTTTAGCAAGACTGATAACATTTGTTTTAAATTGTCCAATGTATGCAGATACATGGTACACGTAGACACTTTATTTCAAGGTATTATGGTAAATGTATAGCTTTACTGCAAACAGATAACAAACCACTGGGATTTTGTTTAAAAAACATTAAATCAAGAGGAATTGTATTCTTTAATTTAGAAAGTTATTCTGATAGGCAGTTCATTAGTTAAATTTTTCTTCTTCGTTTTGTAGGCATGTACGTTTATCAATGTAATCAACTACCAAGACATTGTAAAACAATTTAGGTCTACTATATATCAATAGTCATCTTCACATGAGCATTTCTTTTTTATATAACAGGTGTTTATCCCGGTGTTTATAACTGAAATTTGTCCGACTCGTATAAATAATGGGGTGGCAGATATTCACGTCATAAACATATTGCATTGTGTCACTTGTGTGTAACAATATATTTAGACTTAAATGATACAATTTTCCGTTGTTGAAATTTATCGAGAACGTATTTAGAGAAAAAAAAACAACAACATGATTAATGGATAAAAAAAAAATTAATAAAATATTACAACAACCACGTGTAACAAACAAGCTCTCTTAATTTATCGGCTAATATTGTACATGTAGTCAATTTGGGGAATCTTCGGCAATTTCATACATACAAGCTGCCGGATGTTGTCATAATGACTAATCAGCCTATCACACTAACTTAGACAATTATCTTCTCAAAGTGTCACAATACCCGTTCGCCAATACACTGACTGGTCTAGTCGCCGTTAATAAACGCTTATACAAACACGTGAATAGAGAACCAATTCTAGGCCGCTTTTATGTTTATTACATAAACAAAAATAAATCTTATGACGGGGAAAGAAAAAATCCCTTTTTACTTTATTGTAAACATTTAAAACATTTTTTTACAATTGTATCACTCATTTATTTAACAAAAAAAATGCTTTTGGCATAAATGAATGCACTATTGATGTGTTGTTTTTTTTTCGTTAAAATATAATTGCACTGTCAACATAACCACGATAAAGTTAGAGAATATCCGAATCCCATACCTCAGCGTTTAATGCAAACGTTTTGATACCGTTTATCGTTTGCGTTTATTTTACGTTTTCGTTTAACGTTTCGTTTGCGTTCCGTTCGTGTTTCGTTTGCGTTTGAATAGCGTTTCGTTTACGTTCGTTTGGTGTACTTGAACGGATTACGGTCTGTATCACATAAAGCCTGATCTGCAGAAAACCACAGTTAAACCTTACCAAATTTAATTATAAAGTCCTCATTTTCAGACCACTGAGGAGCAGCGAACAGCATAAAACCTGATCAGCCTGCGAGTTACTCGCAGGCTGATCTGGTTTTATGCTGTTCGCATAGGTCTTTTCATGGTTTCCCTCTATGAGGGAAAATAGATCTTGAAATACCCTTGAATTTGATGTTTGTCTTTAAAAACCCTTGAAAATCACATTTTGCCTTATAAACCCTTGAAAAAAACTTAAAGTTAACTGAAAGGTCTTAAAAATCCTTAATTTGAAAATAAAATATTGATCATTAAAAAGTGTTTATCAAGTTGATATAAAATTGAGGTGCATCCTTTTCATACCTTAAGATTCAAAGCATAAGTTGCAGTTTATGCAAGTCCTTAATTTTGAAACCCTTGAAAAACCTTAATTTTGCTTCAGAAAATTTTTATGAACCATGAATTTAACACTTTTGTAAAAGTCATTTCAGGGGTTTGAATCAAAACATTTTTTTCCATATCATGAAATCTGAGCAAGACTGCTGGATTTCAGATTTGAGCAGGAAGTGTGAAGGGGTATTGATTGGCGGCTAAGGACTGTCTGACACGGATCAATACCTGATCCTGCCCATTGATTCCCACACCTGTGGCGTCTGCTTGTTGTTCTCTCATGTATATCGTTGGGAATTAAAGCACCTTCAGTGTGGCAGAAGTTGTCTGCCTTGTGGTTGGAATTTAGCCAGGTAGTTGCCCCTATGTACAACATGTGGCAGGAGTTGTCTGCCTTGTGGATGGAATTTGGTCGGGTAGTTGTACATACAGCATGGGGGAATTGAGCATTTGTGTGTTGAAGAAGTTGTCTTTAACTGGGTTGGACTTAAGTTTGACGTATTTACCACATTTAGGGTGAGCAACAGATATTTGCCCTGTTCTTGATAGATCTGATGGAAATATGTATGGCAGACATTGTCTCTTCTGTTACTAGACTTGCGTGTGGTGAATCTTTTGGGGGGGGGGGGGATATCATTTTCAGTGCAGTAGAAGTTGTCTTCCCTGAGGCTTGATTTCAGTCTAGAAAATACCCTGTCATTGTGGCAGCAGTTTTCTACCTTGTGGTTGGACTAAAGTCAAGTAGTCCTCATATACACAGTTGGAAATCTGGCAACTTCAGTTTGTCAATGGTAGCTAGGTGACATGAAAGTGCACCCTTTCACATTTCTTAGAATAATATTTGCTGATTCTGGTACAGTTTCATCTGGATGGATTGCTTTAAGTAAAGGATTGCACTTGCGACCTTCCCATACTTACAAGCTTATGTCTCTCTAGTCCTTTAGACTGGTCTGACTAGCCGTATGTTGATATCCCTTATCTGGTTTTTATTTTAAGGTCAAGGTTTGAGGGTGGCAGGATTTGTAATTAGGAACCCATCTGAAGTAACTTTTCAGTGTATTAGTTAAAGATAGTGGTGTTGTATTTATGATTTATGAATATAGCAGTCTTCCAAAAAGTCTTGAAATTTTCTTCATTAATAATTGTGTGAAAAAAAAATCTCTTTTGATATGAATACACAAATCTCTCTCTTTTTAGCTCCCTCACTATTAATTTATCTGAGCTTTATATTCTTTAATCAAATAATATAGTCATGTTGCAGAGAGAGAAAGAGAGAGCACTTTATATTATTTCATCAAATGAAGTAGTCTTGTTTAAGAGAGAGAAAGAGAAGAGAGAGCATTTTTGTGTGGCCTGCTGTAAGCAGAGGTGACACTTGGGAATCACTTTTCCGTTGTTTGTCTGTCCATCTGTTTGTCTGTCCATCACACTTTTTCTGTCATGCCTTAGCAGGTGACACATGTGTTCCAAAGAACACTCTTGTATATTCTTCCATTAAATAAAGTAGATTTTTAGAGAGAAGGAGAAAGAGAGAGAGGAAAGAACACTTTATATTCTTTCATCAAATAAAATGGATTATTACTTAAAACTATTCACTTCATTTGTATGCAGCCCATCCTCATTAATATTCATAAAGTTGACTTTTCAATTTTCAAGTGAAACAGATTTAAATATTGACTGGCATCCTATCTACATAATTTTATGTATAACTTGCATTAAAACTCAGTTTTTAATTCCAGACAAAACCAAGATCCTTTGACAAACAACTCTTTATCTTTGTATATTGAATGAAATGTTTCTAGTAAATAGTATGCTAATGTTGTGTAACTTTGATGAAGTGCTGAAAATTTGCATATTCATATGAAAGGTAAATCAGACTGTTTATCCATAGAGGCAGAAACGCACACTGAAAACCTTGACAGGTCCTGGTGGACACATTTTTATCCTTTTACTTCAAGTAGACTTATTTTAGCATATTGGCAAACAGAGCAAACTCAAGTCAGACAGTTCCTATAGGAGCTATAGGATCAGGGTCTCCTCTGTTTGCTCATACAATATTGTAGCTCAGATTCTACACTGTCTGATCAGGGTCTTCTCTGTTTGCTCATACAATATTGTAGCTCAGATTCTACACTGTCTGATCAGGGTCTCCTCTGTTTGCTCATACAATATTGTAGCTCAGATTCTACACAGTCTGATCAGGGTCTCCTCTGTTTTCTCATACAATATTGTAGCTCAGATTCTTTATTGTCTGATCAGGGTCCCTCTGTTTGCTCATACAATATTGTAGCTCAGATTCTACACTTATCTGATCAGGGTCTCCTCTGTTTGCTCATACAATATTGTAGCTCAGATTCTACACATTCTGATCAGGGTCTCCTCTGTTTGCTCATACAATATTGAGCAGATTCTACACGGTCTGCATAGCATTAGAAACATCCATTGTTTCATAATTATACAGTTTAAAGTTCAGTCAATAAATATTCATCAGTCATTGGTTCATACTCATATATTCATAAGGCAAAAGGTTAAATAAATGCATTTTAATGCAATTACAGGAGCTGTCTGATCAGAGTTTCCTCTGTTTGCTTATACAATATTGTAGCTCAGACTGTTCAGAACCAGGACAGCAAAGAAAAATATATTGTATCATATACCATTTCAAAGTTTAGTTAATTAATATTTATCAAATTCATAAATTTGAACATGAATATTCATGAAACAAAGGGATAAAGCACTCACCATTCAACCAGGAGGTTGTGGGTTTTATCCCCAACCATGACTTACCAAAAGATGTAAAAAATGATTTTGGTACATTTCCTTTCCTTGGCACTTAGCATAAGGGGAGTTCCAGGATTGATTACCCAGTTCATGATCATAAGAGACTGTGTGTGGTGGCATCATGCCACTTATCTACTGTAAGGCCGCACTATAATACTATCTGTCTCATGAAGTCAAAGTTCTCAAATGACAGAAATACTATTGGTTTTAAGTTAAACCTAATTAAAAACAGTTATGAGCATGTGCACATGTCTTGGATTGATCTTGAAACTGTCCCATCTCCCTCTATTTCTATGTGCACTTAGTACAGTTTTGCAGGCAGTCCAGGGTGTAATGTTGTGGTTTTATGGTGCATCAGCGACTTGACACATCTAAACACATCAGCTGTATGACTCAACAGTCTTTTAAAGTCCTGTTCATGACTAGTAACAACAGCTTTCTTTGCAGGGCACATCTGTTACTTTTTGTTTGTCATGGTTTCACTTTCTTTTGTATCTCATTCAAAATGTAAAAGATTTTCTTTTCTCTATATCCTTCTCTGTTTCTATTTTCTGCCTTTCTCTCTCTCTCTCTCTCTCTCTTTATTTTCACCATTGTTATACCCCGTTTCACAGAAGTGGGGTCTATATAGGAACCCTAGTTACTCCCCATTGCATCCTGTCACAACCATCTCCTGTCCTGTCACAACCATGTCCTGTCCTGTCACAACCATGTCCTGTCACAACCATGTCCTGTCTTGTCACAACCATGACCTGTCACAACCATGTCCTGTCCTGTCACAGCCATGTCCTGTCCTGTCACAACCAGTCCTGTCCTGTCACAACCATGTCCTGTCACAACCATGTCCTGTCCTGTCACAACCATGTCCTGTCACAACCATGTCCTGTCCTGTCACAACCATGACCTGTCACAACCATGTCCTGTCCTGTCACAACCATGTCCTGTCACAGCCATGTCCTGTCCTGTCACAACCATGTCCTATCACACTCATGTCCTGTCCTGTCACACCCATGTCCTGTCACAACCATGTCCTGTCCTGTCACAACCATGTCCTGTCCAACTCTCACATCACATGGAGACCACGTGGGATACTGAGGGCATTAATCACCTTCAGTGATATTTCTTTTTCAAACCTTAAGTATGCTTTTGCTTCTTCCTCTGATTGTTCCCTTTGCTTTATTGTTTCAATGACATCTGTTTTCCAAGTGCTTGTAGATCCTGACTTACTATCACGTAGTCTCTTAATGCTTAAGTTTGAGACTTTTAAGGTCAATTAAAGGTAGTTTTCCATTTGGTTTGATAGATAAACAGTTCTGCTTGAATTCTCCCTTGGTGCATTCGATGTCTTCCCCCACCTGTAATTCGCTGAATGTTGCTATATGACTGATATATTGTCAAAGTGATGGCGCCATGGTCCAATGGAAACGTATCTGATTACGGATCTGGAGGTTGTGTGTTCGAACCCCGTTGGAGGCAAGAACTCTTTGTGATCTTCAGGGCGCAAAGTACTGGTCCAACCCAGGAACCATCAAGAGGGATTAGTATAAGTTGTAAGAACTTGTTTCTCAATCAATGTTTAATAAATATGTTTAAACTTAAGTGATGGTTAACTAAAAAAACAACAGCAGTGACATATTATATCCTGTTCCCATGCTTATTATGATATGTTTATAGCTGTGTGTAAATTAACAGCATATGCATTACGAGGAGTGAGAGCGAAACTAGGCTAAGTGCTAATATCGTCCATTGATAGCCAGAAGAGGCTATCAGCCTTCTTTTTACATATGCTGATAGCCCCTTCTGGCTTTCAATGGACAATATATGTATATGTGCATAGCCTAGTTTGGCTCTCACCGCTTGATTTGTAGTTTTCCTTGGTTTTTGATCACTAAACCACAACATTGAATTAAAGATCACACCAAAATTTGGACAGTCAGAGAAGTGATATTCTGCACAATCTGATTCGAGGCACATTCTCAGTAGAGCTTCATGGTCCAGTGGTCACATACACAACTGCTGACCCGAAGGTTGTGAGTTTGAACCCCGTCATGGGCAAAGAATTTGTGTAGCCTTCCTAGTTTCCAAGTACTGGTAGAACCCAGGAACTCTTGAGAAGGATTTAAATTGTAAAATGTGTTTCTCAATCGATGTAATATAAATTAGCTTCAACTAATTTTAAATTCTAATATTTCTTTGAAATCATGATCAGTATTAATTTGAACCAAATTTTGAACCTCGTTAGGAGATGATGACTGCACGCAGAATTGTAGGACTCTTCACTTCCTGTAATTCAGCAATTCTGATGACTCTGGGAATCCTGTTGTTTTTCTTACTTACATAAGAGTACCCCAAGTTTGATACGAGACAGTTTGTATCTTGAGCAAACAATACAATTGAGATAGCCCAGTAGTGTTCCCAGTCCTTGAGAGACACTAATGGATAGTTGAGGGAAGATCCTCTTGTAGAGCTCTCTACTGTTGGCAGGCAGGTAGGCCATGGATCAGAAAGTAGAAGATACATTAAGTGTATAATTTGGAAGGGAAATCAGCGGAGCACCACTTTATCAGTTTTAGCAAACAAAATATGAAGTTATTACTACGTGCTGATAATTAGGGTAAGGAGCGTTTTGTTGCATATTTTCCTCAACGATCAGAGGAAAGAGGAAAGACTGCTTTTGTTGTGTTCAGGTAGGATAATCTAGCTAATTGGTGTTTAACCCTTTCCCTCATAGAGGACACCATGAAAAGACCTATGCGAACAGCATAAAACCAGATCAGCCTGCGAGTAACTCGCAGGCTGATCAGGTTTTATGCTGTTCGCTGCTCCTCAGTGATCTGGAAATGAGGATTTTGTAATTAAATTTGGTAAGGTTTAACTGTGGTTTTCTGCAGATCAGGCTTTATGTGATACCTATTGAGGGCGTCAAAAGAGTAAAGTGGAAAGGTAAAAGAGTATATGAGGGAAAGGTAATGATAATATGAGGAAGGTAAATGGTATATATGAGGGAAAGGGTTAATTAGGGCGTGGGAATCAAGCATGACACTAATTAACCATAATTTTTTTTTCTCTAAGATACAAAGTCCAAACTAACGTGAACTAGTAATTGAAATTATTTTGCTGAAGAAAAAGTGAAGCCTTAGCTCTTTCCTTTACTTTTATTGAAAGCCATCTGTAATTGTAAAAGCTTTCATACGATGTCAATTAAATAATACAATTTCAACATTTCACCCTCCATTAAACAGTCAGTCTCCCATGACCAGGCATTATTTTTAGATGCAGACTGCATGCTTATTGTTGTTATATTATTGTACACCCAAAGCTTACTTTTTCATTTTTTATGATTGAAAAAATATAATGCAGATAATTCTGTTATCGTAGGTGTTTTCATTTAATTGCAGACACTGAGCATGCTAATTAGTTGCAAAGTTTCAGTCTTTTTTTCCATGAAATGTATTTTCATTCATACACAGATATGTACAATCAAATATTAAAATACTGAACAGAATTGTATTTAATAATTGAGTACCGTCTTTGAGGACTGCATTGTTATTACAGGGATGAAACATTAATTTATTAATGACTTCTCCCTATATCTCATATGGACTAATATTTTGATCAGTATTGTAGCTCAGATCCGTCACTGTCTGCAGGACAAAAAAAAAATATCCATAGTTTTATAATTATATTATTTTAAGTTCAGTAAATGAATATTCATGAAGTCATATTTATACATGAATATGCATGAGGTAAAGTTCCATGGTATGACCATCAGTTTCCAGCACTATTTGTGTTATAATGGAGTGGATGGTGTTAAAATGGAATATGTTATATTACAGTGTGTTATAATGGGCATGGTATAATGGAGTGGAGGGTGTTAAAATGGAATATGTTATATTACAGTGTGTTATAATGGAGCATGGTATAATGGAGTGGAGGGTGTTTAATGGTATATGGAGTGAGGTGTTAAAATGATTGTTATATTACAGTGTGTTATAATGGAGGCATGGTATAATGGGGTGAGGTGTTAAATGGAATGTTTATATACATGTGTTATTTAATGAGGGTGTATAATGTAGTACATGGTTTTATAAATAATATGTTTGATACAGTGTGTTTTTCATTTTTTGTTTAGATATTGGTCGTTGTGTATTAGGTATTCATTTAGTTGTTATCAAGATGTAGTTTACACCATTATTCTGTTATTAGGATCAATAGTTGTAAAGATGTAGTTAAAAATCCAGCCAAACTTAAAAAAAAAAGAACCATATTATATAAAATGACTTAAAAAAATGAATATACAATACACCTAATTTATAAATGTCAGTATGACAGAACTATTTTGATTTCATTGAAGTATTTGATATTCAGAATGTTATCTTATTTTTTTAATTTAAGTATGTTGTTTTGGTTATATAATGATATTCTTTTGTAATGGGATATGTAGAAATCTTAAAACTTGGTTTGATTTCTTCATTCTTATGAACAGTATAGAGAAGTCCATAGGAGGATTTAGTGATGGTTACAGTTAAGTGGCTCAGGAGAGTTGAAAGTGAATCTTTTTTCACTGATGAGTTAAAAGCTGTAGTTGAAGAAAGTGAGTGTTTTACATCGGAAGATATGTTATAAAGTGTTTGATGTGGAAAAGGATGTATCGACATGTATTTATCGTGGGATAACAAGGTTTTGAGGGCATGTTTACATGCAGTGTGTGTATATATATGTGTGTGTTTTGTTGGAGAAAGGGTGGGTGGGGGATGGTCCTAAATCAACAGGTGTTTGCCACTGAAGGGATTTAACTTAATCTCTTGGATGTGGGAGGCTTAGATTTATGTGGCTGTTGGGCCTACCTTGAGATTTATAACTAATAAACAGGAGAAAGGAATTTGGTTTACATACATATTTCTGTGTGAAGAATTAGGATATACAAGAGGTTGTTGTGATTGTGATTAGGTTGGGTTAGAAACAGGCCTGTCTGTGTTAGATGCACCACTTCATGGTGTATTTAATGTTCTTCTTATAATGGTTGAAGGGTTTTGATTAATTGTCTGAAAATACTGTTATTTTGATTCAGAGGAGTTAAGCCAGTCTACTCTTCTTCTCTCTCTTTCATATTCTCTCTCTATATTTTGATATATTTCTCTCATATTCTCCCCCCCTCTCTCTCTCTCTCAGTAGACCTCTGTTTTTTTTTTCTTTGTCTTTCTCTCTTTTACGCTGTTTCTATACATCTATCTGTGATATGATAAATCAACCATATTTAAGAGTTAAATGATTATTGGACCTGATCATTTATATAATGTTATATTTTTGAGGCCAGATATTGAAACTAGACTTGTAGCTATAGCAACAGAGGGTACTTTGGTCCAGTGGCAGTACATGATGATAGGGATGGATTCGAAGGTTTAAGGTTTAAGCCCCCCTTTGGCAGGATCATTTTTTACATTTCGAGACACACAGTACTGGTCCATTCCAGGAACTGTTGAAAGGGGTAGATAACTGATGTATAAGAATTTGTTTCCAGAGGAACTAGAAAAAAAAACAACAAAAAAGTTAAATAAATCATTATAAGGCTATAGTTTCATATTGTTCTCCTCTTGGATAAAATTTAAATGTTCTGGATAGAAAACATCTCAAAATGAGTGAAAAATTGATGATGGGATGTTAAAACTGCAGCATGTATCAGTGAAGATTTCAAGATAATAAGAACTTGAAATACAGATTTTAGGGTAGGAAAGCCTATGTAATCATTTTGGACGGTTGGTAACAATACACAGACACACTTTGATAGTATATGTAATTAGTTTAAAGTAACATTGCCCCAAGTATTTCAAATTCTTTCCTTCACTACTGCATCAAACCAACTCAGGCATGGAGGCTGAAGTAATATCTACATTTGTGGATATTAAATCGACATTTCAGAGCCTATATGTAACTTAATATTATATAGAGATCATCTTTAATACACCATGTAGCGTTAAGACATACTCTGTTTTCTGGTTGGTTTCTCAAAAGCCGGTCGAAATGTGATCTTCAACCCAATTAGAATTCATACAGCTTGAAATCATCGTCATGGCTGTGGCATGTCACGCAGACTTGACCCCTGTATACATAGTGGCAGCCTCATTAGTTATGTGGGTCCACTCGTGTGTGACCAGACATAAGGTCTCCTTTCCCCACCCTGGTGACTGGGGAAGTTGTTATACTCTCAGATACAAAGTATATGGTGGTTATATTGGAGTCACAGCAGTCAGTCGGTCTGTCTGTAGAAAAGATTTGTTCACCCTATTTCTCGGCTACCTTTGGTCAGATTCTGATGAAACTTTACAAGGTCTGATAACTACCAAGTGTAGTTGTGCATATTGTTGGCACGTCATGATTTGCTTGATTTTGAATGAGTTATGGCCCTTTGTTATATTTCTCAAGACTGTCTGGCATGGTAACAGTAAATGTGACAAAGCGATACTTGGGGTATTCATCATCTTCAGTGATAATTCTTGTTTAATTGACTTTTGTAGTCTGGGTCCCCGTCAGATAAATAGTGTAAGGAAAGGTACCCCATGTAAGAGCCAGACTATAAAATCATCATGTCTCATCATGTCCCGTCCTGTCTGTAACTAGTCCACATTGTATACCCGTAATTTGTGGTGTCGTTCCTCTTTCGGTTCGGTTCTTGCTGTCCCACTCACTGAACATGAAGACAAGGTGGGATACGTGGGTATTAATCACTTTTAGTATTAGCTCTTGTTTAGTATATTCAGTATATTCAGTGGTCTTAATATAGCTAGCATTGTGTCCTTTTCCTGGTTACCATGGCAACGAGAAAGGTGTAGCTCGACCTCAGTTTATCAACGTATCCCTCTTGGAAGAAGGATCGTTTTAGCTGCAAAGTCCTGATGGAAACTTGAAGAGACACTGTGAGAACTGAGTTTTTGATTAAAAAACATCTCAGATTACCGTGTTTAATTAGTTCCAAAATGAGAGTATGTGCGTGTACTATTACAATAGTCCATTTGGAGATTTACAAATAAGACAGGGCAAGATATGTATCCAAGGCAAGCAGCCTTGGACTGGTGTGAAGAATATTCCATTTTTACACTGTAGTCATAGTTACTGACTTACTATCACTAATAGCAACGTAAAAAGAATATTCTGGGTCTATATATGACTGAAATACTGTCTGTGGGATGTTAAACCCAACAAACAAACACACACACATGAACCATTTTATCATGGTATTCCCATTACAACTGACTCTACACTGTGTTTAATGGACCTTTCCCAGTGTTTATAGATGTATTCAAATTGGCTTACTATGAGGCTGTCTGATATCTACACTAGGATAATGGGTAGTCAAGGATTGACCTGGTTTACACAAAAAGGGCACACATGGTTTTGTCTGTGATACTGTTTACGAGCAGTTACCCTAGCCATAAATGTGAAAGTTGCATGGACTTAAATTAAAACTCATACAAAATAGAAAGGTGCATTATAAGTTTGCATATAAATAAACTGCATAATTTTGTTTACCCTTTCCCTCATAGAGGACACCATGAAAAGACCTATGCGAACAACATAAAACCAGATCAGCCTGCAAGTTACTCGCAGGCTGATCTGGTTTTATACTGTTCGCTGCTCCTCAGTGGTCTGGAAATGAGGATTTTGTAAGTAAATTTGGTAAGGTTTAACTATGGTTTTCTGCAGATCAGGCTTTATGTGGTACCTATTGAGTGCGTCAAAATGAGTCTATATGAGGGAAGGGGTTAAATAAAGAATCAGTTAAACTAGATTTTTACGAAGCCCTTTCAAGGAACACTGTTAACCCCTATAATGTTTTGGGCATTTTTAACTGTCATTGTGACCATCTGTGCAGTCTGATCATGGTCTGCTCTGTTTGCTATTCAGTTAATAAGTTTTCAGTACATACCACCATGAGCAGCTTATGGAACAGTCCAAACTGAAGAAAGGACAAGTCTAATTCAGTAATTTAGGCAGGGTAAGGGTTGAAATATCACAATGTAGGTTATTTGATAAAATAAAAATTTACAAGTTTTGTTTGACATTTAGACAGATTCTTACTGACGTCAATTGTATCTGCTTAAGGTCAAGTCACTTGGTTACTGATTCATTGGTTCATTGATTGGGACACTCGTTTCTCTTGAAGGTTCATGGGTTGTACCAGTACCCTGAGCCCAGAAAGGTCTTAAAAAAAATTCTCGCTTAAAACAGGATTGAACTTATAACCTTTGAAATTATAGTCAGTTGCCACAGCAGAAGGTATTAATTGAATGCAGACACCTCTCAATTGTACTTGGAAGGTTGTTGGACTTTTTTTTAGACTTATAAGTATAAAATAACCATTCTTACATCCCATCCATTCTTAAATTTGCTTTGACTGATCTAAACTTGCTTTCTTTTTAGATTGTTCTAACTTCTGTCTGGTCTTAACTTTTGCCTTTCTTTCTTTGACTGCTTTTTGTTTTCTTCATGTTTTGTTAAGTCTAGCTTTTCAATTTCAATTTTCCAGACTTCAATCTTTATTATAGATCTTTCAAATATGCGCTATATACTTGAAAACAATCTTGATAATTTATCCCTTCGTTGTGCACGTTGTCATCAGCTTAATCTTAACTTTATTTGAACAAGAAGCTGTACACAGATCCAGCATGATATAATGTGTACACACGTAATGTCAATACAGTATCAGGCAGTAATTTCTCAAGTAAAATGTCTTCGCAGTCATGAACATTTCATGTACTGTAGAATCATTAATTTTCATGGGGGAATAATTCTTGTCATTTTCATAGAAGTCTTCATCCATGAATAGAAATTCCAGAAACTTCCATGAAAACTGTTGATTTAGTACACTTACGACTTTTAGAATATGAATCCATGAATATTTGTAGCAACGGAATTGACTTTATTGCAGATTCCTTGAAATTTAGTTTCAACGAAAATAAATGATTTTACAGGAAAGCATTTTCCATGCCTGACTGAATTTGATTAGCTTCTATTCTATTTTGAGTAGTAACAACTCCAATGGAAATATCAAGATGTAACCAGTCGATGATTCAGATATGAAGATGTAACCAGTCTATGATTCAAATATGAAGATGTAACCAGTCTATGATCAAATATGAAGATGTAACCAGTCTATGAATTATATATCTAGATGTAACCAGTTTAATTCCCTTTTGATTTTTCTACAAAGCAATTAAGCACAGATAAAAGTGTTACAGTAACTATCCTACTTAAGATTTAAATTAATTGTTGAAAAAAATAATACATAAAAAGTGCAAGTGACTGTAATCTATTAGCATGTCATACCACTGAAATCCTGAGTTAATCAAGGTTTTTATAGTGTTCCCCTATTCATCTGAAAGGAAACACAGAGAACTTTACAAACCTGTATTAGCATGTATATTTATAGATGACAAAGCCCCCACAAGTGCAAGCTTATATCTGTTTAAAAAGGAAATAGATGATAGTTACATCTGAATTCAAATCACTCAGATGCTCAGTATTTGGGTCTAAGTCCCAGTTTGCTCATTTCAAGGGATGAGAGCAAAACTATAAATGTATAAGCACTTTGCCTAGTTTGGCACTCACCCCTTCATATGGATTTTCATGTGAGGAAGCTTTCCAGCAGGCTTGGGAACTTGTAGTGGTTCCACCCAGCAGTCTCTATACACTTACTAATTTCACTAATGATTAGCTAGACATCGCTATATGACTGAAATACTGTCACAGCAACAGTAAGTCTCCAAAACAACATCTATAAAACACTGGTGTATTACATGGTGTGATCTAGACATCGAATCACACACAGTAAATGTTAACCGTGATTGATCATGGTGTGGTGATATTTAGAGAAGTATTTCCTGTACATGCTCGTACAGATTGTTATTATCTGATATGCAAAGCAGTGCAACGTTTATTCCATGTTTATATTGGAAACATTTATCTACAAAGGTTAAGCATATGTTTATTGAATTGGAAAGCTGCATCTTGATATTTAAGCGTGTGTTTTGGATTCAAGGGACATTTTAAGAAATTGTATGGTTGGGCAATCTGCCATTTGAAAAAAGAAGATTTTCTGGTGAATTTCTTTAAGTCAGATACGGATTGGGATTACATCAATCTTCTCCATAGATTGTTTCATCTTTTTTTTCTTGTGTAAAACATCCCAAAGAATTTTAAATCACTTTGAGACAGAGTCCACATGACAGTGCTAACTCTGCATGACATACTGCTGTCTACATGACATAATGCTAACTGTCTACATGTCATAATGCTAACTGTCTACATGTCATAATGCTGTCTACATGTCATAATGCTAACTGTTTACATAGTGCTAACTATCTCAGGTATCACACAAATTACACCAGTCACTGACCTTTGTTTACAGGTTTGCTGCAATTCAGAGATGATCACTTATATGAGTTTGACAGTATACATTTACATGATTTTTAGCAGCCACTGATTTCACGTAACAAAGTAATGCACTCTTACACATAAACACTATTAATTCATGAGATATGAACCTTTCTCAGTGATAACTCTATTTTATGTTTCTTTGTAAAGAAGTGGGTGGGGTACTGAGGTATTATTATAACCCAGGCAGGTGGCACCAGCAGAAAGACATTCCTGGCAGCGGCCTATCTATTGCTTCACTGTACAGATGTTCAGCTGCTCTGTGCTGTACACAGTGTTTTTTATCACCAGCAAATACTCCAAATGCTCCCCAATACAGCTTGGTATGTCCTGGCAGGAAAACAATGGGACTTAATTGCAGTTTTATGACTCGGAATGGTTAGGGTAAACATGACCTGTGATAGTATTAGGTTCTCTGCCAGGTTATAAGGCTCATTTACTGTTTCTTCATTGATAGGAAAACAGGTCTAGGAGAATAGGTATGTCATCTAGAGACCTACTTACATGTATAAATTAATGATTCAAGTTTACCCTACTTCATATAGACATCAGAGCAGATCACTGGAAGGATCTGTCTGATCAGGGTTCCTCTGTTTGCTCATACAATATTGTAGTTAAGATTGTTTCATTTACCATTTAAAATTCAAAGACAGAACATAGCAAAATAATTGAAAATGGTCCTCTGATCAATAACACCTGGGTATAATATCAGGTGCAAACACAAGTATTACTCATATTAGCATGATATTGAACCTTAAGTTTTTATCTGTGTTTGAATTAAGTTAAATATATTTTCATATTAGAGTACACTGGGCTAGGTTAGCTTGCAAAGAGGTATAGTATTTTCAGTAAGTGATCATGATTTGGTAGCATAATGCCATTAAGTGACCTTGGTTTGGTTGTGTACTTCCATTAACCCTTTCCCTCATAGAGGAAACCATGAAAAGACCTATGCGAACAGCATAAAACCAGATCAGCCTGCGAGTTACTCGCAGGCTGATCTGGTTTTATGCTGTTCGCTGCTCCTCAGTGGTCTGGAAATGAGGACTTTATAATTAAATTTGGTAAGGTTTAACTGTGGTTTTCTGCAGATCAGGCTTTATGAGGTACCTGTTGAGTGTGTCAAAATGAGTCTCTATGAGGGAAAGGGTTAAGTGATCATGGTTTAGTAGAATATTTCCATTAAGTGATCATGGTTTGGTAGAGTATTTCCATTATCGGACCATGGTTTGGTAGAGTATTTCCATTATCGGACCATGGTTTGTTAGATTATTTCCAATGACCATGCATAGTTTGGAAGAGCCACATGATGTAGGTCCATTTAAGTTAACGTATAAGAATATTTCCCAGATGGATATCATTGTTTGGTAAGGTATGTGCTTTGTCTCTTAGGTAGGTTTGGTCATTGCATATCTTCTTTTGGTTGTATAATGTGCATTGTTTATTGGTGTATTGTGGGGATGGTTCATTTTTTTTTTCCAGGGTATTTTACGTGGTGCTTTAGATTTGGCTTTTGAATTATGCCTTGGTTGGTATGTGCAAAGTAAATGTAGGTACATTTGGCTTAAACTTAAAAGAAAGATTTATGTATTTTGAAACTATTTCAAATATAATGGCTCTAGAGATTCCTGGGAGTGAAGTTATAATTTTAAAATGCATTTTACATTTCATTGTTTTAGCAAAGAAGTGTTAGAACTATGTGAAAATAATCACTATGGCTGTAAAGTGGATAACATTAATTACTGAAAGTGGTTGGCAAATAGGTCCTGCATAAAGAGTGTAAGCCAGCTGAAGTAGAACAATATGCCAGGCAATAAAGGAGAAATGAGCTGGAAACAGAGAGAATGAAGAGGAGGTATAGAGTGTCGGTCGGGACAGATAAGTCTGCCTCCGAACCGGAAAAAGCAACCGGATCCGGAAGCATACCCGGAAGTCCGGTTCATACCATAGAGGCACCAAACCGAGCCTCGTGGCATGGTGTACCTCAGGTTGTTGAAGAAGCCGGACCCTCAGGGATTGCTACACGATCCTCTAGTGACTGCAGTTTACAGCAAGCCGCTAGTAGGCCGGTAGAACCGAACAGGGCTACGGTACTGACCACCTCTCCTGGGAAAAAACGTTCAGTGAGTCAGGGAAATTTACAACAGAAAGCAAAGTCTCGAATCAAGTTGTTCCATCGGAAAAGTTTTCCAGTGAGTCCATCGCCTCCAGCCTCCCCGGCAAAGGAACCAAACAACTTGGGTCTGAAGTCATTCTTCCAGAACATAAAAAATCGGCACAAATACTCGTCTGTTTCTGTGAGAGAATCAGACAATGTGGAACATTCTGAACCATCAGGATCACGTAGCAACAGACAAAGGGACCAATTAGATACCGGTAGACTTAGACTAGAGAGTTCTTCTGATACGGACCAGACTGAGCGTAAACGTATCAGAACCAGTCCGGGTATTGACGAAGTAGACTCGGCCAGTGCTTTAACTAGTTTGTCCAGTAGAAACACATTACCATCCACCCTTAGATCGAGCAGAACTCAGGAGAACTTGCCACGATCTGTTAGTTCCAATCTATCATCTGGTAGTAGTGCTAGAACTCAAACTGTCCCTAGCAACCCATCCAGATGCGCGCCTCATCCAATTCGTACATTCCAGATCACTAGCTCTCGAACCATGGCAAGCCAGCCTTCGAGAAATTCCATATTTGGACGAAGTCGTTCAAAGAAATCTGTGATAAGAGAAGTGGAAGAAAACTTGACGCATCCGGTCATTGTCGTCATTTTGTCCGTCATAAACTTTCTGCTGTGGGTGTTCCTGTTCTCAGCCAAAGTGTTCAGGTATACTGCCGTGGTGTCCCTTTGGACTTGGTTGAGACTTGCTCGTATATTTGAGTTTCTCGTTAAACTGTTCTGCAGGATCTTCAATCTGGACCCTGAGAAGGCCAACCAAAACAATGACTACACCCATATTGAAGGTATGTAAGATTTCTTTATAAGTTAATAGTTATCTTAGAGAATATTTCCCCGTCTTCAGTTTCAGTTCCGTCCCTTTGTGTTTTGATGGTGTGCTATGATCCAAATAAAACTTTTAAGATGCTTCATATGAGGAGGGCTGACCATGAAATTATTTCATCTCCCATGGTCTTATATGCACTTAGAATAGTTTGTTGGTCAGCCCCCAATTCTCAGACTCGTGAGACTCAGACTCATGTCAAGAACAATAAAGGTGCCCGGTTTAACTGGTAAACAGCGGTTCACAGAGCTTGTGGTATGAACCAGTACACGGATGAATAATACTTTGGTGGTTTCAGTAATTTTGTTGTTAACTTTATTGTTCCACAACATTAAAAACCTGCTTGAATGTTGTTAGTAATTTATGAATAGTCTTCAACACAAATCTTGGAATATTTTGTGTGGTATATTGAGGTACATTCCGCGGTATTTACCTAAAAACCATGGTATACCGTGGTACAGTTCTAACCCGCGGTTCCCAGCTCTAATAAAGAACCAAGTAACTGTCTGATACTGTTAGCTGTATTAATAGCCTTCTTTGACATAAAGTAACATTTATAAACGTGACCCTCAAGGATGATCTGTTTCTGTTTTGCAAGGGACTCATCCATAATCTCTCGGACATTTGGACAAGCTCAAAAAAACTTTTCAACAGATAATTATACAAAATTTTGTGTACAGCAAAATGTTTTTTCTTTCCCCCACAAGTATACCAAATTTCATACCAGTCCACCGATAAATAATGCAAATACAGTGTCTGTAAGAAGACATGGTTACCTGTCCCGGGTCACCTCACAAATGACGTACTAACATTAGTGGAGTGAATGAAAATGTCATCGTAAATGTACAGGTAAAAAGGAGACTCCTTAATCCTTTCCCCACTTAGATGCAGATATTATATGATGCTTTTACTACTTCAGGAGTACTGCGGCAGCTGAATGAGAGCCGAACTCAGTTGGAAGAATTGTGGGCGGCACGGAAACTAAAGCTGGACCTCTGTCTGCAGCTAAGACTTTTCGAGAGGGATGCGCTGGAGGTATGACCTTGACCCTGAATGAGCAGTTATTGACCTTGACCTTTATAAATGTTGATTTGATTGTATTAATGATATCCCTGGAATTCCAGCGTGACATTTGTTTGGATGTGCCTTGAAGTATTCATTACTTAAGAAGTTTGCATTGGAATTACAATTTTTGAGAGAACGGAGCCAGAAATGTGTGTAAGATTTCTTAGCTGTCCAGGCA
Organism: Solen grandis; assembly: GCA_021229015.1. Classification (NCBI taxonomy): domain Eukaryota; kingdom Metazoa; phylum Mollusca; class Bivalvia; order Adapedonta; family Solenidae; genus Solen; species Solen grandis. The sequence goes on along the minus strand of CM037783.1, from coordinate 15,946,691 downwards.
CTCTGCTAAGGTTGTCATATATTCATATTCACTTGACCTGATTGCTGACGATAAGGCATATTTAGCTGACCTGATTGCTGACGATAAGGCATGCTGACACTGTGATTTATTGCTGGTACCGACTTCATCTGAAACACTGGAAACCAAATTGATTAATTTGTATCGGTTTATGTTAGACATTTGGTATTTGGCTGACTTTTATCTATGATAAAATCTGGTTCAGAGCAGTGGTCCATTACCCTCCCATATTGAGACTTATCGTTGTCGAGGAAATTTGAAATAGGGATCTATAAGTAGTTTGAGCATGCTTGACAGGGAATAAATGCAGTGACAAACTTTACCCATGGTCAGGGGATAATTTTCCTTATCACAAACAAAATCCACATGCTCTTTGTGTTTAAACTATGTTAACTTTTGGTCACATGATATCCAAGTGTAGCTATTGGATAATCTGGTGATCTAATTTGAATATATCTATAAACATTGGAAAGGTATTTAAGGCCAACCCTTATCAAGAAAATAACCTATTGCAAGCTGATCAGGTTTTTTGCAGGTTTCTCCTTATCATTAATAAAGTATTAGGGAGAGATAGTACTCTAGAAGACACTGGTCCTGGTGGCCATGTAGTTAGAGCATCCACTGCAGAATCGGGAGGTTGTGGGTTTGATACCAAGCTGCAACATACCAAAGTTGCTAAAAATAGCACTGGTATAGCTCCATTGCTTGGCGCTCAGCATAAAAGGGTAGTTCCAGGACTGGTTGGCCAGGATAATGTGTCTATCAAAGGCTGAACCTGTTAAAGACTGGTTTTAAAATTGCAATTGGTCCAGAAAGTGTTAAAGCGTCTCTCACCAGGTGTCCTCGCAGTTGGAACTGTGGGCGGAGGAGCTTCAGCACCAGGAGCTGGTCACCGACGGCACCAAGGCGGAGCAGATGTTGGTCATGCATAACGAGAGTGTGCTTCATATGCAGAACTGTACCTTCGAGGTGTTACAGCGGGGACAGGAGCTGGCACAGGTATGTAGGGGCAGCGGGAAGCACCACTAAGTTTCTGAAGAATCATTAATGTTCGTGGGGGACTTATTTTCGTTGATTTCGGGAATGGCTTTATCCATGACTATTAATCCCCATGAAAACTGTGTATTTGATAGATCTCAATTTTATCTAGAGCACAAATCCACGAACATATGGGTCAATGTAATAGGTGATATAAGAGATTCCTCGAAATTTAATTGCAACGAAAATGAATGATTTTACAGTATGTGGGATATACTTGGATAGAATTGGGATTATTTGATGGCTCAGTAAGGCATCATATGGGCTATAATATGGAGCAAGGGAGATAATGCAGCAAACATCTTGCTTTTTTAATGAGTGCTTAAACTAATGAATTTTTTTTTCTCAGTATTTCAAGATCTATATATTTTGGTTTAACAGGTTATTCTCTCCATCACATAGGTAGCACTAGGTTGGGGAACCATTCCATTGACTAACCTTACACAATGTTGAAAGTTATATTTTAATTAATTGTGCAACATCCATTACTGACACATTATATTTCAGTCTATTCATTGTTGATGGTTACCATGATTTATGTACATAAATGTTAAAAAATGGTACCGGTATATCTATTAAAAATGGTTCTGGTATATCTATTAAAAATGGTTCTGGTATATCTATTAAAAATGGTTCCAGTATAGCTCTTAATAACTCTTTTGTGCTTTGCACTCAGCATGTACAGGGTAGATCCAGGACTTATTAGCCTGGTGTCAAGATATGGTGACTGGGTGTGGTATCATGCCACATGGTAAATTAGGCATGTTATTGCAGTTTGGCAGCACTATAACCATTTCATGTAGGCAAAGTCCTGAAATGACTGAAATACTGTCAGTGGGACATAAATTCAAGGTTTGTTTACTGTTACATCTGGATATTCATCAAGTGCCTGTGTGTTGATTGGTTCAAAGTTTATCACCTGATCATACATCAACCAATGAAATAGCTGGTGTGTGTGTGTGTTGGATGCAACTGATAATAGCTTTTATTCAGAAACCCAGATAAAATAATTTTTGATTTCTGATGCAGTGACCCAACTCATCTATCACTTTTCCAAAGAATGTACTGTCCCGGCTGATCAGGTGGTTAGAGCATCCGCCTTGGAATTTGGAGGTCACTAGATCGATCCCCAACCGCTACATATCAAAGTTGTAAAAAAAAAAAAAAGGTACAGATATAGCTTCCTTGCTTGGCACTCAGCGTATAAGTGTAGTTCCAGGACTGGTAGGCCCAGTGTCAGGATGTGCAAATTTTCAAAGGGAAATTAAACCCAATAACAAGCAAACGATACCTGTAAATGTGTCCCCACTTCTCTGACCAACTGTTAAATTATCTTTATCATTACTTTGACAGCTGTTTGAGACAACAGGCGTGCAACTGATGGCTGACTCTCACTACGACGCACCAACTCGTATTCAAGAGCTACTTGAGTACCTACACGAGAGAGAGGTTGACCTTGAAACGCTCGCTGATTCAAAACGTAGTCGTTTGGAACAGTGTGTCCAGCTGAGAAACTTTGAGGTTGAGGCCCGACAGGTGGGTTTGTGGTCACTTTTACTTATATGAGAAACTTGCCATTTTGATAAGTATATTAACCCTTTCCCTCATAGAGGACACCATGAAAAGACCTATGCGAACAGCATAAAACCAGATCAGCCTGCGAGTAACTCGCAGGCTGATCAGGTTTTATGCTGTTCGCTGCTCATCAGTGGTCTGGAAATGAGGATTTGGTAAGGTTTAACTGTGGCTTTCTGCAGATCAGGCTTTATGTGGTACCTATTGAGTGTGTCAAAATGAGTCTATATGAGGGAAAGGGTTAAACCTACTGAATGTGTGTGTAAGCCAAGACTGATAAGTTCTTTTTGTTCCTCCTTAGTATTTTTGAGATGAGAAAGTGTACAGATTTTCATTTTTTGCAAAGAAAATTTCAAGCTCTGCTTTTTCCTATTTTTAAGGGATAATTTTCATTTGAAGAACTGCAATGAATCTTTGCATGGCAGAAGATCTTTCACAAGTGAAGGTTATATCTCTTTGTTTCAAGAGTTATTGCTCCTTTTCACATAGTAGTTTTGACTATACAGTAAAAGTTTTATATCTTAGATGCACACCAATGCAAGGCAGATATATCTTTCTGTGGCATACCATACTACTTCATGTGCACGATGGTCCAATAGTAATACACATGACCAGAAGGTTGTGGGTTCAAGCCATGATTAAGCAGTAATTTTTCATGGCCTTCCCAGGTGCTAAGTACTGGTCCAACCCAGGAACCATAGTCAGGGATTAGTTTAATTTGTAAGACTTTCTTTCCCAGTTAGCTTGAATAAATGTAGTATACTCAAATTAGATGTGCAAATATATAGAGTTGCTTTCCCTTGATGTTT
>CM037783.1:15893151-15943151 GCA_021229015.1 Solen grandis | reverse complement strand
GCACCTTGCACTTTTTCTACGTAGTCACCACCACAGGAAATACATTTCTTGTGACACATAATCCATTTGTTGTAAGTGTCTACATAGAATTGCTTATCAAAAGAAGACACAATCTTCAGCGTTTCTGCCATTACATCTTGCGGACTGTCATATCTTCGGCCCCTGAGATACGACTTAATCTCCGGAAACACACGAAAATCCATAGGAGCCAGGTCTGGACTATATAGCGGGTGTCTTAAGCGTTTAAACCCCAACACGTCTATTTCTAACTGTGATGATGCAGCCGTATGTGGGGGAGCATTATCCTGGTGAAGAATAAAGTCACTTAAATAGACACCCAGACGTTTCTTTTGTAAGGCGTGTATGAGATCTCTGCGCAAAAGCTGAAAAAATAAACAAGGTCTGTGCAAATGAAATGGTCGCTGAGTTGGAATAATTTGCAATGTTTTTATTTTATTTGTATAAACGTGTTAGATATGTATGGAATATAAATATTTTATAAACATACAGAATCTAATTTAATCAGTTATTTAGTCATGTATAATAAATACCTTGCCGTAGTATGAGGCATTGACTATCCGTCCGTCTGGTACTCTGTGCACTAACAACATGCCTCAGCGATCCATAAAAAACACAAACGTGTTTTCCGCCAGACTTGGACACTCTCGCCTTCTTCGGAGGTGGGGATTTCGGTGTTTTCCATACCGAGGATTCAGCCTTTGTTTCAGGATCATATTCCCATATCCAAGTCTCGTCCATCATGATAATATTGTCCAAAAACTGATCACCTTTCTTTTTATGCAGACTCAGAATCTCCTGAGAACACTCAACTCGTGTGGCCTTTTGTTCATCAGTCAAGAGTCGAGGTACCCATTGCGCACTTACTTTACTCATATGAAGGTCCTCTTTCAGTATCCGGTGTACAGACGTTTTCGATATTCCTAATTCTGCTGAAATAGTGCGAACAGTTAAACGCCGGTCCTTTGCTTACGTGTCCTTAACATTTTTCACGAGCGTCATTTTCTGATTCGCAGGTCGACCACACCGTTTCTCGTCTTCGATGGATTTGCGCCCATCTTTAAACTACTTATGCCACTTAAAAACTAGCGACCTGCAACACTTTTCTGCAGTTCCGGCATCCTGAATCAGTTTGTAAGTCTGTGATGGGTTTTTTCCCAGTGCTTCACAAAATTGGATTGTAGAGCGCAATTTGATGTCTCCGATCAACGCCATTTTTCCGCAACGGTTCTTTAGTGATACGAGCGCAAAACTTGATGTATCTTAAGTATTCAAAACGTTATTCCGTTGTTGTTTAAAGAAAATGACGTCATGACGTTGGAATGTAAGCAGATGCAATATGCCGCGTTAATCATTACCTTAAAGTTTTAAATTAAGCATTTTATATTAGCAAATATTAGCTTTACATCTCTTGCGCCGCATGGCGCTAATGGTTGTCATGGAAACATTGATATGCATACTGCTTATAGACATATTGTCTCATATTGCTATTCAATTAAAAGAATATGAATAGTAGTTTATCTGTGAACAATATTACTTGGTTATGATAAAATACTTTGTTGTTGTATAGAAAGTCTACATACTTCTGAGACAACCCTCATACATCCTACCGACCAACCAACATTTGCAAAACAATATGCCCCCTCTTCTTAGAAGAGGGCATAATAAGCTCAGGAAACTTATTTCAAAATGAATGTAAAAAAGAGGAAATTCAGACATACTTTCTACAGTATACCTAGCCATGTTTACAGGTATATAATATCCCAGCTCTGACTAAAATAGATCAACAATAGAGACGTGAAATGACATGAAATGCTTTAAGCTAATTAATTCTACAGACATATTGGTAAATCTAATACTGCTCACTTTTTATGTTAGAGTTTTTATAGAATTCCATGAAAAAATAGTGATTAATGTTTCTATATACGTATGTTGTCATAATAAACATTTTCTATGATAGCAATTTCAAGCTGGAATCCATTTTCAAAAAATCTATGGTTAACTGTTACCTTTTTTTTCACTCTAATTGTCTGTGAGATATTGTATATTATTACTTAAATTTAGATCAGGATAGATGAACATTTCTGAGGGAATCATTTTAAGCTCAGATGTAATTCATAAAGTAACATTCGACTTTGGTATAAAATGCTTTAATATTAGCTCATTAATGTTGGATGTGAACAATCTCTATATGTTTTTGTTTTTTTTTGTTCATCTAATATTCAGTTCAGGTGAAGATTATTATATCATAAGGACAAAGTTTCAGTGATATAATAATTACCACTTGAACCAGAAACCTGTGGTTAAATACACAATAAAACACAGTTTGGCATATTTTGATTCTAACCCAATATTCCTGATTTTTCATCAGTACTTTTTTTTTTGATATGCAGAACGAAAAACCCAAATAAAAGACAAACTAGAACTATCACTAAATGTGATTAATACCCCCGCAATACTGCTTTAGAAATGATGAAGTTATTAGGATTAAGAAGAAGAGTATGAAAAAGACATTTTTACATTAGTTTTTTTTCCAGATTTTTGGCCGGGTAACACAGGTTGTGCTTGACCATTGTATGAAATTGTTTTGAATTCCAACCAGTAGTTTTAAAGTTAAGCTCCGGACAAGGAAAAGTAACAAAGGGCAATAACTCTGTAATTACAATAGATAGAGTTATGGTTCTTGTACACTGCACTTCCTCTTATTGTGGTTGACAATTGTATGAAATTGTTTTGAATTCCAACCAGTTCTTTTCAAGTTATGCTATGGACAAGGAAAAGTAACAAAGGGAAATAACTCTGTAATTACTCTAGATAGAGTTATGGTTCTTGTGCACTGCACTTCCTCATATTGTGGTTGACCATTGTATGAAATTGTTTTGAAATCCAACCAGTAGTTTACAAGTTATACTCTGGACAAGGAAAAGTAACTAAGGGCAATAACTCTGTAATTTCTATAGATAGAGTTATGGTTCTTGTGCACTGCACTTCCTCATATTGTGGTTGACCATTGTATGAAATTGTTTTGAAATCCAACCAGTAGTTTAAAAGTTATACTCTGGACAAGGAAAAGTAACAAAGGGCAATAACTCTGTAATTCCTATAGATAGAGTTATGGTTCTTGTGCACTGCACTTCCTCTCATTGTGCTTGACCATTGTATGAAATTGTTTTGAAATCCAATCAGTACTTTACAACTTATACTCCGGACAAGGTTACAAGTTATACTCCGGACAAGGAAAAAAATAAAAAGGGCAATAACTCTGTAATTACTCTAGATAGAGTTATGGTTCTTGTGCACTGCACTTCCTCATATTGTGGTTGACCATTGTATGAAATTGTTTTGAAATCCAACTTGTACTTTTCAAGTTATGCTCCGGACAAGGAAAAGTAACAAAGGGCAATAACTCTGTAATAAGTCAAGATGGAGTTATGGTTCTTGTGCACTGCACTTCCTCTCCATGTGCTTGATCATTGCATGAAGTTGTATTGAATTCCAATAACGCAACGGACCGCTGGACCGACCGACCGACCAACCGACCGACCGACCACCGGGGGACTCCTATATACCCCCCCAAACTTAGTTTCGGGGGTATAATAAAATTAAAGATTATGCATGTCTATGTGTTGTTCAAATTTATATCTTAGCAGTACATATATTTTAAGTATCTTAATTACCCTCTTTATTCTTGTCTACTTAATCTATATTTTAATAGTCCAATAACTTGCAAAATGAACACAAAGTGGTATTTCAGCAATATTACTTTATGTTGTAAATGATTTTTGCTTTAATGTTTAGATTATCAACACTCATATATTTTCATTGATAAAATGCAAGTAATCAATTTGCAGCATATGGGCATGTAACACATGAGCATGTGCTCCCACCAATTTTCAAGTTGTTTTTCTTCTTTCTATATAGAGAGTGAAATGTGAATCTCTTTTAGATACATAATAATACACTATATCATTCTTATCAGACTATAATGCTATAATGGGCTGTGGCTGAGTGCCTAAAGTAGCAGACTAACAAACACTTAGCACCTTACTGATGCTTCTTGCAAGTCCAGCTCATGTCACTGCCAAGTTTTCATTGCTAGCTTGCAGTAGAATGTTGGTTCTTTCAAGGTGGCCCTGAGTACTATGGTTCTTAGCCAAATAAAATTTGCTAAGCATTTGCCATTTTATTTGAAATAATGTTGTAGCAAAGGTAGTGAAAATGGAAAACCTGATCAGTGAGTTACTTGCATGATCTTCAAAATTCATACTGTAATAAAGGCCATTTTCCTGATAGTTTCCAAGTTATGGACACATGCAGCAAACACTGCCTCAAATATATAAATTAACCTGATATGATTACATCAAAATATCCAACTTAAGTTATTTTGAGCGAAGTCTGAATATAAATCGTGTCAAAATGTATAACTTTGCACCAAAATATCTCATTCCCAACCTTCTGAGGGAACAATAGATACAGTATAGAAAAAAACCCAGAAAATTATTAAATATTAATCATTGACATTTTGTTGGAAGAATGAATAATCATCCTTATATTTAAAATAAACAAGATGGCCAAGATGGCCCAAGTTAACTCACCTGAGTTAGTTTGATGTCAAAGGCATGATTATGTAAGTTTGTTACACATATTTTTGATGAAGGTCTGTAAGACAGCGCGCTCAACTATTCCACTGCTTATTAGTAGCTGTGTTAATCCAAGAAAGACCATAATTTGTATTAAATTTGATCAAAAATAGACCATAATTTGTATTAAATTTGATCCACAATTATCTCAATTGTTTATTTAATGCAAATGAAGACCTTAGTGAAGTATTAATTCAATAAGAATATTAAGTTACTTAGATGTATGCATCCTAGTATATTGCATGCAAGACTTTAAACAAATTTACTTGCACACAAAACATAACCAAAGTTTCTAAATTTAAAAGGGGCCATTATTCACAATGAATTTAGAAAGAGTTACCTTACATGATGGGCTGATGCCCCTGAACATGTATATGAAATTTCAAGTCAATCCCATAATTGATTGCTGAAATATAAGCATGATAGTATAGTGCATGTAAAACCTTAACCAAAATTTCTATGTCCCAAAAGAGCCATTATAAGTCTGTTTTAAATTTGATCAAGAGTTACCTAACTTGTTTGTTTAATGCCCCTGAAGATCAAGGTGAAGTATTACATCAATAAACATAGCTAGTTACTTAAGTAAATGCATGATAGTAACTTGCACACAAAACCCTAGCCAAGGTGCGACATCAACACCAACACCAACACAAGAGTGAGTAGAATAGATTGACATATTCCGGATAGTCAAGTTAAAAAGTTGCATCTAGACAAAGTTGGCAAGGTCTTTCTAAGATTTGCCCTCGTGACCCTCATTTTGACTGCACATGACCAATTTTTTTAACTTATCTGAGATATTTTCATCAAGTTTCATGAAGATTGGAAAAAAAAAGGTAGCTTTTAAAGTGTTCACCTGTTATTTTTAGACTTGCTATGGTGATATACTTTTTAATCCCACATGACTCAATTCCAAACTCAGCATTAAGCAACTTTCTGACAAAGTTTCATGAAGTTTGGGCAAAAAAGAGGCCTCTAAAGTGTTCACAAGGTTTTTCTGACATTTTCTATGAGTTGACCTAATGACCTAATTTTTGCCCCATGTGACCCAATTTCGAACTCATCCAAAATAACAGTGAAATTATTCTGAATGAGGATGTTCATTTTTTTTTCTGAAATCCTAATTTTAAAACTCATCGAAGAAATCATGGAGACAAACATTCTGACCTTGGACATAGGGCCAAGACTGGTCACAGTAACTCATCCTGAGGATAAGGTGTTCAGGTGAGCTAAAGATGAAGAAACATTAAAGTATTAAACTATACATGCAGTTTTTAGCCCAAGGGCTGATGCAAGCTGCTGCTGTGGTATCCATAATTTACAACAAAAATATTTTGATAACATACAAGGCAGCCTAGCCTCCCTCTTAACAATTATGCTCCACCCACATAGAAAAAGTGGGCTGCTGTTTTGTTTTTTTTATCAATAAATCAAACCCCATTTTGAATCTATTGTGTATACTATTTAGTACAATAGCTGTTTAACCCTAACCAAGCTAAATTTCATAATTGGACTTGCCCTTTCATCATTTTGGACTGTACCATTAGTTGTTTATGTGGGATGCTTGCTGAAAATTTATTGACTGAAAAGCAAACAGTGCAGACCATGATCAGACTGCATGGACTGGTAGGCTGATCTTTGTGTGCACTGGTCACAAAGGCAGTCACAAATGCCCACAGCATTTTATGGGTTAATGAGAACAGGTTCCCTGCAAATATGTCCAGAGATGTGGAATTTCCCATACTGTTTCAGGAGCTGTGATAAATCAAGCAGCACTTCTAATTAAGTTGCTGGTTCTAGCAGTCTCTGAGGCAGGTTTTTAGGTAAAGAAATCCAGTTATTAGCTCTGTAAATGTCATGCTGGCACTCTGGAGTGTCAGCACTAGGACTGACTTGATTTGATATGGGACACTTCCCGTAGCATCACAATTGCTTACATTCCAGAAATTGAAACCAGTCTTTTCTTATTCATGAGAAGTGTGCATGCATCATGCAGAGTAATTATGTGCAGTTGATCAAGAGATAATCCAAGTGCATCTCTAGATCTAAACAGGTGTTACAAAAGGTACACTAACTGAAAGCAAACAGCATAATACTGGATCAGCCCATGATTTTGTTATTACATACAATTATTGTATGTTATTTAACTGATTACAAATATTTGCAGATCTTCCAATTCATCTCAGAGGGGTCAAAAACCCTGGTGATGCAGGAGATGTAAAGACACTTAAAGAACCTTTTTTATTATTTGTTTCTGGATCTACAGGACCAATAGGGAAAATCCCATTGTCAATTAAGTAACCAATCCTCGAGGGAGTCTAGCCCCTATAATAAAACTAGCCCCTAACCCTAATAACTCTTTACTTCATGAATATTCATGTACACTTTATGACATCATGAATATTAATTTACAATAACTTCAATGGTAAAACAAAAGGGCCATGATGGCCCTGTATCGCTCACCTGAGTACCATTGCTCTAAAGGCACTGTATAATGCTACACACTAAATATCTTAACTCTTGACCTTGTGGTTTCTGAGAAGAAGATTTTCCTTTCTTCCTCTATATAAGCCTATGTAAAATCAAGTGACACCTGGGGCGGACCCAATTTGGACCCAAGGGCCATGATTTGAACAACTTTGGTAGAGATCCACCAGACAATACTACATACCCAATATCTTAACACCAGGCCATGTGGTTTCTGATGAGAAGATTTTTCTAGGTTTTCCCTATATAAGCTTATGTAAAACTAGATTTGCATACTGCAAATGCACCGGTTTTCGTGATGAGAAACAGTTTCAAACCTGATCAGCCAAGTTAAAATACCAGAAAAACAACAAAATGCAAAATGCTTTATATATCTTAGTGATTTTCTTCATTGGTGAATTCAGCTGTGACCAAAACTTAAATTAAAGGCATCTCCAAAGTAATGTGATGTCCCACTGAGCCAGGCCCCCATCTGCTGTGATCAGACCTGTTAATATCTGGTCATCACTGCAGGGAGTCTTTAACCAATACAGTAGCTATGTGTGTAAAACCTCTGATGGGTTGATGCATAACTAAATTACCTGCTACAATGGAAGTGAGATAGTAGGCTAGTTTTACACATACATTCATGACCTGTTACATCCCAACTTAAAGAGCAAAGCTAGCAGAGCAGAGTTCTAATTATAGAACATAGGTATCCAGTGAAGCACATTCTGTCAAATTTTCTCAGTTTTTATTCTGGGTCATGTATTTAAATTCTCTATAAATTCATCAATTCTCGACAGATTTGCAAAATTCTTTTTTTGTTGACGAGGTAAGACATTCTTTTTTCCAATGATGACAAAATATATCACACATTTAAACTTTAAAGGCTTTGAAATCAGTTCAAAGTATGACCAAACTTCAAACTGCCACCAAACAACCAAATCAACCCCGATCTGAAAAAACTAAACTTCTTCAAAAAGTACTCTTTAGAGGCTTTTGATTTTACCCATATTCTTTCGATAAAATATTTTTAGATTTTGAGATATTTAAGGTCAAAGAAAAAACCAATAATTGCAATATGACCTTGACCTTTGCAATTTTTGAAATTTTGAAACTGCGAAGTCCTTTGAAACAACAAACAATACAATCTGTGAAAATTTCATAAAGATTGATTAAAAAATAATGGCAGAATCATCAAAAAACTAAAAAAATGCCTATTCTCAAAAAAAAAAATTCCTCCATATTTTAGTGCACTTTGACCGCTTATTGAAAGCCATTTTATGCATTTTCTGAAATCGCCACCCCATATATTTTGTGCGCAAAGATCTTCAGAATCAATTTCAAAAAACAGAATGAGGATATCTAATCTCTAACAAAAATGGGCATGTTTTTCGTGGACACACCCTAATTTGCCAGATTTTTTCAAAGATTCAAACATTCAACCTCTTCTAGCTCAAAAGTTTCAAAGATATGGATATTGCCACTCATCATATTTAAAGGGGTAGTTGACAGAGAACAGAATGCAAAAAACTGCATACAAATAAAATGTCAAATGACAGAGTTATCGGCAATTATATGTTTTGATGCTAAACGCCACCTAGCGGCAAAACTTAGTACTAAAATAAAAAACAAACTTAATGGTGCACAACTTCAGATACATGTGAGTATGCAGCGAAATTTTCATATTTGTAGCACTTCTAATCACGCCGCAACAGCGGCCACAAAAACAGTGCAAAGAATAATAATAATGGAAAAAAAAAAAAGGGAAAAAGAAACACAAGAAGAACAGTAGGTTTTCGCGGCTGCGTTGCAGTCCACGAAAACCTAACTAGATTTGCATACTGCAAATGCAACGGTTTTCGTGATGATCAACAGTTTCAAACCTGTTCAGCCAAGTTAAAATACCAGAAAAACAACAAAATGCAAAATGCTTTATATGTGACCAAAACTTAAAGGCATCTCGAAAGGAATGTGATGTCCCACTGAGCCAGGCCCCCATCTGCTGTGATCAGACCTGCTAATTGCTGGTCATCACTGCAGGGAGTCTTTAGCCAATATAGTACCTATATGTTACGGTAAAACCTCTGATGGGTTGATGCATAACTAAATTATCTGCTACAATGGAAGTGAGATAGTAGGCTAGTTTTACACAAAGCAATAAACATATAATGACTTGACTATTTGAGTTTACCGTCGCTTCGACAGTATTTCAGTCATATAGCGACGTCCAGCTAATTACAGGTGGAGGAAGGACACGAATGCACGGAGACATCCGGGTAGAACCACCGACCTACCGCAAGCCAGCTGGAAGGCTTCCTCACATGAAAATCCGAATGACCCTGCCGGGATTCAAACCCACGCGGTGAGGGGCAGAGTGAGTGTTAAAGTCAGCGACTTAACCCTCTCGGCCACGGAGGCCCCAAACATATAATGAATGATAGTGATAATATGTGGGTTGTTTAGTTTATGATCCCTTACATAATTATTCTTTATTACATTTATTACTTGGAGTCAATTTTGTAACTGCATGATTATAGGATCATACGGCATTTATTTCAGAATTAAAGTTTTGATATTGAAAATATAGAGATACGCATTTTTGTAGTAATTAAAATGAGCCTGAAGGACATAATTCTGACAATGCAAGATCTTTTTGTTTTTTATTTGCTTTTGCTAGAGACATTTTGTTACATTTTATTCAACAGAATTTCTCTTATTGAATAAACAAGTAATAAAATTTGTGTTGATTTCCGACATATAAACATGTGTTGAGGGAAGAAATGAGAGAATGAAAGTAATGAGTGATACATAACTTATTTAAAAAATTAATGTCCCTTTTTATGATAATTTTACAACTTAAATAAAATAAGAAAGAAAGAACAAAATAAATGAAAGAAAGAAAGAACAAAATAAAGTAGACAAAATAAATCAACAGAGAAAGAAAGAAAGAAAAGGAAGATTTATATTTGCTCGAATAAAAAAAAAAGAATAATAGAGAACTTTTAGGATCATTTCTGGTATTTGGTATGTTCACAACTTTTTTACAAACTGTGAATGACTACATACAACCCCATGTAGCAACATATGCACTCTTGAACAATACCTGTGACAGACTGTGGCAGCCTGCCTAATCAAAAACAGATGCCCACACAACGGCGGGTGGGTGAATTTTTGCTTGATGATATATATTATTATACTCAATACCATAATTAATTGAAAACAACCGCCATAACCAATATATTTTGTTACTATATGCTTTGTCCAATGTTATTTACTATGTAAATCTTGGAAATAAGCTATTGAATTGAATTGAATAAATGGGGGGTGGGGGTCACTTATATAAGGGTTTTGAGATGCCTTTAAGCATCCATATATTGGCAATGAGCCAATATGATCTAAGTGTGGCACATTGAACGATTTGATTAATGTTGATCATCACTGTGCGCTCAAAAATGTCTTCCAAAGTGTCCCACTTTTTATACTAAACAGTTAAAAATCAGGTGAGACAGTTGGGAATCCTGCTTATTATTATAAGAACAATAGTTTTCAGTAGTATAAATGATTTACAATTTATTTGTTATCAAAAATTTTGGTAACGTAACAAGCCATTTGGTTAAACATATATCAGCTTTCACTCTATGCCTCAAAGTTCAGTAATGCACTAGAAGGAACTTTTGGTAAGCTAAAACTTGTTTAAAAGGTGGATGTTTGTACATGTACTTAGTTGTTTTGCTATCCAATTCAATAGTGAGTGTGTGGGAGGAATAATAATACATGTAGAATAAAGACACAATTCATCCCCTCTCTCTCCCTCTCTCTCTCTTACCCATGATTCTTTGAGCGCTTTTACACAGGTCATTCAGACCAGTGTTGACACATTGCATACACTGTACATTGACCTGTTGCAAGCCAGCTAGCAGAGCTGCATCTAATTATAGAACATAGGTAACTTCTGTCAAATTTTCTCTGTTTTTATTCTGGGTCATGTATTGAAATTCTCTATAAATTCATCAATTCTTGACAGATTTTCAAAATTCTTTTTTTGTTGACGAGGTAAGACATTCTTTTTTCCAATGATGACAAAATATATCACACATTTAAACTTTAAAGGCTTTAAAATCAATTCAAAGTTTGACCAAACTTCATACTGCCACCAAACAACCAAATCAATCCCGATCTGAAAAAACTAAAATTCTTCAAAAAGTACTTTTTAGAGGCTTTTGATTTTACCCATATTCTTTCGATAAAATATTTTTAGATTTTGAGATATTTAAGGTCAAAGAAAAAACCAATAATCACAATATGACCTTGACCTTTGCATTTTTGAAAATTTGAAACTGTGAAGTCCCTGGAAACAACAAACAATACAATCTGTGAAAATTTCATAAAGATTGCTTCAAAAATAATGACAGAATCCTCCAAAAACTAAAAAAATGCCTATTCTCGAAAATTTGTTTCCTCCATATTTTAGTGCACTTTGACCGCTTATTGAAAGCCATTTTATGCATTTTCTGAAATCGCCACCCCATATATTTTGTGCGCAAAGATCTTCGGAATCAATTTCAAAAAACAGAATGAGCGTATCTAATCTCTAACATAAATGGGCATGTTTTTCGTGGACACACCCTAATTTGCCAGATTTTTTCAAAGATTCAAACATTCAACCTCTTCTAGCTCAAAAGTTTCAAAGATATGGATATTGCCACTCATCATATTTTAACGGGCAGTTGACAGAGAACAGAATGCAAAAAACTGCATACAAATAAAATGTCAAATGACAGAGTTATCGGCAATTATATGTTTTGATGCTAAACGCCACCTAGCGGCAAAACTTAGTACTAAAATGAAAAACAAACTTAGTGGTGCACAACTTCAGATACATGTGAGTATGCATGGAAATTTTCATATTTGTAGCACTTCTAATCATGTCGCAACAGCGGCCACAAAAAAAGTGCAAAGAATAATAATAATGGAAAAAAAAAAAAGGGAAAAAGAAACACAAGAAGAACAGTAGGTTTTCGCGGCTGCGTTGCAGTCCACGAAAACCTAATAATAATGGAAAAAAAAAAAAGGGAAAAAGAAACACAAGAAGAACAGTAGGTTTTCGCGGCTGCGTTGCAGTCCACGAAAACCTAATAAAGTGACCCCTGGAGCAGGACAAATTTTGACCCTAGGGCCATGATTTGAACAATTTTTGTAAAGGTTTATAAGACAATTCTACACGCTGTAGGCCTTACAGTTTTGCAGGAGAAGATTTTCTAAGATTGCATTTTAATATCTATTTTTAGCTCCTGTGACCTACTTTTTCAACCAATCTTAATAATTTGTACAATTTTGTTAGAAGACATCATAAGGATGATTCCTGTGAAATTTTGTCAAAATCCCTTCAGCAGATTAGGAGGAGATGTTGTTTAATGGAAAAAGTTGACGCAAGACACACGCACACACAGACAGATGGACGGACGACAGACGCCGGACAAAAGGCAATTATAAAAGCTCACCATGAGCACGTTGTGCTCAGGTGAGCTAATTATCTAAGCTCTAGGCCTTACGGATTCATAAAAGAAGATTTTTAAGATTTTCCTATATAACTCTATGTAAAACAAGTAACCCCTGATGCGGGGTCATTTATCACCATAGGGCTATGATTTGAACAATCTTGGTAATGAACCATTAGATGATGCTACATACCAAATATCTTAGCTCTAGGCCTTATGGTTTCATAGGAGAAGATTTTTAAAGTTTTTCCTATATAAGTCTATGTAAAACAAGTGACCCCTGGGGCAGGGCCAATTCTAACCCCAGGGTCATAATTTGAACAACTTTTGTAGAGATTCACTAGACAATGCCACACGCCAAATATCTTAGCTCTAGGCCTTATTATTTCATAGAAGAAGATTTTTAAAGTTTTTCACTATATAAACCTATGAAAAATAAAATGACCCCTGGGGCGGGGCCAATTTTGACCCCAGGGTCATGATCTGAACAACTTTTGCAGATGTTCATAAGACAATTCTACATACCAATTATTAAAGCTCTAGGCCTTAAAGTTTTGCAGGAGAAGATTATTTAAGATTGCATTTTAAAAATCTATTTTTAGCTCCTATGACCTACTTATTCACCCAATCAAAATTATTTGAACAACTTTGATAGAGGTCATGATAAGGATGATTCCTCTGAAGTTTGGTCAAAATCCATCTAGTGGTTTAGGAGGAGAAGTCGTTTGAATGAAAAGTTGACGACGGATGCACGCACGGACGCAATGACGCACGGACGATGGACGACGGACAACGGGCGATCACAAAAGCTCACCTTGAGCACTTTGTGCTCAGGTGAGCTAAAAAACGATGACTTTTTCTTAAGAGTGCAAACTAAAATCTGAGCTACAATATTGAATGAACCACAGAGACTGTGATCAGACAGCTCCTGAAAGTATCTGTCTGATCTGGGTCCTCTCTATTTGCCAATGCATCAAAATGAATCTATATGAAGTAAACAGTAAAAACCATAACATTTGTACTTGAACTCTGACATCAATAGAAATCCGATCCCCAAGTGTTGATATGATCTAACACAATGACATACTTTGCTTTGCAAGTGGCCCTGTTACAGTGACCTTTTTATATGTACGAGTCCAAAACTAATGGAGTAATTTACAATTTATTTATAGACCTTAACAATATTTACAAGTACATTCAAATTAAATTAATTATCCAATAGGAACAATGGAATATCATGTGACATCACCATGATATATCATACTCAAGACAGCTTTTGAAGTTCCAGATGTCATAAAAATACACTCTGTAATCCGGACACATTTCCTTAACAAGAAAGTCAGTAGAACTGACAGATGTTCCCCGAAGAACGTCATTGTTACAAATAAGGCCTTGGTCAATGGGTGGGAGGATATGTTGAAATCCCCATTCCTAAATCATATCTATACTCCTCATCAGATGAGATGTTTTACCAACTCTAATTTGGAGACTTAATAACAGTTTACTATTTAATATGATAATACGTGTTACTCATCAGATCTTTCATTGATTTTTTTAAAGTTTTTATACTACTAAAAATTAAGTCATACATTTCAATGTGTGCTCATACCAAAGAGGTTAACCAACACTCTTGACATATGACTGGATATTTGAAATAGTGTATAATGGCCTAAACAACAATTAGCTGACATGATTATGATTGACATTACTAGCATATTGAATTTTGTGGGGTTTTGTTTAAACGATATCTTCTGTTAAATTAGGCAAATGACATGAATATTAGTCAACAACATGGTAGTAGGGGCCATAACTCTCTTAAAAATTGAGGAACCAGATCACGTCGACGATATGCGTATCTACTCTTGGTAATAAAGCTTCCCATAAAGTTTCATTGAATTCAAGCCATTAGTTCCTGAGAAATAGCCCGGACAAGAATCATGCAATATGTACTATAGGCCAAAAAGTCAAGGGGCCTTAACTCTGTGAAAAATTTAGGAACCAGGTCACGCCGACGATATGCGTATCTACTCTTGGTGATAAAGCTTCCCATAAAGTTTTGTTGAATTCAAGCCATTAGTTCCTGAGAAATAGCCCGGACAAGAATCATGCAATATGTACTATAGGCCAAAAAGTCAAGGGACCTTAACTCTGTGAAAAATTTAGGAATCGGGTCATGCTGACGATATGCGCATCTCCTCTTGGTAATTAAGCTTCCCATAAAGTTTTGTTGAATTCAAGCCATTAGTTCCTGAGAAATAGCCCGGACAAGAATCATGCAATATGTACTATAGGCCGAAAAGTCAATGGGCCATAACTCTGTGAAAAATTTAGGAATCTGGTCATGCTGACGATATGCGCATCTCCTCTTGGTAATCAAGCTTCCCATAAAGTTTCGTTGAATTCAAGCCGTTAGTTCCTGAGAAATAGTCCGGACAAGGAAAGTGTGACAGACGGACGGACGGACAGACGGACGAAGTGGCGACTATATGCGTCACCTTCGGTGAGCATAAAAATTAAATTCATAATAAGGTAGTTTCCCCTTAAATATGTTTCATGTATTGAAGTAATTAAATTCCAACACATTCTATTATTCAGGAATAGGTTCTCTAATTAATCAGTATGAGAACTTTACTTAACATAAAACGTAATTTGTAAACGACTATTCACCATGTAGATTCTATATGCCTAAATCAGAATTGACACACATCTACTAATACATTGCAATTTTTGTATGTATTTTAATCAGAGAGTACACAGGAAACAAATGTAGTGCTTATTACATGCAATGACCTAGAAGTAGTTAGCCAATCAAGTATCATTATACCTGATGCCATTTTGCATAACCACTCATATGTTAGATGCACTAGACTGTGTCACTCTTTTTCATGGTGCATATCACTGACCAGATGCAAATGAGACAGTAGTTGGACATAATTTATGTGTCAATCATCTGCTTGCAGAGGTGAAAACTTTCAGAAATAAAATGTTTGATTATCCTATATCAAAATTTCACTTTCTTCACACATACTGATTTATTACCACTGTGAAAGTAACACATTTAAAGCAACAGGGTCCATATATATATAGTAAACGTCCCTAATCCGGAATCCTTTCTTCCCAGTCTGGATAGTGTCCGGATTAGTGAGTTTCCACTGTATAAGGAAAACGGCTCCACTCCCTGGCGGCCATGTTTTTTAACAGATCCAAATAAATTTTAAAATCTTGGTAAAGAGTGACCAAAGGAACATTTGTGCAAAAAAACTTTGAAATCAAGCCAGTAATTTTGGACAAGATTTTTCAAATTTGTACTACAGTGGAAGCTTCCTAATCTGGACACCGTCCTGACCAGCAAGACTGAAGTTGGGATTAGAGAGTATTCTGGATTAGGGAAGTTTTGTAAATCTGGCTCTAACATATGTACTATATGTACAATATATGTACTAATTCTTTGACTGTAAGTGATCAATATTCATTTGAATAATTCTACCGTATTCTTTTTAGTGTAATCACTAATGATAGCTATATATAGATAATTAATGTTTATTTAAATTTGTTTGTGATGATGTTGTTGATGATGATGATGATGATGATGATGATGGTTAATTTTCTTAAAGTTGTATCATTTGTATTCTTTACACATAAATAAGACCCCCCTCTCTTTCTCTGTCTCTCTCTTTAAATCTATGTCTGCTCTCTCTCTCTGTGTCTCTCTTTCCTGTTTACTCTGCCTTTCTTTAGGCAAGAAAAAAAAAAAGTTCCGTTTATGGTCTCCCGACCCATGGACCCTCTTTTTTAAGGACCAACCCTAAAAATGTTTTTATCTTTCCACCTTTAATTTTTATTTCCCTTTTTTTACCTTTTGTTTCATATAAAAAAATAAAATCCTGACCTACTGACCCTCTTTTTTATTTGCTGGAGACCAGAAACAGAGCTTTCTTTTTGGCCTTATCTATCTTTTTTTTTATCTCATTCATCTCTGATCATCAGAGAAACAAAATAAATGAAGTCAATATTTTTCTTATTCTTCAATAGTAATTTTTATAGGCTTAAATCACAATAAAACATACATGTTTCAAACAAACACTAATGAGAAAAACACTTCTTCAGCATCAGATTAAGCAAAAATCGCTCTTTACCACATACCTGACTAACTGCTCCTTAATCAGATCCTTAATCCCATAAACCATATACCTGACTGTCCAGAGGATAGTTAGGCATTCTCCACACCAAACATTTGATTGCAAATATTCAAACAAAAACTTGGGAGAAAAACATCATCAGGATTACAGAGTTTTTTTTAATATAATAATGACAAACCAGACCGCAGATGGCATACGCAACACTGAGGGTCCGGACTATAGAGTTATTTTCTGTAAAGAACAAAAAAGAAAAAAAACAAACCTATGAGATCATCCAGAATGAGGATTCTGGTTTACAGAGGGTCCGGATTTGGGAGTTTCCACCGTATATACGTATAAGGAGAACGGGCTCCGCCCCTGGCAGCCATATTTTTCAACAGATCCAAATAATTTTAACACTTTTTGTAGAGAGCGACTCAAGGAACATCTGTGCAAAAATATTTTAAAATCCAGTCTGTACTTTTGGAGGAGAAGATTTTTGAAGTTCTCACATTTTTTCACCTTTAAGTTGCCATGGCAACTAAGTTTTGTCATGGAGTTTAATTTTTTGAACAACTTTGGAAGAGGACCACCAAGGTAATATTCCTGTAAAGTTTTATGAAAATTGGCCCAGTAATTAAGGAGATGTCATTTAAATTAAATGATGATGATGGACATTCATCGGTCACAATAGAATCATATTTGAAAATTGAGCTAAAAATGCATAGGTTTTCAAACTTTAGAGAATCAAGAAATTACTGATTGACATAATGTCAAAATCAGTGTATCCTCACCCCAAATATAATTATGTCAAAGGTTATCAGACAAAAGAAACAACTGAATGCAAGGTTTACAAGCATAATGTACTCAGATTCATACAGCAGCCTGTCATCAGGACAAATGCTCCAACCTGCCAAAACTAATCAAATATGTACATTTCCAATTCAGCCATCTCATATAAAATTGTCATTGAGAAATGTTTCTTACGTGAACACACTACCTAACATTTCTAGCTAAAGAGTATCTACCCTAAAGGTCTCTTTTCCATGAAATCAGACTTCCATTTCATAACTTTACTGAATCTAAACAACCTTCAGATAAGATCTTCACTACTGACTTTTCACCATGATTGGACTACTCTTATCTGGTAGCTGAGTGGTAAGAGTCTCTAGTGTGGTAGCTGAGTTGTTAGGGTCTCTAGTCCTGAAGCTGAGTGGTAAGAGCCTCTAGTGTGGTAGCTGAGTGGTTAGAGTCTCTAGTGTGAAAGCTGAGTGGTAAGAGTCTCTAGTGAGGTAGCTGATTTGTTAGGGTCTCTAGTCCGGAAGCTGAGTGGTAAGAGTCTTTAGTGTGGTATCTGAGTGGTAAGAGTCTTTAGTGTGGTATCTGAGTGATAAGAGTCTCTAGTGTGGTAGCTGAGTGGTAAAAGTCTCTAGTGTGGTAGCTGAGTGGTAAGAGTCTCTAGTGTGGTAGCTGAGTGGTAAGAGTCTCTAGTGTGGTAGCTGAGTGGTAAAAGTCTCTATTGTGTTAGCTGAGTGGTAAGAGTCTCTAGTGTGGTAGCTGAGTGGTAAGAGTCTCTAGTGTGGTAGCTGAGTGGTAAGTCTCTAGTGTGGTAGCTGAGTGGTAAGTCTTTAGTGTGGTAGCTGAGTGGTAAGAGTCTCTAGTGTGGTAGCTGAGTGGTAAGAGTCTCTAGTGTGGTAGCTGAGTGGTAAGAGTCTCTAGTGTGGTAGCTGAGTGGTTAGAGTCTCTAGTGTGGTAGCTGAGTGGTAAGAGTCTCTAGTGTGGTAGCTGAGTGGTTAGAGTCTCTAGTGTGGTAGCTGAGTGGTTAGAGTCTCTAGTGTTGTAGCTGAGTGGTAAGAGTCTCTAGTGTGGAAGCTGAGTGGTAAGAGTCTCTAGTGTGGTAGCTGAGTGGTTAGAGTCTCTAGTGTGGTACTGAGTGGAAGTCTCTAGTGTGGTAGCTGAGTGGTAAGTCTCTAGTGTGGTAGCTGAGTGGTTAGAGTCTCTAGTGTGGTAGCTGAGTGGTTAGAGTCTCTAGTGTGGTAGCTGAGTGGACAGTGTCCATCCTATGGCAGGAGGTTCTCGGTTTGACCCCCAACTGCAACCTAGCAAAGCTGTAAATATTTGTGTTGGTTTATCTCCCTTGGTGCTTAATTCCAAAACTGGTTGGCCTAGTGTTTTAATAATCTGACTAGATGTGCTGTCATGTCACTTATCCACAGCATGGTATTACAGTGAGTCATCGCAGTATATCTGTATAGAAAAATTTGCAACAGACAGAAATACTGTTGGTGGTATATTTAACCCAAGCATCAACCTGTACTTATTGGCAGGCAGATCTGGTTTTCAGCTGTGCTCATTTAGGGATAAAAACCCATTTAGAATTATCATTGAAGGAAATTCCTACAGGTCACAGGAAAAATGAAACAAATTATCTCCTCTTTAAACATTAAATAAAAAAAACAATAAAAAAACAACAACAAACAAGAGGGCCAAGATGGCCCTTGGTCGCTCACCTGAGAAAGATGATTGCTTAAGAAATAAAGATGCTTGAGTGTAAAAGTGAAATCTGGCTTTTTTTTATGGTGAAATGGACATAACTCCTAAATTTACAAGTCAATATCAGTTATAATTGAACCCGATTGTGAGATTATGGGCATAAACATTGTCTTAAAGTTTAAAAAGGATTGTTAAAAAAATGAAGTTGGTAGAGAATAAACAAAGTGAAATCTTGCATTTTTTGTATTAAAAGGGGCATAACTCCTGACCTAAATGACCCATCTCAGCCACAATTGAACTCAATCGAGACATTATGGTCATTAACAATGTCATAAAGTTTGAAGATGATTGCTAAAATGATGAAGATGCTAGAGTGTAAACAAAGTGAAATATGGCTTTTTTTTATATTAAAAGGGGCATAACTCCTGACCTAATTGACGGATCTCAGCCATAATCAAACTTTATCGAGACCTTATGGTCATAAGCATTGTCATAAAGTTTAAAGATGATTGCTCAAAAGATGAAGATGCTAGAGTGTAAACAACTTGAAATATGGCATTTTTTTAATATTAAAAGGGGCATAACTCCTGACCTAATGGTACGATATCAGCCATAATCGAACTTGGCCGTGATTTTATGGTTATAAACATTGATATAAAGTTTAAAGATAATTGCTCATTAAATGAAGATGCTAGAGTGCAAACAATGTGAAATCTGGCTTTTTTGAATTTTAAAAGGGGCATAACTCCTGACCTAACGTTCCGATATCAGCCATAATCGAACTTGGCCGAGATTTTATGGTTATAAACATTGTTTTAAAGTTTGAAGATAATTGCTCATAAAATGAAGATGCTAGAGTGCAAACGAACAAATTGTGGACGACGGACGGACGACGGACATTCATCGATCCTAAAAGCTCATCCTGAGCACACGTGCTCAGGTGAGCTAAAAAACTACATGTATAATTATGCAAACCTCTATATAATTAAATGGTCGACTGTAGATCAATAAATTCCTTTGAAATTCATTGATCTGTTTAGTGTTAATGAGGAGTAACTTTTACAAGATCAATGTTGTTTAATGATTCTAAGATAATCTATTCTATTACCTTCCCTTGGAATCACTAGACAGATATTATCTCACATCATGCACAGTACTAAAAGTTATGTTTTCCTTGAAAACAAAAACACCAAACTGAAAGAATCACTTTTTTGAGACCAATAACCTATGATGGCTCTAAACAAGTTTACATGCATTTATCTCCTCTTAGAAAAAAGGATAGCTTAAATGGATAAATTTTGCTTCATGTCTTGTTTCTATATGGTATACTTACTTCATGCAATTTTTTTAATCAAATTTTTAGGAGTCATCCTTAAGAAATTAATGCAATTTAATGCCTTAAACATCCAGCATTCAGGGGTCTTGCTTTAGAAATCAGTGCAATTTAATACCTTAGACATGCTTTAGCTCAATTATCTCCCTTGAAAACATCAGACCAAAATCATTTCTCTTCATGTTATCACCATATGGTATATTTCACTAATTTTGTGTATTTATGTTTCTTTAAATTCATTGAAATGTTTAGGCGGAGTGCCAGAGTAGCAATTATAAGACCTTTGGACATATGGACATATCCCAAAAATAATGTTATAATAAAAACATGTTCAGACAGAACTATGTCTTGCTTTTCAATAGTCCAGCATGGAGTAAAATGTTGTTATAAAAGTTAAAATCTAGGTGCTATCTTTGCTTTATCCATTAACCCTTTCCCTCATATATACTCATTTTGACGAACTCAATAGGTACCACATAAAGCCTGATCTGCAGAAAACCACAGTTAAACATTACCAAATTTAATTGTAAAATCCTCATTACCAGACCACTGAGGAGCAGCGAACAGCATAAAACCTGATCAGTCTGCAAGTTACTCGCAGGCTGATCTGGTTTTATGCTGTTCGCATAGGTCTTTTCATGGTTTCCTCTATGAGGGAAAGGGTTAATGAACAGATCAACCATGTTACAGCTATTTTAATGGTTATTATTTATGATGTACAAATGAGTTATGTTGCTTTTAAAAGAGATATCTTAAAAAATAATTATGATTTATGACCTATTCTACCATCTTGTTCTTTACAAATTTTAGTAAGAAATTGCTGGAATTAATGAGTGACAATAAATTCAAACTTATTTCTATATCTGTGCAAACTAGCTTGAATTACATGTATACATGTATTTGAAATGACATAGAAAGAAACAGTTTAAACTGTATATTAAACTCTTGTTTTAGCTTCCAACACTGTTGAAACTCTGTTCTGTGGTAGAATACATTTCTTCATCAGACAAGTTTTGATTATCAAGTTTCATTGTTCATTTAATTATGATTGCAATATGGAAGTGAAGACTTGATATGTGTTAAAAATTGAAAAGATAAAATATTAAACAAGCTGTAATATCAATGTAAATGTGTGAGGCAAGTTAGTCAAAATTCATTTGTAGACTTTTCACTTTAGTACAGTACAGTCAAACTTGTCCAAGCGACCACGTCTATTAAGCAACATGTTGTCTTAAACGACCATTTTATTTACCCCCGAAAAATATTTACTCTATATTTCTTATTTATTAAGCGACTTTTGTCTTAAACGACTAGCGACCACTAATTATCATTTCGAGTCTACTAAAATAGGCACGCAGTAAGCGACCCTGTCCCACCTTCAGCCCCAGGGAATTATGGATTGACCAGGTGTGTACCGTATTTTCCGCTTGAATGATTCACCCTGAGTCCCCTTGGGTTGCTGCAAAGGACCTGTTAATGACCCCATTGTTTATGTTACTTGGGGTTTTTCACGCGTTTGCTAAATATAGTTTTGTTATTCGCAACAATAAGACAAAAGAAAAGGACTCCTTAAACGCTGAGAGTAACCGCATCTTTATCATCTGGGGCTATCAAAGGTGCCGCTTCGAATCATTAGGAAAACTGTTTCAATTTGGAAAACAGGAAGTTTTTTATTTAGAAAACAGTATTAATCAGCTAATAATGGAGAAAAAACAATTAACATCTAGATTAATCTTCAAAGTTATCGCTCAGTATCGCATTTGTAATCAACGCATCAACATGTCGAAACGAAAAGTGCTAACTTTACAGGAACGGATTAATGTGATTGAACTGTCAAAAAGTAAAAGTGCACGGAAAATCGCGGAGGAATTGGGAGAGAGAGATTCACTTAAGTGAATATTTCAACAACAATAGCAAAAACAAACAAATCATGCAAACATACATATACATGTATAAATGAGCAAATTAAGATTGGAGAGAGAGAAAATTCACGTATAAAAAAATAATACAATATATATACTACTAAAATTTATCAGTTTTATTAAAAGAACACATTTCATTCACATGCAAACACATTTACACATACAATATACATGGATAATGGGATACCATTATTTTCACACTGTCGTGAAAATAAAAAAATGACATATTTTATTAAGAGATTGTTTTAAGAGACCACTTTTACAAAATCCCAAGGGTGGTCTCTTAATACAAGTTTGACTGTATTATTAACCTTTAAAAGAACAAGCTCACATCTTGAGATGCCTCTGGTCACTGACACTTCCAAGAGCAAACAATAGACCAGTAAAAGAGAGTTTATAACCAATCCTCTCTAAAGGCGAATGATATCTTCCATTTTTATCATAAAAATTGGCATCGCTTGAAAATTTCATCATTATTAGCTCACCTGAGCATATGTGCTCAGGATGAGCTATTAGGATCGATGAATGTCTGTCGTCTGTCCCTCGTCCGTCCATCGTTCACAATTAGTTTGTTTGCACTCTAGCATCTTCATTTCTTAATCAATCATCTTCAAACTTTATGACAATGTTTATTACCAAATTGTGTCAGCCAAGTTCAATTATGGCTGATATCAGCCAATTAGGTCAGGAGTTATGCCCCTTTCAATATTAAAAAATGCCAGATTTCACTTTGTTTGCACTCTAGCATCTCATTTCTTAAGCAATCATCTTCAATATTTATGACATTTGTTTATAGCCATATTCTTTCAGCCAAGTTCGATTATGGCTGATATGGGCCAATTAGGTCAGGAGTTATGCCCCTTTTAATATTAAAATTTGCTAGTTTTTGCTTAGCATCCTCATTTCTTATGTAATCATCTTCAAGCTTTTTGACAATGTTTACTGCTATATTCTTTCGGCCATGTTTGATTATGGCTGATATCAGTCTATTAGGTCAGGAGTTAAGCCCCTTTCAAGAAATGACGAGGCTAGAGTGCAAACAAAGTAATTGTGGATGACAGACATTCATCGATCCTAATAGTTCATCCTGAGCACATGTGCTCAGGTGAACTAAAAATGCCAGATATTACTTTGTTTGCACTATTGCATCTTCTTTTCTTAAGCAATCATCTTCAAACTTTATGACAACGTCTTTAGCCATATTCTTTCAGCCGAGTGTGAGTATTGCAGATATCAGCCAATTAGGTCAGGAGTTATTCCCCTTTTAATATTAAAATTTGCCAGATTTCACTTTGTTTGCACTCTAGCATCCTCATTCCTTAAGAAATCATCTTCAAACATTATGACAATGTTTATAGTCATAATCACTTGGCCAAGTTCGATTATTGTCGATACTGGATAATTAGGTCTGTAGTTATGGCCCTTTAATTAATGCCAGTTTTCACTGTTTACACTCTATCATCTTCACTTCCCTGTTTGGTTTGTGGAATTGAAATGATCTCAAGATTATTATTAGTCATTTTTATTTATTTTTGGCCCTTGGTTTTAAATTTAATAATATACAAGATAAATGCAATAATATTATATTAAGACCCAGTTCTTTCTGCTCTATCAGCATTTTGATTTATTGTGTTTCTTGAAACCACTACTGTTATTTTTGTAATAACCATGGTGACCAACCTTATATTCATTTTATGATTCTTGACATAGTTTTCTTATATTTTATAGCCTTTGAGGAGCATAATTATGGAACCATTCCTAATATAGCTTGTAACACAGCGTCAGATCATTTCTTGTTGATGATCAACTCAGACTGGTTATAATATAGACACTTTGGGTAAAGGTGTTCACATATAAGAAATCACAGGTACTTAAGGACAGGACTGTTTGGTCACCCCCCCCACCCTTTTATGCAAATAATGCTAATTTTTATCATCCATGTCTGTATTAATAAAAAAGTCATGATAATCTATACAGTGGTCACGTGGTTCCTCAATGTGGCGATTCATTGAATACCGGCGATGACTCGAGCTACAAGCCCGGTCCCTTGTTTTAGCCCTTCTTATTCAATATGAATTATGGGCGATTCTTCAAACATGCGATTTTGGATTCCTCAAACTCCGTCCTTGGTCCCTAGATAGTATATCCTATAATATTTCTATGCGATTCCTCAAAGTCGATATCAAAACCTACCTATATCTCCCTGACAACCATACTCTGGCCCTATGACCACCTGTAATTATCACTTTGGTCGAGATGGTTTTCTTTTTGTTTTCACACATTGTCAAACCTTCTTAGAGTACATCGGTGAACCGTTATATCACACGGCCATGTAGAAATTATTTTCACACCTACTGATCATGTAACAAACTGTGATTGGTCTGCGTGATTAAGTATTTTTCATTAAAGGGGCCGATTTTGATTGTTTGAGAGTTATTCTTTTTCTCTGTAATCATTAATTTGAAGAACCACGGTATAAGTGTTTATTACAAGAATGTAAAAAATACGCAACGCCACCATATACACAAACTAAAACAAAGGGTTTCAATCATATTATCGGTAAAAAAATAATTTATTTCTGACTTCTCACAATGAAAGCTATGATCGTGTTATTTTTTATGTTTATTAAGTATTATTAAAGACTTAACAAAATAATTAATGAAAAGATGACGTTAAGGTATCAACAAATGTAAATGTATTGAATTTTGACATATAAATGATTCCTCAAATACTGCGATTCTTCGAGTTTTTTTGCAGATCCCGTCCAACCTCGAGGAATCGCGTGACCACTGTATATAACAAGGCAGTCCAAAGGACAGCTATATCCCCCGCCACTGGCCAAATATTAGAATTTGTTTGGTCATAGGATTATGTTCACCTTAACCTGGCATGGTTGTAGCAGACATAGAAGATCAGTTTAAAACAATTTAACTTTCCGGAGTTATGTATGAATCTCAGAATTCGGAGGCACATATATTAAAAGTTTACTGACAAGTTTTACATGGGAAACAGTACAAAAAGTGAACATCAATGAAGTATAGGATGTGTTAGGTAACCACAAAATACATGTGTAACTCAATTAAAAACTTTATATATCATGACATAATTTGTATGATTGTGAACAGCAGTGCGAAAACCTATTGTTCTTCTTCTATTTTTTTTTTTTTTTTTTTTTTTTTTTTTTATTATTTTTTAACCCTTTTTTGTTAACGACAAATCTCCGTGATCAGAAAAGCCACATTTATGAAATTTTAATCATTTTTTACCACGTATTTGAAGATGATCCTAACATTGAGAAAATTTTCATTTATGTCTTACTTTTCCCGCTAGGGGGCGTTTAATATAAAATTTATTAATGGCTAATAACTCAGTTATTTGAGGTCCTATTCAAATGCGGTTTTTCGCATTGTGTTCCTTGTTGATAGCCTAATAAAATATGATAGGTTTCGAAGGTACGTGTCGCTGAAAGTTTTTGAGTTACAGAAGGTTTCATGTTTGAACCTCGCAAAACACTGTGCAAATGAGGGTAGGTCTACGAAAAACCTATCCATTTTTGTTAGAGATCAGATAGAAGAGTTTTGTTTGCTGCAAATGATTTGCAAGACATATACGCACATAATATATGGGGTGGTGAATTTAAGAAATGCAGGGTTTGTCCTCTGGATACGGTCAAACTTCACTAAAGTTTAGGAAAAATTAAAATTTCAAAAACATGTTTTTTGTCGCTCCTGACTTTATTTTTGGTTCATTCTTCATGAAATTTTCATACGTTATGTATTGTTATGTCGGAAAGGACGTCACGATTAAAAATTTAAACAAGAGGCCCATGATGGCCCTAAATCGCTCACCTGAGATAAATAGGTTGACCCAAGGAACATCTGTTCCAATTTATTTTAAAATCTGGCCAGTAGTTTTGAAGAAGATGATTTTTAAAGTTTTCATTTTTTTTTCTTTTTGTAGCCATGGCAACCAGAGTTCTATATGGATCAAGTTTATTTTAACAACTTTTGTGAAGGTTGACCCAAGGATCATTCCTGCCAAGTTTAATCAAATTCTGTCCAGTGGTTTCAGAGAAAATGTTGATTAAAGTTTTCCCTATATACATATAAGGCAAATAAGCCCCACCGCTGGCGGCCATGTTTTTTACGGATCGGAATTTTTTTTAGCAACTTTGGTAGAGGTTGACCCAAGGAACATCTGTACCAAATTATTTTGAAATCTGGCCAGTAGTTTTGAAGAAGATGATTTTTAAAGTTTTCATATTTTTTTTATTTTTTTTGTTGCCATGGCAACCAGAGTTCTACATGGTTCAAGTTTATTTTAGCAACTTTGTGAAGGTTGACCCAAGGATCATCCCTGCCAAGTTTAATCAAATTCTGTCCAGTGGTTTTAGAGGAGATGTTGTTTAAAGGTTTCTCTATATACATATAAGGCAAATAAGCCCCACCCCTGGCGGCCATGTTTTTTTACGGATCGGAAATTTTTTTAGCAACTTTGGTAGAGGTTGACCCAAGGAACATCTGTACCAAATTATTTTGAAATCTGGCCAGTAGTTTTAAAGAAGATGATTTTTAAAGTTTTCAAATTATTTTTCTTTTTGTAGCCATGGCAACAAGAGTTCTTCATGGATCAACTTTATTTTAGCAACTTTTGTAGAGTCTCACCCAAGGAACATTCCTGCCAAGTTTCATTAAATTCTGTCCAGCGGTTTCAGAGGAGATGTCGTTTAAAGCAAATTGTTGACGACGGACGACGGACAACGGACAACGGACGACGCACGACGACGGACGCCGGACGAAGGGCGATCACAAAAGCTCACCTTGAGCACTGTGTGCTCAGGTGAGCTAAAAATAAATGAAAAGGTCTAGGTCATATTACGATTATTGTGTTTTTATTCGGCCCCACATAGCTCCAAAACTAAAAATATTTCATTAAGAGTATATGGACAAAAGATTTAGTTCCTCAAGAGCCCTTTCCATTGATGCTTACTTTTCGAAGATTGGACTTGATTTGGTCATATTACGGCAGTCCAAAGTTTGATCCTTTTTTGGAATAATTGTATATCAGATTTTATGCTTCAACTTCTGATACATAAGAATAAAAAGTTCGACTTGTGCGACTAGTATACTTGATTGAACTATTTGCTGCTTTGCTAGGAACCTGACAGTAAAATTTTAATCAATTTTCTTTCTCATTTTGCCGCTAGGGGGCGCTTTTCTTGAAATCATTCTTTTGCTTATAACTCAAAAAGTTGAAGTCCGATTCGATTGCGGTTTTTTGCATTCTGTTCCCTGTTGATAGCCTAATAACATATGATAGGATTCGAGGGTCAGTGTGGCTGAAAGCTTTTGAGCTACGGAAGGTTGAATGTTCGAACCTTGCAAAAAAAAAAAAAAAAAAAAAATTCAAATAGGGTAGGTTACGAAAAACCTATCCGTTTTTGTTAGTGATCAGATAGAAGAATTCTGTCTCCGGCATACCATTTGAAAGACGAATACACACAAAATATATGGGGTGGCGAATTAAGGAAATGCGTGGTTTGTCCTCTAGAAATGGTCAAACTTCACTAAATTTTGGAAAAATTTAAATTTCAAAAACATGTTTTTGTCGCTCCTGACTTTATTTTCTGTTCATTCTTCATGAAATTTTCACACGTTATGTTTTGGTAAGTTTGAAAGGGCCTCACAATTAAAAAGTTTAAAAAACATTGAAAAGGTCAATGTCATATTACGATAATTGTGTTTTTATTCGGCCACAAAGTGCTCCAAATCTAAAAATATTTCATTGAGAGTATATAAACAATGGTTTTAGTTCTTGAGGAGCTCTTTCCAGTGATGTTTAGTTTTTGAAGATCGGACTTGATTTGTTCATTTTACGGCAGTCCAAAGTTTGATCCTTTTTTGGAATAATTGTAAATCAGTTTTTATGCTTCAAGTTGTGATATATAAGAAAAAGAATGTTCAACTAGTGCGACTTATATACTTGTTTGAACTATTTGCTGTTTTTGCAATTTTGTTTCTAATTTTGCCGCTAGAGGGCGTTTTCCTTAAAATCACTATTTTGCTTATAACTCAAAATGTTAAAGTCTGATTGAAATGCAGTTTTCAGCATTTTGTTCCTTGTTGACAGCACCACAGAATGTGATGAATTTCAAGGGACAGGGTATGGGAAAATATTTGCGCTAGAAGAGTTTGAATGTTCTAACATTGCAAAAAAAAACTGCAAATGAGAGTACGTCTTCAAAAACCTTTTCGTTCTGTTTCATATTGAAAATTGTGGCTGAGTTGAAATAAAGTGTTCAAGTTGATTAGGTTAAAAGCGAAAACCGAGATACCGCTTGCGGTTCTAGTTATTTTTCTAACCCTTTTTTGTTAACGGCAAATCTCCGTGATCAGAAAAGCCACATTTATTAAATTTTAATCAGTTTTTACCACGTATTTGAAGATGATCCTAATGTTGAGAAAATTTTCATTTATGTCTTACTTTTCCGCTAGGGGGCGTTTTGCATGAAATGTATAATTGGCTAATAACTCAGTTATTTGACGTCAGATTCAAATGCGGTTTTTTGCATTCTGTTCCTTGTTGATAGCCTAATAAAATATGATAGGTTTCAAGGGTACGTGTCGCTGAAAGTTTTTGAGTTACAGAAGGTTTCATGTTTGAACCTCGCAAAAAACTGCGCAAATGTGGGTAGGTGTACGAAAAACCTATCCATTTTTGTTAGAGATCAGATAGAAGAATTCTGTTTGCTGCAAATGATTTGCAAGACATATACATACAAAATATATGGGGTGGCAAATTCAAGAAATGCATGGCTTGTCCTCTAGAAACGGTCAAACTTCACTAAATTTTAGGAAAAGTTAAAGTTTCAAAAACATGTTTTTTGTCGCTCGTAACTTTATTTTCGGTTCATTCTTCATGAATTTTTTCACAAGTTATGTATTTTTTGGTCTGAAAGGGCCTCACAATTAAAAAGTTTTAAAATAAATGAAAAGTTCAAGGTCATGTTACAATTATTGTGTTTTTATTCGGCCCAAAATAGCTCCAAAACCGTAACCAATTCATAATATGCACATCTGTGCTTGATATTGAAGCTTCCTATGACGTTTGTTTGAAATCTATCCAGTAGTTATTGAGAAATAGCGTGGACAAAGAAAACTCCAGAAAATCAGCAAAGGGCCATAACTCAAAAGAAAATTAGTCAACCGTAACCATTTCATAATATGCACATCTGTGCTTGATATTGAAGCTTCCTATGAAGTTTGATTGAAATCCATCCAGTAGTTATTGAGAAATAGCGTGGACAAAGAAAACTCTAGAAAATCAGCAAAGGGCCATAACTCAAAAGAAAGTCAATCAACCGTAACAATTTCATAATATGCACATCTATGCTCACCAGTGAAGCTTCCTATGCAGTTTGATTGAAATCCATCCAGTAGTTATTGAGAAATAGCGTGGACAAAAAAACTACAGACGGACGGACGAACCGACGGACCAACGGACGACCAACATGGTGCAGGGTTTCGATACACAGATTTGTGCGTTTATGTCGCATTTATTTCAGCAATGACAAAAAATATCCACAGCGAGTCACCATTGACGCAATATCAGATTCATGATATACGATTATCTCAGCGTTGTATAAAAATCAAATTGGCATCAGATTGACGATAAATTGCCTGCCAGAAGTACGCATTATATGATTCGCATAGTTTCCCATTGCAGAAATAGCATAATTAAATAACGGACCAATCAAATATCGCAACAAGCGTGTTAAAAATAAAGGACCAATCAACGGCGCGTTGTTATGAAGCCGCGTCACATTCGGATAATAAACGCTTGCAAAAGGAAACATGTCACAGCGAAACCTGAATTTTTACTTTTCGAAAGGAAATAACGAAAAAGATAGGGGGGACAATGACAGCGCACCTGGCTCATCGCATGAAGAAAAAAAGGTTGATGACCAATGTACAAGACCTGAGCCTGATAAATCGACATTGCCACCAGCAAAAAAGAAAAAAAGTTTCCAACGGGGTTACTGCGACGAATGGAGAACACGCTTTACTTGGCTGTTTTATGACGAATCGGACCAAACAATGAAGTGCAAGCCCTGTATTGATACAAAACAAACCAACCCCTTCGTAAAAGGCTGCATCAATTTTAGGTGAATATATAACAAGAGGGCCATGATGGCCCTGAATCGCTCACCTGAGTACCATTGCTTCAACTGATGTCAAGGTTTTTAAACAGACAAGGATTCTGATATAACTTAATCTAAAACATTTTACCCCTGACAATACTACACACCAAATATCTAAGCAATGGGCCATATGGTTTCAGAGAAGACTTGGGCGCAGGGTCATTTATCACCGTAGGGCCAAGACTTTGAAAATCTTTGTAATGAACCATAAGATGCTACTACATACCAAAAATCTTAGCTCTAGGCCTTATTGATTCATAGAAGAAGATTTTTTAAGATTTTCCTATTTAACTCTATGTAAAACAAGTGACCCCTGGTGGGGGGTCATTTATCACCATAGGGCTATGATTTGTACAATCTTGGTCGTGGCCCATAAGATGATGCTACATACCAAATATCTAAGCTCTAGGCCTTATGGATTCATAGAAGAAGATTTTTTAAGATTTTCCTATATAACTCTATGTAAAACAAGTGACCCCTGGTGCGGGGTCATTTATCACCATAGGGCTATGATTTGTACAATCTTGGTAGTGGCCCATAAGATGATGCTTCATACCAAATATCTAAGCTCTAGGCCTTATGCATTCATGGAAGAAGATTTTTTAAGATTTTCCTATATAACTCTATGTAAAACAAGTGACCCCTGGTGCGGGGTCATTTATCACCATAGGGCTATGATTTGTACAATCTTGGTAGTGGCCCATAAGATGATGCTACTACCAAAAATCAAGGCTAGGCCTTTGGTTCGAGAAGAAGATTTTTTAAGATTTTTCCTATATTAACTCTATGTAAAACAAGTGACCCCTGTGGCGGGGTCATTTATCACCATAGGGCTATGATTTGTACAATCTTGGTAGTGGCCCATAAGATGATGCTACATACCAAAAATCAAAAGGCTAGGCCTTGTGGTTTCGGAGAAGAAGATTTTTTCAAGTTTTTCCTATATTAGCCTATGTGAAATCAAGTGACCCCTGGGGCGGGGCCAATTTTGACCCCAGGGTCATAATTTGTACAATCCTGGTAGACAGTCATAAGATCATGCTACATACCAAAAATCAAAAGGCTAGGCCTTGTGGTTTCAGAGAAGAAGATTTTTTAAATTTTCATTTTTAAAATCTATTTTTAGCTCCTGTGACCTAATTATGCGATGGACCAGAACCATTTATACAACTTTAGTAGAGCTTCATCCAAGGAACATTCCTGCAAAATATTTTTCAAATTGGCCAAGCCGTTTAGGAGGAGATGTTGTTTGAAGCAATTGTTGACGCCGGACGCACGCACGGACGGACGGACGGACGCCGGACAAAAGGCGATCAGAAAAGCTCACCTTGAGCTCGTTGTGCTCATGTGAGCTAAAAACATCGGCATTAACGTAGCGATTTTCAATTTCTAAAGTGGGTGGGGTACCGTACGTCGGCCCGGATATACTGACATGCATTGATTTTTTTTACCGGAATACGACATCGATAAGCTTTCAGATATAAATAAATTGTAAAATAACTTTATTAGGAATTTATAATTATAGTATTTTATCACATGTTCGTTTATTACTAATTATAAAATTTAAAACAAGTTACATGCATGGTTGTGGATCCATGGACAAATGAAAATAAACGATTTTAAAACTAAACAGATTAATTTATGAAAAATTTAAATTAAATTAACATGTAACTTGGATATTATGTTTGGTTTAATTTTAGATTTCTATTATTAAATGGTTTTCTATCAAATACGGCATCTGAAACAATTAATATTTCCTCAGGGATAAATCCAGAGTAATTGACAACTAGATCTGCAGCTTTTTTTTTATTTAAATCTATGTTGAATTTAAAAAAAAATAAGTTTAATTTATACATAAGTAAAACTCAATATATATTTTTTGTTCCAGGTCATCAACACTTACCCGTCATCAGGAGACCAGTGCCCATACCAATGCATTAAAGACTCTTAAACTGCAGAATGACTTTAAGAAAAGCTCTCAGAATGTAGAAACATTGGCTGAGGAGTCTTTCAAAAGCAGTGTTAGCACAAATCGGCATATAGTGCAACTGAGAACAGTATATTGCATGGCAAATAGCG
Source organism: Solen grandis (assembly GCA_021229015.1). Taxonomy (NCBI): domain Eukaryota; kingdom Metazoa; phylum Mollusca; class Bivalvia; order Adapedonta; family Solenidae; genus Solen; species Solen grandis. The sequence continues at coordinate 15,910,381 of CM037783.1, read as the reverse complement.
GTATAGCAGCTAGAAATTTTGAACAGTTAATGCAACTACAGACAATGGTTGTCCATTCAGTGGTATTCTGGACCTGATACAGTGTGTGAGATGGAGCAAATCATACATAAGCAAATAACTGATGCACTAATAAAGCAGATTAATGAATCACCTTTTTTTGGGATCATGTTGGATGAAACATGTGACATTACTATTGAAAAAAAACTTGTGGTATATGTACGTTTTATAAAAGATGGTGAGGCATGTGTCTGCTATTTAGGTAACAAGAAAGTCACTAACTGTACTGCGGAGGGCTTAATATAAAGGTTGCACTCTGTGAATTTTTAGAAGTATAAAGGTTGCACTCTGTGAATTTTTAGAAGAGTCTGGTATAATAGTAGGTGGGGATTATTCAAAGTTGATGGGTCTAGGTACAGATGGTGCGGCAGTGATGGTTGGCAGAAAAAATGGCCTGGGGATGAAAATGAAAGATTTTAATGATAAACTAGTTCAAGTTCATTGTGTTGCACACAGACTCAACTTAGCAGCTTCACAGGCAAGCACAGGTATTCAGGTAATGGAAAATTACAGGCGTAATATTGGAACTCTGGATCATTTTTTTTTACTCACAAGTCCGATATGATAAATTGCGAGAACTGCAATCTCTTCTACATGGCCACATCAGACAAGTTCCTGAAGGAACAACTGTTCGCTGGCTTTCAATAGAAAGCGCTGTGAAGATGATTTTTGAATATTATGACTGCATAGTGCTGGCATTGGAGGATGACAAGGACAAGACTGGCAAAGCTTCTGGCTTGTGGAAGTTCTTTTCAGATTCTTTGTTTTTACTTGTGACAGCACTATTGATTGATGTCCTCACAGTTATTGGTATCTTAAGTTTAATTTTTCAGAAGGATAATGTAAATCTTGCATCCATAAAAACCAATGTAGAGTCTACGGTTAGCACACTTAACACCATGAGAAATGGCTCTCATACTGTTGACCAGGTGTTAGAGGTCCTTGACCCTCAGCTGCAGGAGAACACAACTGAATATAAACATATTAAGATTACTGACAATCAAAATCTAAGGACAAGGTTTAATTCTGTTAGAAAGAGTTATATTGACAATATAACTTCAAATCTTAAAAGTAGATTTCCTGAAGATGATTTAAACTTGTTAGAGTGTTTTGATGTTGTATTTAATCCAAAAAGGTATCCAGACAGTAACCAAGAGCTTCACAGATATGCAAATGAACAGTTGGATGAACTTTGTAACAAGTATGCAGACATTATAAATAGAGATCGATGCAAAGGTCAGTTTTTGCAATTTAAGCACTTTGTTTTGAGTCATAAAGGGGTATACTCTGATTTTGACAAACTTTTTAAGTTCTCATATAGATATTCTGATGTTTACCCAGACCTTGTTAAGCTAGTTTCAATTCATTCCTGTATCCAGTGCCCCCTGTGAAAGGGGCTTCTCTCACCAGAATATTCTGAAGTGTAAGGTAAGAAACAGACTAAGCCCTGATAGAGTTGATAGGTTGATGATGATAAGGCTGAATGGGCCTAAAGAAGTTGACTTTCTAGCGGCTGCTAGGGAGTTTGCTTCTTTGAAAACAAGAAGGAAGTAAATTTATGTAATGTGTAAAAGTCAGTGGCAGTAGGTAAAACATGTATGAGTATAACAAAAAACAACAAAATCTGAACACTGTCTTGATTGTTTATTTTATTCTTCAATGAAGTTAACTGTAAGCCTGTTTTATCAAAGCTATTTTTATTTAAAAAAAAAAAATACCGAACACACACATGCACATATACATGCACTAAAATCATGTCCCCCAAAAAATTAGGATGACCCCAAAATTTGAACCAGTAGGGGACATATGTCCCCAAAATAAAAAAATAAAGGTAATTCCTATATACCCCCCCAAACTATGTTTGTGGGGGGTATAAAAATGAAGGGAGCTAATTTTAACAAGAGGGCCATGATGGCCCTGGATCGCTTACCTAAGTATAGGGTTACCCAAGGAACATCAGTCTGTATTAAAACATTTTGAAATCTGGCCAGTAGTTTTGAAGGAGATGATCCCTGCAAAGTTTTATCAAATTCTGTCCAGCAATTTCAGAGGAGAGGTCATTTTAAGTTTTCAATATATACATATAAGGCAAATTAGTCATGCCCTTTCCAGTCATGTTTTTTTATGGATCGGAATAATTTATTAACTTTTGTGACGCTTCACCCAAGGATCATCCCTGCCAAATTTGATAAAATTCTGTCCAGTGATTTCAGAGGAGATGTCGTTTTAAGATTTCACTATATACATATGAGGCAAAGTAGCCCCGCCCCTGGCGGCCATGCTTTTTTATCAATTGGAATTCTTTTAGCAATTTTTGTGAAGCTTCAAAGCTGCCAACTTAACCCTTTCCCTAATAGCAAACATTGCATACCCCCCCCCCCTCCCCGGCTCCATACTGCTATCAGTATACTGATAAGCTGCTAGCCATAGGTAACCCTAAGACCTTGTTCAAATGCATATGGACTAATGGAGATAATGTCACATTGCCACTACCTCAGTCTACCTGTATAGTTTAAGCCTATAAAACACTGTTTTACCTTCATAATAGATCTTTGGTGTAAATGAAATGTTTGTAGAGAAAAAAAAGATATATCTATTAATATATTTTTCATATTGATGAACTGAGATACAGAATCATTATATTAGATTATACCTAAAGAAATATTTTTAATATATTTTATATAATTTATAACATCTGCTTAACACAAAAAACAAGAGGGCCAAGATGGCCCTTAATCACTCACCTGAGAAAGATGATTGCTTAAGAAATAAAGATGCTAGAGTGTAAATAAAGTGAAATCTTACTTTCTTTTATAGTGAAAGGGGCATAATTAGCTAGCCAATATCAGATATAATTGAACCCAAAAGCTAGCTTGTGGTAATAAACATTGCCATAAAGTTTGAAAATGATTGCTAAAAAAATGAAGATGCTAGGGTGTAAACAAAGTGAAATTTGGCATTTTTTATTATAAAAGGGACATACATAACTCCTGACCTAATTGACCGATCTCAGCCATAATCAAACTCAATCAAGACATCATGGTAATAAACATTGTCATAAAATTTGAAGATGATTGCTCAAAAGATAAAGATGCTAGAGTGTAAACAAAGTGAAATGAGGCATTTTTTTTATATTAAAAGAGGCATAACTCCTGACCTATTTGACTGACCTTAGCCATATTCGAACTCAATTGAGACATTGTGGTCATGAACATTGCCATAAAGTTTGAAGAGGATTGCTCAAAAGATGAAGGTGCTAGAGTGTAAACAAAGTGAAATCTGGCATTTTTTTAATATTAAAAGGGTCATAACTCCTGACCTAATTGACCGATCTCAGCCATATTGGAACTCAATCGAGATATTATGGTCATTAACATTCTCCTTAAGTTTGAAGATGATTGCTTAAGAAATGAAGGTGACAGAGTGTAAATACTAAATTGTTGACGCACACCGCACAACGGACACTCATGGGATCACAATAGCTCACCTGATCTTTGCTCAGGTGAGCTAAAAATTGACCCCAAAAAAGTAAATAAAACAAGTACAATATATAAATTTATTTCATTTTATTGAATTAAGAAATCATGGAATTAAATAATAGGTTACAAGGAGACTGATATCTGGGTTTTTTTGTCTGTTGGGAGAGGGGATATATGTTTGAAATTGTCTGACTTAAGAGATATATATTGTATATTAGATGATGACCAAATTCAATGAACTAATTCAAAATAATTTCAGATCGAATTTATACTTAGCTTTACTCATAATTGATTGATCTCCTGCTGTGTTCAATTTGTTTGATTTCCTGATTAGTTTCTCATCATCGCTTTCAAATAAAGCCGACTTTCCTTACCAATGAAGCCGACAATTTTATAACCCTGTCATTTTTTTTAAGTAATCAACAATTTCCGGCACTGGGGACGCTTAGTTAAACATCTGGACAACCATGACTTATGCACGTGACTTATGATCTTTATAGACATTAGTAATTGTTTTAAAAACAGCACAAACAGAATAGATTTTAATTGGTAATTTTTCACTTGAGAGATGCTGTAAACAACAGAACGTAACTTTTATGTCGATCTCCCCAAATAGAGAAACTCTTCTTTTAATAAGACCTTTTTTCATTGTAAACCTTTTTTATTTAATTGAAATTATGTTTAACTCAAATCAAACGTATTTATTTATAAGAATAAGTTAATATATGTGCATACATGTAATTCAAATCATAATCGATCTTCCTCTGTGAATGGAATTCTCCTAACTTGGGACCTACGAAGACGATAGTATGGTTAATTATTGCAATTTGCTTGCTTATTTTAAGAATAAACAATATCTTTTTGTCATCCATATAGTATGCAATATGATTAAAGTTTTCAAAAAACTTCATTGGTAATAGATAATATTGATATTTATGCACTTAAAAATCAACTGCGTCCATACGCGTCTATATGAGGGAAGGGGTAATTGAGTCAAAATGCGTCTGCATGAGGCGACAGGTATATGCTTCAAAATGAGTCTACATGAGGGAATGGGTAGATGCATCAATATACATACAAGGCAAATTAGCCCTGCCCTTGGCTGCCATGTTTTTTTCCCAATCGGAATAATTTCAGCATTCTTGGCAGAGAGTTACCCAAGGAACATCTGTACAAAATATTTTGAAATCTGGCCTATAGTTTTGAAGGAGATGATTTTAAAGTTTTCATTTTTTTTTCATTCTGTTGCAACAGCAACCAGAGTTCCACATGGATCAAGTTTATTTTAGCAACTTTTGTGAAGGTCCATCCAAGGATCATCCCTGCCAAGTTTAATCAAATTCTGTCCAGCAGTTTCAGAGGAGATGTCGTTTAAAGCAAATTGTTGACGATGCATGACGCACAACGGACGCAGGGTGATCCTAATAGCTCACCATGAGCACGTGCTCAGGTGAGCTAATAAAATAAAGGTAGAGCTTAAGGCATATCAACGATATATCAATATCAGAGGACAAATATCGATGATATATCCAGTATCATTCATGTACATTCTTCTTACATACCAGATTTCAGTTAAATACATGTACTTTGCGTAGCGGTATGTTGTATATTGTTCAAGATCATCTAAATTCAACACAAAAGCTGTACCTGCCATCCAAACTTTGAAAGTCATACTCTAATAAGTCTATATAAAATCAAGTGACCCCTAGGACAGGGCCAATTTTGACCCCAGGGCCATAATTTGATCAAAATTGGTAGATGTTCACTAGGCCATGTTACACACCAAATATCTAAACTCCAGGCCTTGTGGTTTCTGACAAGAAGATTTTTCCAGTTTTTCTTATATAAGTCTATGTAAAATCAAGTGTCCCCTGGGGCAGGAACAATTTCAACCCAAGGGTCATGATTTGAACAAACTTGGTAATGGTCCATAAGACAATGCCATACACCAAATATCTAAACTCCAGGCCTTGTGGTTTCTGACATGAAGATTTTTCTAATTTTTCCTTATATTAGTCTATGTACAAGTGACAGGAATTGTCACAAAACCAGGTTTTCTTTTCACAATGTTTCGTCCCAGTATAGATTATTTGTATCAGTCAAATAATTTTGTGCTCAATGTCTATTAAATCTAATGCAATTCTGTATAAAGCAAACATACATAATATGTGCAACAAGGATTTTAAACTTACATTTATTCCGAAAAAAAAAAGCGCACAGGCACTTACTGATGGTGCCTCTGCAAAAGTTTTGACAAAATCCATTCAGGTCAATTATTCCTCCAAAAATTGTCAAATCAATATGTGCCAGAGCACTAAATAATGGTGACCCTGCAAATGTTTGGACAAAATTTATTGAGAAATTTAGGGGGAGTTGCACACAGAAGAATATTTCTCAATAACTTATACATGTGTTATTGAAAAAATAACTAAGGGCCATAGCTCCATCAAAAATGGTCAAACTGCAAAACCAATCATTACTATTTATTTTAAAATTAAGGAGTTATGCTCCATATCAGGAATTTTTACGAAGGGGCAAACATGTAACTCCAAAATTATGAACCACAGAGTGAGGTTCCTATGCACTGCATTCCGCTACTACAACCGGAACTAGACAAAAACACAAAGGTGGATTCATCGGTATACGATACACCTACATTCAGACCACCGAGGGCAAGCAGTCCGATACCCTTCCGGTACACCATAAAGAGAAAGACAGGCGCGCCGACCATATAATACAGGGAAGGCATAAAGAAAGCGAAACTAGAAGACGGAATATTACGAGCCAGCGACGGAAGGGCAATACTACCACAACACATATCATACATATCCGGTGACGCAAAAATGGCAACACAAATACCTCAAGACACTATCACTATCAATTCTCAGGAGCTGTCGGCCTTCACCCAAGACAAATCCCTACAGAGCTACTCACACTGCAGCGGAACCGTATACGGAGAAGACACACTGATGGACACAACCAGCAAGTAAATGGCAGACCGGAACTGGAACACAAGAGGAGAAATAACTAACGACGTCATATTCCAAGACAAATACTACACACCACAACAACTCACTGAGTTACTCAAACACAAACAGACACGAGACAACCCGATCAACAGATGGCAATGGGAACTATGGGATCCAAAAGTACCGTACACTCAAGAACTACTGAGAACAGGAAGTGAGATGCAACTGAATCCGAATCCATACGATATGACATACACATTAGATGCAGACCCAAATGCAATGCTATATGCTATTGTATATCCAACCAAAATGATGCCGGACATGACAATACAGGCCGGACAACCAGACGAGATGGACACAGTGGGCAACACAACAGTACATGTGAAACAGACGGACCACCTATACCAGATAATACAACCCGGGAGTCGAACAAGCAGCCTAAATATGTAGGCCAACTTCCACGAAACGGGACAACTCCAAATCAGAATGAAACAACAGAAATCCTTATTTCAATCACAAAGAAACAACGAACAACTACTCCACTTCGTATGGCACGACCTGGACAGCCCCAAGCCACGCTGGACAACAATAGCAGCTTACCTGACAGTAGAACACACAGACATGAACATGAAATTACTACACGCTCTAACAACAGACAAGACACAAGAGAAAATAGACGAACTGACATACAAGATAACAATGTTAAAAACACAAATAGCCAACATAAAACCATTCGTACCCACGACCCCACTGCTGGATCCGCACACGGCCCGATTATTGGCGGAAATGGAATAGGACGTGAGACACACCAAGACAACGGTTCAGATATACGAGACCAAGCTGACGGACATAAACACCAAGATACAACACCTATACACAACAACACATCACATAGACGCAATGATCATCAACATAAAGAACGACCTGGAGAGACTGAAATCAGACGGTGACACGAACTGGTTCGACACGCTGACTAACGCCATATCGACATCGGCAAGCGCACTGAGCATAGCCAACTCAGTAAAAGGACTGACAACAGACAACATATCCAAGATAAACGACATAACATCAAGCATAAGAGACCTGTCAGCGACAGCAAAGAATGTGTCAGACACAATACGGAACGTATCGGAAACAGTGAGACACGTGACAGAAACAATAAACCAAGTGACAAACGGATTAAACAAAGTGAAAGACTCAGTATCAAAAGACAACGCACAAATAACGCAACTGGAACAGACAGTAAAGACATTCACAAACGCTATAAAGAAACGGATGTTAGTGCTTGAAAAAAATGACGAAGTGACACTGTTAGTGGGTGGACAACCATTATCCCCAAACTATTCTGTTTCAGGTCCAAAAAAGAAAAAGAAACCCAAAAATGCCTGAGACAATACACACCCACACTGACATTGAGAAGGCCGATTGGTACAGCGTGATCCTGCTGAAACTGCCCCAGGCCATCGACAAGCACATGATACTACCAGTGGAATTCAGGTTAGACGAAGAAGGCAAACCCCAAAAGAGGAGAGAGGGCCAGGGATACTAAAGTAACTACGTGCCCTTCCTACAACACAGACTGAGGGAGGGACCAATTTACAAATGGCAAACACCACTAGACAAACTACGCAGCCTAGACGAAGACAAACAAACACGCACTAAACGCAATCAAAGCACTAGTCAACAGCAAACCTAGCGCACTCGGCACGATGGGGACCAAGACGAGAACTGTCAGCACCACGGCTTTCATGTGCACATCCTACTAGCACACACTACCAAGGAGCCCCTCCCAAACTGCTACGCCTACATATTCGAGAGCTTCCAGACCCCAGCCGAAAACGACGAAGACTATATGTCAGTGCAAGAAACGAAAAACACATTCATGCAGTGGTGTATGGAGCATAGCGTAGACCCAGACGCATTCCTACTGAGTATGTATATGATAGCGCACCACATATTAAACAAGATAAACAAGCTAGCCCTAGAAGGACAATCCAACGCCGGGAAGACATACTGGACGAGGATGCTGGTTCCATTCCCGGAATACGCGGGGTCGGCAGTAAACTCCAAGGAGTTCCCCTTCAACGCCTGTCCAACAAAGCCACTGATACTCATAAACGAGCTGACCATAGCGACACCAGATCAGTCAGAGATATACAAAAACGTGCTTGGAGGGGAACCCACGTACGTAAATATTAAGAATCAGCAACCCATACTGATGGAAAGGAAGCCGGTAATACTCACCTCCAACCTACCCATATGGCGCTACGTACTGAACGACTCAAAGCCGTTAAAAAACAGAATGATACGGTATCACGGACTACAGGGCAGCAACATACTACAAAACATAACAAACAAGAAACTACCCAACTATGCCTACCTCCAAGAAGTGTTCAGGGCAATCCATAAAACAGAGCAAACAACGAAACACAAACTCGAAGAGGATGATGTAAAAAAAATGCCCAACGAGTACTCGTGCCTGTACGAGGTAACAGACAGCAACCACTGGTCGCCAAACCACAGACAAGACGAAACAGAAGAAATGGAGGAAGAAGAAGAAACAGAAGAGATAAACAGATACGAATTTGAAACCTCTGTGCCAGAAGAAATGTTTGACAGCTGGTCAGATAAAAGTAAAGAGAGTGAGTCAGTCATCATCGTAAGCAGTGAGACAGACCAAATGAGTCAGGACATGTCAGAAGTCAGCTTGGATAGCTCACTGATCAACACGCCAAAAAAACCCCGCCACTGTCGCAAAGAAAAAATGGTCTGCAACTGGCCCCGCTAAAAATACCCCAGAGACCATATGTCACCGGCAAAGACAGGGGACCAGCACCAGTACAAGATCTGTTCAACGCAAAGAGAAAGAGATGCGAGATAGAGGAGGAGAGCGAAGAGTCCGAGACCCCTCAAAACACATCAATCAACTACGATGCAGACGCAGAGATGACAACGGACGACGAAGACTGGTCACAGTTCGAGAGAGAAATCTCTCAGTTCTGGGAGAATTCATCCACCCCCCTACTATTGCAGAGACAAGAGAACGCGATAATACTAGACCTAGGCACGAATGAATGCCAACAGCCAAGACGTAACGTGTGGTATCTGCGGTTCGCCAAACTGTGGATTCAGGTGGATTACACAGTTCTAAAACTCTTATTGATATTGATATTATATTCTGAAATTTTGACTTAAACAGTTTGTAATGAGGAAAGGGTGCTTCCTTCGGGAAGAGTGGGTTCGACTCCCGCAACCTCAAGCACTCTGTGACTTTTCAAAAACTTCTATGAGAGGACACTCTAGGGCGCCAGCAAAACTCATGAGTTAGTTAGTCTGACCCCATATTCATCACTGTAACATTGTTCTTTTGTTCACTCACTCACAAAGGGAACTAGTAGTATAGAAACGTTTCAATACCTCTTATAATGTAGGAGAAGGAATTTTATCAAAGGGGCATAACTCCATCAACAAGAAAGTCAGTAGAACTGACAGATGCTCCCCGAAGAACGTCATTGTTACAAATAAGGCCTTGGTCAATGGGTGGGAGGATATGTTAAGGACCAGAATGGGATCATCAGCACATGCTTATCATGTATAGAATCCAGGTAATGCGCATCTCCTCTTGGTAATAAAGCTTCACATAAAAAGTTTTGTTGAAATCAAGCCGTTAGTTCCTGAGAAATAGTCCGGACAAGGAAAGTGTGACGGACGAACGGACGGACAAACCGGCGACTATATGCGTCACCTTCAGTGAGCATAAAAAAAGGTAAAAAAAAGCTCTTAACTCTCTAAACAGTAAACCATATTATATATTCTTGTTCCTTTTGATGAGACAGAAGATTAAATGGTAAATACTTTGGTGTCCCCCAAGATCACACAGGGGTCAGGCCCCACCCCCAAAATTTTACTTAGGACCTTTCAGCTCAAAGCTGTTGAGATCCCCATTCCTAAATCATATCTATGTTTTACCAACTCTAATTTGGAGACTTAGTAACAGTTTACCATTTAATATGATAATACGTGTTACTCATCAGATCTTTCATTGATTTTTTTAAAGTTTTTATACTACTGAAAATTAAGTCATACATTTCAATGTGTGCTCATATCAAAGAGGTTAACCAACACTCTTGACATATGACTGGATATTTGAAATAGTGTTTAATGGCCTAAACAACAATTAGCTGACATGATTATGATTGACATTACTAGCATATTGAATTTTGTGGGGTTTTGTTTAAATGATATCTCCTGTTAAATTAGGCAAATGACATGAACATCAATCAACATGGTAGTAGGGGCCATAACTCTCTAAAAAATTGAGGAACCAGGTCACGTCAACGATATGCGTATCTACTCTTGGTAATAAAGCTTCCCATAAAGTTTCATTGAATTCAAGCCATTAGTTCCTGAGAAATAGCCCGGACAAGAATCATGCAACATGAACTATTTGCCAAAAAGTCAAGGGGCCTTAACTCCTTGAAAACTTTAGGAATCAGGTCATGCTGACGATATGCGCATTTCCTCTTGGTAATAAAGCTTCCCATAAAGTTTCGTTGAATTCAAGCCATTAGTTCCTGAGAAATAGCCCGGACAAGAATCATGCAATATGTACTATAGGCCGAAAAGTCAATGGGCCATAACTCTGTAAAAAATTTAGGAACCGGGTCATGCTGACGATATGCGCATCTCCTCTTGGTAATAAAGCTTCCCATAAAGTTTCGTTGAATTCAAGCTATTAGTTCCTTAGAAATAGCCCGGACAAGAATCATGCAATATGTACTATAGGCTGAAAAGTCAAGGGGCCTTAACTCCTTGAAAAATTTAGGAACCAGGTCACGCTGACGATATGCATATCAACTCATGGTGATAAAGCTTCCCATAAAGTTTCGTTGAATTCAAGCCATTAGTTCCTGAGAAATAGCCCGGACAAGAATCATGCAATATGTACTATAGGCTAAAAAGTCAATGGGCCATAACTCTTTGAAAAATTTAGGAACCGGGTCATGCTGACGATATGCGCATCTCCTCTTGGTAATAAAGCTTCCCATAAAGTTTCGTTGAATTCAAGCTGTTAGTTCCTGAGAAATAGTCCGGACAAGGAAAGTGAGACGGACGAACGGACGGACGGACGAAGCGGCGACTATATGCGTCACCTTCGGTGAGCATAAAAAGTGCTGAAGGCACTGGAGTTGTGTGCATCTTAAGTGAACGAAGGGTTGACTGGATGCAGCTTAATTATTCCCTACCTTACTAATCTGCTGTGTTTAAATTCCTTACCAATTTCTTGAGGATGAAAACCCATCATTTGCTGAATACTTGTATCAAGTATCCACTGAGGTTATTATGCAAAGCCATACACAGACAGGTCAGTGTTACAGGCAAAGAAATTCAAAACATTTTTTTGATTGTAAAAAATACAGGTTTCAGTCACTTCAAGGTGTTATAATAACCCATGGAGGTTTCTGAGGTTGATAGCTTGATATTATTATGTTACATGCATTTGTACTGTACTAGTATAGATCTTCCTTATCAAGTAAACATGAAGAGACCCTGCATTTCTTTTTCCATATAGTTTTGTATATATACATCAATATTCATGTTTCAAAGTATGCAGATACTTAAGGAAGATCTTAAGAAACAAGAGTATCATCATGAAGGACAATATATGCCCAAAGGCAAATTTTGATATGAGGGTATCATAGTTCACAGCACCATTCTATAAGAAATCAGTGGATTGCAAACAAAAATCAAACTTGACCTGTATTTCGATATTATGTGCCTGCATAAAAATACTTTTGAAAGACGTTATGAATTTAGGTCATACAAAAAAAAAAATGAATTCAGGACATTAAAATTTTCAAAAGTAAATGTGCAAAAATGGTCATTTCACATAAAATTTGCCTATAATGGGTGCATAACTCAGTAATGAATCAGTGGAGTTTAACCAAAATCAAACTTGACCTGTATCTTCATGTTATAAACTTGCATACCAAATATAATTTCAAAACAGGAAGACTTTCAAAAGTTATTGTGCAGAAACAAACATTTCACATTAAAATGCTTATATAGAGCACATAACTCTATTACAAATCAGCGGATTGTAACCAAAATTAAACTTGACCTGTATATTGATGTTATAAACTTGCATGCCAAACACGAATATTGCACATGTATTACTTTAAAGTTTATTGTGTAGAAACAAATTGTCTATGGACAGTTTCATAACATTATATGTTTCGTCATTAAGTTGGTATATCAAAATACTAATAAATTTATTTCATTCAATCTGAGATTTAAGTCACAGGGTTTCTGTGCAAGCTACTGACTTTATTTCCCTTGATGCATTTTTTTTCAGCTTATTAATTGCATCTTCTTGAGCTCCATTTATTGACACTAACTTTCCTTGCATTATTGAATATAACACACAATTTTGACAGACATACTATTTGCATCTAAATGATTGTGCAAACACTTTTCTGACTTTGATGCTCTGTTACAACCCGTTTTGAAATAAAAACCCGTTTTGAAGTAATTACTTCAAAACGGGTTTTTATTTCAAAACGGGTTATCATGTTCAACCCGTTTTGAAATTAATAAATTAACACCAGTAAACAATACACGAACATATGATATCCCTGTTTGTTTGAAAGCCTGCCAACCACGTCAAGGTCGGGAATCATGTGACAGGTTTTTTTGTTGTTTTTTTTTCTTATTTATTTTTTTTGTCATATGAACCTAACACTTAACTATACAAACTTTCAAAATGATTAACTCTAGAAGACATGCCTGCTGCAAATTATATACATTTGTTGGGTCATACTTGTGACACATTTGCCATCTTAACGCCAGGTAAGATCAGTTATTTCATACCACCCAATACCAGATTCAGCTTCCCGTAATGTAAGCCAAGCTCGAAACCATCTGCCACCAGTCTCTCTTAAAATATGCCTTATTCTTAACATTAAACCGCTGTGGCCTCCATATGTTCTGCTTAACCTGGCTACGCTTATCATTCTTGGCAAGGTAATTGCCTGATTTGGATTAATATAAATCTGGGGATATCCATTTGCTTGAACAATGTCCTTAAATTGTGGGCTTACCCTTTGTAGAGTGTACCTCATGAGTGGGGAAAGTTTAATAGTGATTTCGATAATTTTCCGAATGACTAAATATGGAAGTGATGGAATATTCTCTTCATCTGTTGAACTTTCGCATTCATCAAAATTCACACCCCCGTTGTTACAGCTATCAACTCTTTCTCCAGGCAAATCTTCTCTTATCACTTTTTCATCTTCACCATTTCCTTCTTCATTATAGTCATCCTCATAACAATCCTCATGATCATCATCACCCACATCCCCAGCCTCATTGCTAAATGCACCATTCTCTTCTCTATTGCTGCAAACTGAATCATCATATCCACCTTCATTGTCTACCCACACTTCTTTCTCATTAGCATCACCCCTTTCAGAATAACCAACAACCTCGTCTTCAAAAAATTCGCTTTCCCTATCATTTCTGTAAGCATCCTCTACACCGATATCAAACTGCTCATCATTGTTTCCATCATTGTCAAAGTAATGTCGAACCACCTTTTCATTGCTTCTTGCTTCACAGCTATCTATGATTTCTTGAAGTAGATCTGAGTTTGATACGTTGACTGAAACATAATGTATTTCGGGAAAGAAGCCGAGAGTGAATGTCAGCAAATCGGGATCAAAAGTACCCATGCTGGAAATTAGTCTATGGTAAGAAAAGCCATTTGAGTTGATGATGAGGAACTGGCAATTAAATTCTCTTGCAAGGGCTATTAAAGTGAGATTATCACCGAATGTTGAGGTTTTGGTCATTTCTTGCAAATAAGTGTCGATTGATCGAGTGACAAAATTCCTGTAGTGTGATTTGTGCCTTCTAATGTGGTCAACTGCAATCTCACGTAATTGTGTGCCAGTTCTATGTATTCCAACTCTGCTAAATTGGTGGCCTACAGATAGAAACTGACAATTACCAATACCTTCTGGGTCCTCAATGATTACAATACCCTCGTTGTCTAAAAATGAGCTTTGCACCAGGCATGCATCACTAGACTTACCAGTGCTTATCTCATCCTCTGATTCAAGGTTTCTTTCTATTGTATTTTCCTGTTCACTAACCAAATAGTATCTTTCTTTGTGCAACCGGCGTCGTTCATATTTGTCAAAGACAGAAGCTGCCTTTGATCTTCTCTCTCTCTCTTCTTGGATAGTCATACTAGTGAGGTTTTCAACAGCTACCCACTGGGTGTCAAATGACCTGTCTGGTTTGCGAAAAATAACATTGTACCTTGCAAAATCTTTCCCCCTTTGAAGTACCTTCCCTTTCAAAATTTATCTCTTATAAGGCACGCGCTTACCAAATGGGTACCTAACTAAGACTCGGGCACCTTTCTCATATATTGAACATTCGTTTTTTCTCAAACGCCTTGTGCGGTTTCTTTTATTGCATCTTGCTGATGCATCTACAGCCTTCTGGCGTATCTCGTCCGCTGTCTTGTCAAAACCTCGACCGAAGTAGACCGCAAAGGGTGTTTGATAGCCTAAAACCTCTTTTGGCTGCCTATTGACGCTGTTTACAACATCCTGTAACTTTTCTACCCAGTTAAATCCCCTATGGCCCTTTCTGTTTATTTCATGCATTATTTTCCTTTTGATAATTCTGTTTTGGCGCTCTACCTTGCCTTGAGTTTGTGGATGGTAAGGTCTGCCCTTAATAACCTTCACAGCCTTTCGTTTAAACAATGTCTCAACTGCCCCTTTAAATTCTGAACCGTTGTCACACTGGACAATGCGCGGCCACCCATGTTCAGCAAAGATATTGTCTATTGCTTCAGCAACACGGTTTGCTGTCTTATTTTTCAATGCCCTACAAAATAAATAACGGGAGCACACGTCAACTGCAGTCAGAACATACTTGTAGCGTTGGCCATTTAAATCTACAAGCGGCATATTGACTAGGTCTATCTGTACTCTGTCAAATACATGGTCTGCTTGTATAGACTTTAAAGGCGGTTTGTTTGTAAATTTAGCTTGGAGCTGTCCATGGCTCCGACTTCCATCAAGCACTTTCCTTACATACCTTTCGCTAATTCCTTCATATCTCCCTTTCATTGTATATGCTATTGAACGTGCTCCTCCCCCCTTCATTTTGTTTTTACTTTTTTTAACTCTATCTGCGACACTTGCACTGTTTACAACGCGTTTATTTTCAAAGAACAGAACGTCCTCGTTGTTGATTTTTTTCATTGTCAAGTTGTCTTTATTACGCCAAAAAAGGAGAACTGCATTTTTTTCTAATCGAGTCCGATCCCTGACTGGTTTTTTGAAAGTTCCTTTCAACAAGCCTACTAAAATAGCGTATGTTTGATCAGGTATTGGTCGCATGATTTCAGTTACATAAAGTATGCAGAAACAAAAACAAAATCTACTCGCACTGGTAATACTACAAAGCTTCAGGCAAAGTATTCCTAACAGCTAGTCTGATTGAGCTAGTGGAAGATTTCAAACCACATCTTAACGTGTTCAAAGTTAGCACCAAACAAAAGTGTTCACACACTTTAACAAATAATCATTAACATATCTGGTTTAATGTTATGATGACAGTAGTGATACTTTAAAGTATTATAACTGATACTTTTACTGAAAACACGATTTAACTTTGCAATGTATAGTATATTAATTACTAATCAGGCTACATATTCTGCATACTCGTCAATACCAATAGTGAAATTTACAGAGATTAAAGGATGCCAGTCAAAAGTTTCTACATGTAGGCTGTGTTCATTCATGTAGAAGCAATTTTTGTAAAGTTCAACCTCTGTCTACCCAACTTTTTTTACTTACTGCAGTTGTTAACCAGTAATTAGGTTTTCGCAGTTTCATGCGATTACTATGATATGCAGCTGATCAGGTGTAGCACATTTATCAGAAGAAATAAAAATGTTAAAGTTCAATGCGAAAACCATGATGCCGCTTTGCGGTTTTAGATCAGATTGATCTGGTTTGTCTGATTTTGGTCATTCATACACCAGGGATCGCGCACACTACAAGGCTAGTCATAAAGGCATTTGACCAAAAGGTATATATTAGGTGAAAATGTCACTCCTGGCAAATTTGAAAATTGCTGATAAGCCAATTTTGGCTTTTTTATTTTTATTAAATTTATAATAAGCCCATTTTGGCTTTCAATCAGTGTTGTTTGTCATCAGAACGACATTTATAATGATACACAACATCAGCTACCATCAGTAAAGTGATTTGGCCCAGTTTAGAAAAGTTTATTTCAAAACGGGTTGTGTTCAGTTTATTTCAAAACGGGTTGAACATGATAACCCGTTTTGAAATAAAATACTCGTTTTGAAGTAATTACTTCAAAATGCATTTTTTTTAGTTTTGTTTTTATTTTTATTTTGCATATTTATTTGGTCATATATGTTCAGTTTGTCAATTTACTATGATCTAAGGCCTAATATTTGAGGAAAATGTTGCTTCTGACCTAATTTGAAAATTGCTGATAAGCCCCATTTAGGCTTCCAAATGTGAATTTCTTTCATTTTTCAGTTGGTTAAGTCATATGTATATATTTTCCAGTCCAAAAAAAGCAAAAACTGGCTGTTTCAACCAATTTTGTGATATGCTGATAAGCCCGTTTTGACTCTCAATCAGTGTTGGTTGTCATCAGAACAACATT
>CM037783.1:15843051-15893051 GCA_021229015.1 Solen grandis | reverse complement strand
ATTAATACCAGAAATCACTGTTACACGTTAAGGTTTAAACTGTGAAGTATCTACAATAGCCAAAGCAGCTGAGTTTCAAAACCAGACCGAGTTTTAACAGGCGAATATATATTCTGCTTATTATCGCCTATTGTTTTCATTCAATCCTGCATTCCACGTGAGCCTCGCGGGCCCAGCTGTCCCCAGCAGGGTTCCACGTGCGCCTAGCTCATTTGTTATGTCTGCTATCTCTCCTACAACTTGGAAGTACTTATCCAATAGCGAACAGACAGGGTCACAAGACCCTTTCTGACCTTCCTGTCAAGGTTTCTTTCTCAAAAATGTATTATTAGCGATACGTTCCTATATATCCCTTGGCTATGTCCTGTACGAATATGACATACGGAATCGAAAACAATTACCTTTTAATCGTATCTCACAAATGTCTTCTTTTTCGAATATTTTTCTCGCGGGCATTATTTATTTCGTTAGTTTCTAAGGGGAAAGATGACTGAGATATTAACACTGTTATATCCGAGTACAATTGCCCTCAGGGCACACGTGTTCTTTAAGATTTAAATCGGATAAGTAGTGAGAAAAAGTGGAAACTTAACTAAGCTTTGATGCTAAAATGAATCAATTAAAATTGTTTAAAGTTCACATTACGTTTTTATTTATCAAGTCATTTTCATAATTCACTTAACCTATAGAAATGAATTAAAGCGAGGTACTAAAATAAATTATTTGATAGCATACCTCTCCATGTCAAATTAATAGACATTTGATCTTTTATAAAAATATTGAACACTGGCGTTCTGTATATAACATCAGATCATGCTCATGTAAACAGCATATTGTTGTATTGAATACATAACTGACGACTGATTTGTTCTGATCGAAGAACAAGAACCCACAAATTAAAATAATTTCTCAAATAAATATACTTCATTAATAAATTTGACAACAGTAACTAATGCGATAATTACCATTCATAAGAAGACAGAAATGGACAGCCATAGTCATTCCATGACAAAGGCAATGTCATACTTCTTCAATAATTGAATTATTTGTCGAAGACGTTCCCTGCTTCTTTATACTAATAGGCTTTGCTATTTAAAAAAGTTACATCTTTGATGGAAGTATTTGATATCGAAGAGAAAGACATTTTCATTTGAAAACAAATATATGTGTTAATTCTAATTAGGTGTGCCTAAATGGGAACACTATTGAGATATTAAAGATGATACAGTTTCTCCGGCTAGAAATAATTATATTTGCTTTGAATAAAACAAAACCTCCGCATTAACCGTGATCTTGCAAGTATGTGTTTCTGTCTTTTTGTCTGTATAATTTCACAGGTCACGATTTCTGATAATGCAAATTCTGGTTGCTGCCCAGTTTGTGGTCTACAACAAGACCGTTCAATGTGTAGAAAATTCTACTGTCCATTTAGAACAGTTTCAGTATATACATGCACTATAGACTCATCATAGACAATTGGTAAATTTTACTTCGATACATATTGTTAGGTGTCATAGTTGACTATTTCAGTTTTATAACAGCTTACGCAGAAATCTTACCCATCATAATAACATTAAAAGTGCGATATCCGGGGAAAGATTATCCGAATATCATGCCAAAATTCGAACGCATTCCAGGTCCCTGTGTGAAGATAGGATAAGCTCAAGAATAAAAACACTCTCGGTTTTTCGAATCTTGCAATTGTCGGAGTATCTTATTTCCAACCCTTAACCAGCCATCGGTCTGTCGCATTTTATTTTATACCTCAATGTAGATATATATTGCATATGTAAGTGTATTATCAAAGACTAAAGATTTTTTTTTTATTTCAATCAGAAAAAAGGCTCAGGAAAATGTAAAAGGGGTGGAATCGTGAGTGAGGTTATTGTCCTTAGGTGAAATGTAATGTAGCATAAACATTTTTTTTTCCGATAATTTTTGCAATGATCTTTCTATAGATCGCCATTAAAATATATTTTGCCTTATCTATTTGAGGTGACTTTGACAGATATATGGTATTTTTTTTATTATAATAATTCCATAGTTTGATTTTTGATGTTTCAGATCCATAGTCGAAATAAAGAGACCATGCAATGACAGAACCATTATGTCTAGACTTGCTAGTTTGAAGGAAATAAAATGTGAGTAAATAATTGTATTCTGTCACCACCATCACTCTCCTCCTCCTCCTCATCATCATTATCATCATCGTCATCAGCAACAACATCAAAGATCAGAGATAAATTACAGACTGTCAACCAATTTTTTTTTGTTCATCTGCATTCACAGCATCATCAACATGTTTTTATGCTAAAAACCAGAATGTGTAAAGATAAACTAATTCTAAACAGGTAATGCATAAGAAAATAGCAACACATGCTTATCGAATTACAGTTCTTAGATATGCTTGAACTATACTTTAAAAGTGAATCTAGTTTTGATAGATCTTAAACAATTAAATCAAGAAAGGTGTTTATATGATCACTGTGTAAAACATATAAAATGCGCACTTAATAAGCTACCCGTGACTTTGAAAGCGTTTAGATGCTACAAAGGTAATATGAAGCTAAAATGATGTTCTTGTGTTTTTTTATCTCTTTGAGGCTAAGGTATTCCGAATGAAGTGCAAATAAGCTAGTTTTCTCAAAATATCACAAGAAATTAACGTTGTTACCATGGCGATATTAGTAATAAATATGATTAGAAACTTTAGTATCATATAAAAATTCAAGCGATCATCTCATACAAGCATTAATCTCCTTTGCTAGAAACATTCTATCGGTTTGCATGGTTAATTCCGTGGTATTTTATAACTACTTTCGTACCAGTCTCGGTGAAAATAAAGCATCACCAAACGGACCTACCAATCCATTGATGTTTCTGTTTTTCAGACATAAACTGATATATATATATTATATTATCCAGAAGAAATTGGAAAATAAAACGATTGGCATCATGCATACGATACTTATATTTTACAACTATGATATTTTTATGTTGAAGAATTGATACTTACCACCACAATCCAATGATATTTGCGGGAAACATTAGATAGAAATACAAGCAGACATAGAAGCCTTGTATTTTCATCCTTATAAGATCACCGTGTGGAGCTGTTGAGTTTCTGAAGTCCTTTAAAAGAACAACAATAGTGTTGCTTCATATTTATATGCTACCCATTTATCCGTTTCGTTTCTGCCGTAAGTTTGACTTTCATACTTATGTATCACTTATTTATCAATTTCCCCTTAATTATTTGTTTCACTTCTGTACCGTGCGAACACCTGCCGATTAATTCCAATCATTAATTGAACGCCTTTGTTACGTCACTCACGTCACAGCTCGATACAATGACCTGTATCTATTTTAAATCAGTTATTTTCTCCGAATAACATTTCAAAGAATTTATGACACGATAACAACCTAACTACCACCAACACACCTAGTTATAATAAAAGTATCTGTTCCAACAGAGGTTCATCTAACTCACAGACATTGTGGTTTAGACTCTCTGCCAACCGGCACTTCAAAGTTCCATAATTACAATATAACTTCTCGAACACTTATGTGTCATCATTTTTAAAATCATAAAACATTCTCTCCTATCAATACATATCTTGTCAATTATGTATTCAAAACTCGGAAGGTGGTTTATGAATGCAAGAGACAAAAAAGCGGTATTCTTGACGTGTCAAACAATCCTATTCATAACTTATTTATCACATTGTATAAATAAACCGTTTGTAGGCTGCAATAATTCCAGGCGTAGAAGATGACACGAAAGATCATAAGTCCTCGATAACTTGGATCAGACAGGAACAATTGTTTCGTCTAGTCATGAGCGTACAATCGACATGGAATTCCCGTAACAACCAGAGACATACTTTGTTCATTACAAAGGTCAGCTCGTGCAAATGGCTCCTTTCCTATAGTTGAACGCGGGCCAATTTGAATTCAGGAAAATGCTTATAAATCATGCTTTATTTCCTCAAGCCTAGGGTCCTTTCCAGACCGAATCATTAACTGTGTATCGGAATTAGCCAAAAGTTTAAATCCTGAAAGAAGCAGATAAGTTGTCCGTTGAATCAGAGGCAATGCTTCACGGCCAAAGAGATTCGCATCATTTTCATTTTCTTATTTCACAAACAGATGTTTCCTCCGAATTTCCTTTAATATCCCTTGTATTATAATTACAGTGAACTGTTCACGTTGCTAAATTCAACAAATAATCTGCATATAGTATCCGAATTGATTAGGTTAACATCCTTGAAAGTAATGTGAACACATTTGAAGTGCCTGACGGTGTCTACAGTATACGATTTTACTGACTTAGTCATCGATGATCACTTAGTTCTTCACCCAAGCTGTATAAAACGATCTAGAATTTATTCAGTAATCTTAACTTCATCAAATGCCTAGTTAGTTACACGCCACCCGCATGTAATGACAGCTGTCGTTTGTCTGTCTCGATAAAAAAGTTTGGAGTACATTTACCTAGAGAAGTCAACACGTTGATGAGATAGAAAAATAAATTCTGATGGCATGTGTGAACTTAAATAAAGATGTAAGAAATTTACAGACATAAAATACTGATTCACACTTTGAAGCTACACAGATCGTTGTTCAGGTTGAGTTCTTTCTCAAGGCGAAAAATACGTTTTTCGCGTACTGAAAATCCAGCATTTTTTTTTTATATCCAGCGTCATTACTAATTAAGTGCAATTTCAAACGTGGAAAACACATTTAAAATGACCACCTGGTTAGCTGCTCGAAAAATATCACATCAGACAATTTAACGTGTGTATAAATTTAAAACCTTTGCAACCCACATCTGACTCCAAAGTTTCGCTTTTGCCCTCCTCTTTGTATGTAGTCCAAAATGGCAACATTCATCTGCGATTATCTCTTAATCTTCGTGTGTATGTAGACACAATTTTGGGCTCGTATTTGGCCTGGGTCTTCACCTACTCCTTCTCAGCAGATGTTGCGAAACTTGATCACTTCAAAGATGAAAGAGAACACTGTAACAAAAACGCAGAAAATGAATTTGATTGAATTAAATTAACTGTAAATATGTTAAATAGAAATAAAACTGTATGCATCTGACAAAACTTGACTTAGCATAGATGCATCTTATATCCAGTTTCTCAAACGATGTTATTACATAGGAGCGGTTTATAACAACATTTGATAATATCGAATACTAGGGTACATGATTAAACGTACAATAATTTTTCATGCGTTGAATATATCATCACTGGAACATAAAATCTATCAATGTTTCATGGTCTATCAACCCTATGCAGATCATTTCGCGTGAACGTTGTAACTAAATTCGCCTGAAGGAGGACGTTATAAAATGTTTTGTATATCATTTATTTGATCTGCCTATGAATCTGTAGGAACACCTAAAGTTGTCAACTATTTCACAAGTATGGGGCTTACTTGAGGTGCGCCAAGGGGTTTTTAATAGCGAGCATGTTGAATAAAGGAAATATTTAGACAAAACGTCTTCTTTATCTTATTGCATTTTAACCTATACAGCATTATTTTTTTATTGTGCTTTAACCCTTTCAGTGTCAATTAGCGAAAACAAGTGTGGGTGTTTATTTTTAAGATAATGTTTAGATATATGATCAATTGCATATATCGTGTTTGTAATGTAGATGTGGAATTCAATTGTTTACAATAACTAGGAAAGTTTCCCTTTAACACTGATTTGATTTATAAAAGATTAGTACTTAATGTCATGTATAAATGTTATGGAAGCATTCAAATTTAAGCTGTTTAATTTATGCAATAAGGAGATCATGTTTTGTGGTTCAGCTGCAAGGAACAAGGTCTTACTTAGTACATTTCCCTTAATTTTACCACCTCTACGTATATTAATGTGGTATAAGATACATTAATACAACGTAATGTTCATTCGTGGCAAATGATATCCCATAATTCTTTATTTATAGAGCAATAAGTTAGTTTATGTCTGTAGATTAATACAATATGTATGTATGTATGTATGTATGTATGTATGTATGTATAGAATAAAATATCTATAATAAAAATAATCAGTTATCTTAAAACTTTTGTTAAATTTTCAAGTAAAAAAACAACAACATATGTATGTAGTTGTACAATTTGAAATTGTCTAGCAGTTGCTTTGATGTTGATCTTGTACTTTGTGTGATGCTACTAGAGTTTCAATGCAGGTTAGGCAAAGCTATGAACATTGATTACAGTGTTGTTTGTGATTGACCAAAACGACTAATATATATAGAATATGAAACATAATTGCCATATTCTATTTTTTTTCGATGGGAAACGAACCCATGTAGTATAATTAGAGCTTTGAGATATATGTTTATTTTTTTGTCTTATTTTTATTTTTTGCAACTCTTAATTTGCATAATTACCACAAGAAAAATATTGATAACTCTTGCAACAACAATTACTACTATTACTACTACTTATTCATTGATATATTATCATCATTATTATTGGGATAATTAGTTTTATCGTATACGTGGTATACTTATATGATTATTATCGTATACGTGGTATACTTATATGATTATATGATATTATATAATATCATATTTTACTATTGTATTGCACTATTGTGCATCATATTAATACAATATTATTATCAATAGCTGCATATTTTCGAAGAAAAGAAAGAATATCGTTAGTTCATGTACATTTTCAGTGCATTTGATAAGAGTAAATATTTGGAACAGTATACTGTACTATCAATTTTATACCAGTACTGTTATCATCGCGTCTGTAGCCAGTAGCCATTCTCACTTGGGACCATGCACTCTGTTGCGATTTTATGGACTTGTTTACAGCTAGTAAATGTTTAACAATAGCATGAAGGTGACGAGGCTACGTCAGCCAGATGAGGTTTATCAGGCTTTGCACATGTATTTGTGAGAAAAACAAAAGCAACAACCATGTGTTAAAAGAAAGCGTCAGAATCACCACATCACTACATTGAAGAAAGAGGTTTCACGCTTAAAACATGGCAATTCCCTTCATTATATCAATAAATGGCAGTTTTGGTATTTTGGAGGAAATATTTATGATAATACGGAGCATACCATTGCTCATCGATATTATCAGAGCTGTTGAAAAGGTTGTAGCAAGCACGTCATATATTACAAGTTTGATGATACAGTTGCTATGTAATTTAATGATTTCCATTAGACCTGAAATGATATATTGTTCAAATCAAGAATACACATTTTATGTTACTTGCATGCCATGTTTCATGTTCTTTTTTAGCATTCCACATAGATTACACAACAAACTTAACATTCAGACCTGCCTTAAGCGGTCATTCAAGAGAAAGTGACCGCTTAAAAGAGGTAGTGGCTAATGAAGGTTAATCATAACAATATGCTTTAGTTTGGTAATATAAAATCTGAACGTTAAGGAAGGTTGACCGCTTAATACAGTTGGCCTCTAATACAGGTTTGTATATATATCATACGTCATAAGCATGTACCTTAACACGACAAATTCAAATGACTCAGATATTTAAGTGTGATTTTTCTTCATCTAGAACTAAAGACAATTTGAAAAATAAAAATAAAATCTTTGGTTTCGGCAAAGTATCATTGTCATGATTTTTTCTGCCTGAAGCATTTACGTAAATATAAAGAGGAAAAGCAGTCAGCAATACAACTGCATTAGCAATTCGAAACACAAAATTGGCTCCTTATCCACGAACAATACTTAGAGCCAAGAAAAAATTCTAAAATCCTTTAACTCTTTCCCTCATAGAGGACACCATGAAAAGACCTATGCGAACAGCATAAAACCAGATCAGCCTGCGAGTAACTCGCAGGCTGATCAGGTTTTATGCTGTTCGCTGCTCCTCAGTGGTCTGGAAATGATGATTTTGTAATTAAATTTGGTAAGGTTTAACTGTGGTTTTCTGCAGATCAGGCTTTATGTGATACCTACTGAGTGCGTCAAAATGAGTATATATGAGGGAAAGGGTTAAATGGGTTGAAACGCATTCTACAATTAATTTTTAATGAATTATTCAAGCATATGAATGGATTGGCATAATCTATTACCTAAATCAATAACTGGTAAGAAACGACATGTTTTGGTATCTCTATTAGAGAAACAAGAATACAGTCAAGTCTATCTAAAGCGTCCAGTCAAGGGAACAAGAGAAAGTGACGGCTTAACAGAGGTGACCGCTAAATGGAGGTTAAATATAAAAAGAATGCTTTAGTGTGGTTATATTAAATTTCACCGTTAAATGCAGGTTGACCGATGGATACAGGTGGTCGCTTATACAGGTTCAACTGTATATGTCATAATGCTAGGTATAGTTGGTGGAAATTGAAGCTAATATCTCACCAAACCGGCGTCATTTACACCAACAAATTTTGTGCAGCGCAAAACTTACGGCTCTAAATCTTTGTTTTTACTTAATTCTACCAAATAAAATCTTTTAGACACATTAAGACGTGCATGCAAGATTATCAAACCAAAAAAGCACAGTATGAGCCTCGTTGATATGTAATAAGGGATTATAATTAAGTTTTTTTATGTGTGTGTTTTTCTTTTTTGTTTTGGTTAGTGTTGTTGATGATGATTTTTTTTTAAATAAAGTTGACAAGGGGAAGCTCGTTGGGGCTGGTTTAGGGCCATTCTTGCGACGTACGGCTGTTCGAGTTTATTTAAATCAGAAAAGGAAAAAATCTCATTAAGAAGAAGCAGAAAAAAAAAGAAGTTGAAAATCAAGCAGAAAATATTTTGAACTAGAACGTTTGATGTTTTTTTTGTTTTTTTTGTTTGTTTTTTTTTTCAAAATTTATTTTTGACCATTAGAAATTGGAATACCGCATTTAAACTGTATGTAAGTTTTGGCTTTGAGTCGATCACAGCGATTTAAATAAAAATATACTTGATGATTTAACAGTGAAAATGATATAAATATAATTTCACTCTTTCCAACATGAAATAAAAATAAAATGTGTTTTGTTTTGTTTTTTTTTTCTGGAAGATACAATAATATCATTTCGTGAACTTTGCTTCGAAAACAATAATCTCACTTGTTGCTTCCTCACTCGTGAGAAAGGGCTTCCGTGGCCGAGAGGGTAAAGTCGCTGACTTTAACACTAACTCAGCCCCTCACCGCGTTGGTTCGAATCCCGGCTGGGTCATTCGGATTTTCCGGCTGGGTCATTCGGATTTTTTAATGTGAGGAAGCCTTCCAGCTGGCTTGCGATAGGTCGGTGGTTCTACCCGGATGCCTCCGTGCATTCGGGGTCTTCCTCCACCTGTAATTAGCTGGACGTCGCTATATGACTGAAATAAGGTAAAATCAAATAGTCAAGTCAAGTCAAGTCACTCGTGAGAATGCAATTTTCGAAGTTCATTCGATGAAATAAAATTGCATCTTCCACAAAAACGAACACTATATCCTTTCATTCTAGTGTGTTTATATATTCTTTCATCTTAAAATTACATACAATTTTAGACTTAGTTAACTATATCTTGGTTATCTGTATATACTGGATCATTTTTGTCCGAAAGTGGTACAAACATGAAAAAGAAGGTGCATTAGAACTTACACTCAGTCACTTTTTGTTCTAAAATTAGGACCCAGTAGTTATTCCAAAGTTGGTTAATTATGGTAAGGATAAGGTTTAGTCCGGTTAAGGAACGAGTCGGGAAAGGGTAACTGTTTATCATCCGAGGTTCGGATTTAGAAACCGTATTATTGGGTCAGATCTAAAGATTTTTACAGATTTATTACAGATTTTTTAGAATATCAAGATGTCTAAATATTTTTTATAAAGATAGGCCTTTATCTACGCATAGTATAGCTAAGAGTAAAAAATCGTCAAAAATCTCGGAGAAACTAAAAGAGAAAGCAAGTTAAAATTTCAAATATTAATCGAACCCAAGCATTTGTGTACAATATAGCAAAGTATTTCTTCTCATATCATATAGATATAGTCACTTTTTATTTTACCGTTCATGGCGCTCTTTCCTCACGGCAAATATAAGCGCATAATAAATGAAATATATACCAATATAATGTATTCTAGTGCAAAAAGATCACGCGGACGATTGAATATTCATGAAAATATGATAATTGAAAGCATGTACTGAGGGCAAGGAAATTATCAGATGGATAAAATACATGGTCACCAGATTGCAAAACTCGAATATATTTTGCTTCTCCATTTTTTTTCTATTTTCTACATACTATATATGAATCTCAATTGTGGAATCCAGTGCTGCTGAATTTATATCAAATAAAATAAATTATCAAAGTCTAATTTCGATGTTATTCACATCGAACAATTCTATGCAGGTTATTTCCTAGAAATTAAGAGTTCCTTATAAAAATGTAAATATATCTGAATGTAACAGATAATAGGGTGTTTAAATAGACAAATATATTGTATTTTATGTGGTATGGCATGAATAAACAACAGGCTTTTCTCTAACTCAAGAATTCTAGGCAAATTTAATATCTTTCGGAATCAGGCCAAGCGCAAATTTTATATTGCTATCTGTCAAAATAGAAGACGCTTATTGTATCGTATAGCATCTTGATAGCCCATTATCCGCCAGATTTTCTATATTTTCTTGATCGATTTCATGATTTCATGACCTGGTCTAAGTTGATTTTTAGTGTTTGTTATCATAATTATAGCGTCGTAAACACATGTATGTTTCACGTGCAGAAAACGTATCATAGTTGCACGTGCGTTATGAACCCAGCAAATCACACAGGGAAGAGGAATAAGCTCATATGGCCTTAATCAGATATAATTTAGTCTGTATATTTCTATAGATCTTCTTTTGGAGCAGGCAAAAATATTATTCAATACACCAAAAAATTTAAATGTTTCACATGACTTATTATATATTGGTTTTCTCTGATTTGACTTTTATATATTTTCTTTCAACATTGGACGTTTATTCTTTCGTTTAAATTCATCTTCCTATTGTTTCAATATATGATCACCGAAATAAAGTTTTAAGTGGATATATGTTAGCGGTTTCTTTAATAAGAACAAAAAATAATTTCTTTGTGTCAAAATGATAATAAAACATTTCAAATGTATGCAATTCTGTGTTATGATGAAGGGCCTCCACATATGTTGCGATAGTGTATATCAATTCAGACATCTATCTAACGGTCGTGTAATGATGATGTTTTTGTTTCATACATACACGGCTAAAATTTTATTTTCCGTTGCAACTCATTTCACGCTAATCCCTTTGTTTTACTCGGCATACCTCCATACTGTGGAAGCTAGGCGATTCAAACATCATTGGGACACCAGCGTGGCCTAAAGATAAAGTAGCGTCTAGAAGACATGTGAAGGAATGCATTTAACACGATGACCCGAAACCGAGTGATAACATGTTCTCAAATGATACATAAATGATTAGATAGACGCGTTATTCATCAACTCACTTTAAAATATCGCTAAATGTTAGACGGGTTCAATTTTCACGCCTTTCCGAGCTATAAACGTCATTTAACATGAACTTTTTGCGTTTGAACACTGTAATTCGTGGTATGTATTATCTGTTTACAAATAACCCCAGAGTTCAATTGAAAGAAATGTTCACACGAATATATGATTCTAAATATGCATGCTATTTGAGAGAAGAACAAATGAGTAAATAGTTAATTATGATATGGGTGAATGTTACATTAATATTGTCGTGTAAAGTTAACGGTAGTACTAAAGTCAAACCCCAGCTTTTTTACAATTAATTTTTTTATTGAAGAAGTGCATGTATATGATATGGTAATATTTTATAACTTATACAAAAAAGCATCCAATGTATACAATAAAGAACTTGACTTTCTTATAAGTCTCATTGCCTAGCCTAATTATTGACTGGTTAAAATAAAAAATAAAAAGTAGCTTCCCATAGACAAAATCATATATGCATCTTAAGACATCTTTGCATATCGACCTTAATTTTAAACAAAATGCCCAATACTTTTACCTTGTTCATAAAGTGAAATCATATGTAACTTCTTCTGTTTGTGCGGTCATTAATATTTATATTTGTAGTAAACAAAACCTATGTCGCAATTATTCTCGGATATTGCCCCTTTATAATGCCCGACAAAGTAAACAAATCACTATAAACTTTAACCATATTTTATACTCATTGCGTTCCCTAATACACCAAGCGATGCGATCTTTATGTGCCGCTTGATTCCCAGGCGTTTATTGATATATCAATTCAAGCTGCTATGTCAAAGGAGATACAGCCGATCACAATGGTGACAAAACAGCTTTGAACTGTTTAAACGCACAAGAGATAAAAGTGTATGACTCGTCCTACTATTAAACCCAAAAAAGGTTAAGCGACCAATCGCAAGATCTCGGATCCTCGTATGTCAGTTGGCAAGACCCGCTATGTAAGCACAAAGATATTAGCTAGATGTGACAGAAGATAACGCTGATCCGGTGTTAAAACTTGAGATATCTTCAGGCTTTTGACGGCCATTAGTACAGATGTCATAGTCGTCTCGTTTGTCCTCAGATTTATCGAAACGACTTAATTTCACCGAGTCACGTGATCTTTAACACCCGGGTTAATTCGTTTAACTGACTTATAAAATTAGGATGTAAGCGATATAATATCGTTATTTTCGAAAGTTTGTCTCCGCAGCCGTCTTTATAGTATGACGACGATGATGATGATAATTATTCGTAATGAAAATGATAAAATTATGTTATTATAAAGAAATACAGTCAATAATTATGTAAAGGCATTTCAGATTATATGATTTTTTTCTGAATAGCTTATGTCTATGTATATTATTTATATTATTTATACTGTTTTGGAAATAATTTACAAATATTTATTAATTACTACATTTTCTATGTGAGATACTATGTAGAATACTTTGTATTGATCAGGGACTCTATATAACATATGTTATTTAGGGTCTTTGTTCTTGACACAGTACATGAACGCACTTATACGGGGTTTTATATGCTGACATTGTAACGTGACAAATGCATATTCATTTAATGCTACCTTTTTTTACTTGGGATATTTTGTCTTGACCAAGGACTCTATATAACATATGTTATTTAGGGTCTTAGGTGTTGACACAGCACATGGTCGTATTTATATAAGATTTTATGTGTTGACATTGTAACGTGACAAACAAAATACTTATTCATTAATTGCTCCTTTTTTTACTTGGGATATTTTGTCTTGCCCAGGAACTCTTTATAACATATGTTATATGGGGTCTTTGTTCTTGACACAGTACATGAACTCTTTTGGGCTCCATATAACTTATGTTTTTTAGGGTCTTAGGTGTTGACACAGCACATGGTCGTATTTATATAAGATTTTATGTGTTGACATTGTAACGTGACAAACAAAATACGTATTAATTAACTGCTACCTTTTTTACTTGGGATATTTTGTCTTGCCCAGGAACTCTTTATAACATGTTATATGGGGTCTTTGTTCTTGACAAAGGGACTCTATTTAACATATGTTATTTATGGTCTCTGGTTTTGATACATACATGAACGCACTTATACGGGATTTTATGTGTTGACACTGTAATGTGAAAAAAGCTTATATATTAATTGTTACCTTTTTTTACTTGGGATATTTTGTCTTGACCAGGGACATTTTTTTAACATATGTTATTTAGGGTCTTTGTTCTTGACACAGTACATGAACGCACTTATACGGGGTTTTTATGTGCTGATATTGTAACGTGACAAATTCTATTTCATTAATTGTTACCTTTTTTTTACTTGGGATATTTTGTCTTGACCAGGGACTCTATATAACATATGTTATAAAGGGTCTTTGTTCTTGACACAGTACATGAACGCACTTATACGGGGTTTTATGTGCTGACATTGTTACGTGATAAATGCTTATTCATTGTTACCTTTTTTACTTGGGATATTTCGTCTTGACCAGGGACATTATATAACATATGTTATTTAGGGTCTTTGTTCTTGACACAGCACATAAACGCATTTATATGGGGTTTTATGTGCCTACATTGTAACGTGACAAGGGATTTTGTCTTGACCAGGGACTTAACATATGTTATTTAGGCGTACTTATATGAGATGGTATGTGTTGACATCGTAATGTGTGTTTGAGGTTCGAAAATGCTATTAAGCACCCAATTAATGTAGCTATATCTAACTTCAAACAATTGATATTATTATGTTATACATTGACATCAGATAAATCGAAAGCTACTCGGAGATGATGTATATTCTTGGATCTGCTTTTCCAACTGAATATTTCATTAGTTAACAGTTGGAAGCGGCATCATTCATATTAAGTATTATTCCTTAAGCTATCGTAGCTTGTCTAAAAGATATGTTATACATTTGTGGTATATTCCTACATGTGAAATCTATTTATAATCATCTATATTTGGTGAGGTACCTTGAAATTAAGCATCCATGTGCTTGTTCTGTTTCTCATTAGTAGAAAAGAGGAGATGATTTCTATACAGGTTGTTTAGCCTTTTTGTTTCTGATTAATTGTTTCGAAATTTAAATATGTAGAGCTGTACTATTTATATTAATATATACGTCTGGCAAAAATGTGTTTGCAAATTTCATATAGCTAAAACCTTTGGAAAGGGTATCTTACCACATTATCAATCATATTACTTTTAGCCGTTCAACCCCCTCAAATCCTTTGTTGTTCAGCCCCACCTCATCACACATACCTCATTGCTATAAACCCCATCCCTAACATCGCTAAATCGAATACAGAAAATATCTAATTATAACTTGTTTAACATACCGAACTATGTATACAGCCATTCTTGCAACAGTTTTCTTTTCAAATGCAATTCCGATATTATTATAATTATCCATACGTCTTCTGTCACCATTTTATCTCTATAGCTTCTGTCATTCACTGTGAAAAGACATTTTGCATATTGTAACAATAACGCATTCGAATGTAGAAATAAGGCACATTTTACTTTCAATAATGTACCATTGTTGGAACAGTCTATGCTCTCTTCATTATCATATTTGAAAAGGTGCATTGACAGCGTAGTGGTAGCGCGCCTCGCTTTTCACCAATGCGTCTCGAGTTCGATTCCTGGTCACGTACGGTGCAGTGGTCGCCCGCCCAGGCACGTGTTGTTGTTTTTTCCGGGTTCTCCGGTTTACTCCACAATAATGACAACATAAGCCGCCACTACAGCCATCGAGAATGTTTAATATAAATTGTGAGAACTTACTACTCAAAGTTTGCTAAGCACCACCCGCTATTTTCCCATAGAGTCACATGAAAACACATGCTTAATGTAATGCTATGTATCTGAAAGGAAAGCGTTAGCTGACAATAATTTTTACGCATAGTTTTTGTCAAAATGATAGAAAAGAGACTCAAAAATGAGTTACAACGATTTAGTCAATTCCTGTCATTATTTGGCAAAATTCACAAAATGTGTTTTTTGCAAGAAATGGCATTTTATAAATGGAAGTTAAATCTTGTGATCAATGCAGAAAAGAATACAATGAACAGACCAACATCGTCACAAAAATCCTTAAAAGTATTCCATTTAGAAAACAGGAATATTTGAAGATCAAAGTTCCGATTTAAGCTGATTTTAAATTTTAAGGTGTTTTCTCAAAATTCGCTCTTTCTAATTATGATTAATTCCAAGTAATGAGGATCCGAAAGGCTTATTTCTTGTAACTGGTGGTATGTTTGGTACATAAACAATACTTCTGCATAAAAACAAGGTTTGATTTAATGTAAAAATTAATGTAACATGCCTTTAAAGTTGCTTGTCTAAGCATGCAACACTACGGGAAAATAGCTGATGGTGCTTAGCAAACTTTGAGTAGAAAAACTCATCATATTTGATCAGTGAGAAATCGGTAATTTTCCCGATAGTTAAATTTATATATATATCACTGCTTTAATTATAGCGGCTCTAGTTTTAGCGGTATTGGGTAAACTTCTGACGTATATTTTTAGCACTATTTACAATACTACCGATCATAAAATCATACCTCCTAATTTAAGCTCCTAATTTTAAGAAAAAAAAAACATCCATCTTCAGGATGCTTTGAATTATTTATTTTATGACCGTACCCAGAGGAAATTAAAAGTTTAATGCAAACTAAAATCTGTAAGGGATTTACTTTGTTGAATTTTATTAAACGTTTCTTTTATAAAAAATATATACCGCATCGTAAAATTATCAAGTATCTCTAGAGTCAATTTTAAAAATAGTGCTCAACTCGTTTATTATACTTGAAAACAATAGAGTTCCAGAAAATAAGTTAAAGCGATAACTGTCAATTGTTTTAAGTGTAGGTTTATGTTTATTATACAAGAACTTAAATCAACCGCAAATATCAATATTTCACAATTAAAATAACATATATAACAAAGGTGTTCTAAAAATGCGGGTAAATATACAGATTTTCCCAAACTTAATAGATACAGTTTGTAAAGCGTATCATGGAAATTTTCAGTGTACAGTGTACCAGAAATTCGAAATGATGTCAGAAAATTTGAATCTCACGGAAAATATCAAAAAGCACAAAAACGTATATTTATATTTTCAGCAGATTTATGTCACGTGTTTTCGAGAAAACAAACAAGTACAAATATTACAAAGTACGTGTACAAAAATCTTGCTTGACACACCCATTAAAGAATATTACAAAAATTGGTTTAGACCAATTGCCATTGATCATTGAACACCTAGTATTGGAAAGAAGACAAGTGTTAGGAAAGATATACCATTTGTCTTTTAATTTGACCAGGAGCATTGTAAAACTACAGATGGCATGAGAATTTCTAACTAAGGACCTCCTTATTGGTGTCCATTTTGCTATTGTAGGTTGGTTTCGACTCAAGCTATCTGAGTCAAACTTGTACACAATGTGCTCTGTATATACTGATATTTTGAAGTATGCACTTCCTGAATCTTTCCACGTCCATTCCGACAAT
Organism: Solen grandis; assembly: GCA_021229015.1. NCBI lineage: Eukaryota > Metazoa > Mollusca > Bivalvia > Adapedonta > Solenidae > Solen > Solen grandis. The sequence goes on along the minus strand of CM037783.1, from coordinate 15,876,059 downwards.
TTGCACCAACTGAGTGACAACCGGACACAAATCACTTCATATTTCTCAAACTTGATAACATCAGGATTTAGCAGCTCTTCAGTGTTGCTACGAGGTTTCAGTTTGGATTACGAGCCCTTATTCTACCAAAGTCTTGTTTCCGTGTATATGAAGCTTTCTACAATGATTGTACATATGTAGAAGAGAGTAAGACAACTTGTGTGTTTTCAAAAGAATCTTTCTCCATTCCTGTAATAGTATAGAAATAATATATATTTATGAGTAGTTGTCTCCGACTTCATATACATAGAAATTGGTTTTAAAAGAGGAATATAATGAGCCACTAATTGAAACGGTTGTTTATTAATTGTTGGTGTCTAGTTAGCAAAACTAATTACCATAAACATTCTGACGGGCTTAAAGTACGACTAAATTTAAAATCGAGAAGGCTGACACCATACAACCCGTTAAAAACAAACCATAAGATCAATGCCAGGGGTACAAGTATGAAATTCTGCGAAAATCAAAAATATTATTCCGACGTAATACAACCAGTGCTACATTTTGAGATACAGAAAAGGGTGTCATAATTAAATGCCAAAACACCTAATTGCAGTAATATATATTGAAACTAATCTTATAATGTTCGGTAAGTTAAACATATTTTTGGGGGGTTTTGTTTAACTTTCATTTTTTTTTCAAATAATAATTTCAAAAATAAAGATTGATTATGATCATGCATTTATCGATTATTTCTTTATTTATTATTGATTTAGTAATACTAATAAAGTAAAAAAAAAAGAAGAGAGAAATCAAAATTACAAGCAAATAAGTTGCATCGTAAAAAAGAAAAAAAAAATTCTGAATATTTGAACTACCTCCAAAAGAACAGACATGTATTCTTATCTTTGCAATATTATGCAACGTCATACTACAAAGCAATGTTAGTATGTTATATATTTATGTATACCGCCCATGGTTTATTTGATATTTTATAGAGTTACCTTGCTTTTATATTGTATTGTTTTCTGTAGAGATGCCTTGCTTTTCTATTGTTTGTTTGATTTTGATTGCATAAGTATGTCAACTATAAAGCGGTGAAATAGAGGCATAGACACGTTTATGAGAATTTTCATATGATATATATATATGTGTGTGTGTGTGTGTGTGTATATGTGTGTGTGTGTGTGTGTGTGTGTGATAATGTAAGTAGGCTGTTTGTTAAGAGCAGTGAAGGTGTTTTTTTCGGGATGTTGTTATAGATTTCTCTGACAAATTTGATAGATATCATAAAACTTATTACGATCAAACAACTGTTTATTAAATTGATAAAATCTCATTAAAGTCAAAGAAAATAGGCAACCAGGTATGCGAAATGCATTGCTGATAAACGTCAGTGATAACAACAAAAAATAAACGTAGTCCCAAAAAATGATTTATTATAACCACGTCCAAATATATTAAATTGATTACGTTTAAACTACACGCGTTTTAAATTTATTATACTTTTAAATGTAATATATTAACCATATTTTTCCTCAAATGATTGTATTTTATGATAATGCAAACTTTCTATGCTTTAATGTCTGATATTGTATCTGATAAACTATCTATTCAATAACGGATGCAGAGAAATAAGTGTTAAGTTCATAAATAATAGGCAAATGGGTAACACTATATGAATAAATAAATCAAACAAAATTCAAATTATTGCTTTTTATCAATACTCCATGACAACGGTTTGGTTACCACAAGAGCAAATGACAACGGCTTATCTGCACATGTGTCTGAATTTCAGTCCTCTGTTTTGTGAAGATCTAATAAAAGTATTATAAGAAATTTTGAATATTTACCAGCAAACAATCACATACATCGTTCTATATCAATATCCTAACCCTTTCCCTCATATAGACTCATTTTGACGCACTCTGTAGGTACCACATAAAGCCTGATCTGCAGAAAACCACAGTTAAACCTTACCAAATTTAATTATAAAGTCCTCATTTCCAGACCACTGAGGAGCAGCGAACAGCATAAAACCTGATCAGCCTGCGAGTTACTCGCAGGCTGATCTGGTTTTATGTTGTTCGCATAGGTCTTTTCATGGTTTCCTCTATGAGGGAAAGGGTTAAATTATTTTTTTTAATTATGTCTAATGTGCAACGAGTTTGTATTTAGTAAGGACCATGCAGATGTAATTTGAAAATAAGTCATGTATATCAAATTTCATAACTAACATTTAAGGATATATATGTTCCGGCAGAATCCTTAAATGATGTTATAAGCGAAAAGAAACATAGTTTATGTAAAAAGATGGACATAGATATACATAATGTTTTTTGATAAGGACAGTGTAACTACAAAGGGCAATACTTTTCTGAAACAGACCGCAGATTAAAAAGAAAGAACTTGGGATCCAAGGAACATTTTCTTTGGCGTTTTCCTTTACTTGGGAGGCACAGATCGCGAGAACAGTGATTTATAGTAGACTTTATTACTAGCAGTCAAGCAATGCTAGGAAGATGGGTGGTAACCAAGAGCCAAAACGCATTCATTAGATCACACCAAATGTCTAGAAGTGTTTACAGAACTAATAGTTAATAGACGGATAAACATACTTCAGACTGTTTTAATATATAACCTTGGAAGCTTAATTAATAAAAACCGCCAGTCAAGCGACGGACCAGAAATGCTTGTTATAAAATTTGGCAACTGACATTTGCAGGGTTTACCTAAAATATCTACAATTAAAAGTTCAACAAAGCCGGTATCGCAGACACCAAATCTGTGAACAATACGTTCAACCAAACATATAAACGAACTGCCTCTAAAATGGTACCTCAGAAATGATTTTCCTTTGGAAACTATCTTCACAATTTCATATTGTCTTGTGTCTCTTTCAGGGGTATATTCCTTTGAAACTTTCTTTCTTTCTATTATTGTTACATATCCAGACGGATCCATGCTGTCGTGTCTTTGCCCGGCTTATTAGTCTATACAATATCCTTTGAGGTACCTGTGTATCATTATCTTCAAAAGGCGTTCAACAATGACTGTTTCATTTGTTTCAAATACAAAGCAATGTTCTCTATTTGAAAGATTTAATGAATAGGGACTAAGGAGGCTGAAAGGCAGTGACTGCTGGTGTTTCTCTATTTCATGTAATGTACTGTCTCCGTGTTGTTTTTCCTTTTTCTTTCTCAATGTACAAGCACAATCTTTTGGAGTTTGTTCACTTTTAACATATGCTGGACTTCTCATATTACCTTTTTGTAATTCCTTATTCAATGTTTATTTTCGTGCCACGGCTGGGTTAATTAGTACAAAAACTATCATTTTTTAGACACCAGTGTATTATTATTAATATTATAATAGTTAATGACATCAAGAGGTTCAACAAGAACTTTTCAATTGTTTCAAACACCTGTTAATGAATCAAAACAGAGAAATTAATATCGTCCTTTGGTAATTTCTAAATGACAATTACTACAGCTGTTACAAAAGGCACAGAACATTAAATGAATGTATCTATTTCGTGGTGTATCAATTTTCCAAAGCTGTACTTTATACATGAACTTTTTATAATATCACTGTATAACCGTTTTGAATTCATAGAAAGGTCATGTGGTATAATTCCAAAACATAAGTGCAGGAGAGACCGTCATAATTAGCAAGGTCTAGAACCTAAATATCTTTTAGAGCGAGAAACAAGTCTGTATGGATCCATTTATTGTTATGTTGTTGTTTTTTCACAACGAGTGCGGACAACGTCAAACGATTTTTGATTCACTGCTGACCTTATCGGTACAGTAAAACCCCCATTTAAAGCTACCTCAGAATTAAGACCACCTTGCTATTAAGACCAATTTTCGCTGGAACTAAGAGTGGCTAAAAAGCGAGGTTATACTGTATTCTATATTGGTAAAAATAGGTGAAAGAAATAGTTGAAAAGTCACAACATAAAAAGAGGAATAAGACAAAACAACTACTGAAAATCCCCCATGAAAAACCTTAATACATGTACTTTAATCTACCGGTTTAGTTTATGAAAATTGCACTCAAAGAAAGCGACCCAGACAGAAAAAAGTACGACATTAATTTGCGTTACTTATAGCAAATTGCTCCCTGACTGGCGCTCAACATATATACGGGGTAGTTCCGGGAATGGTTAGCCTGAAGTGAGAATAACGTGATTTGGTTCACATATGGTATCATGCCACATGTCTTTGGCGTGATTCTGAAGTGTGGTAGCACTATGAAATAGTCTCCAAATGATTGGAATACTATCCTATCGAGAGAACGTTTAACCAAACAGCAACAGCATGTTGATATCTGGATCATTTACCCTCACTCATCACATCGGGAACATATGACGTTATGACGTACTCAATTGTTTTGAGCAGTCGCAATAAGCCGGTAGTATGTAATCGTTCACGCCTATATGAGCAATAAATAAATAAATAAATGACTGGATGTACTTTCATTTAAACTACAATAAAATTGATAATTTTTGAGGATTAATTTGAGGGGATAAATGTTCGGATAATGCAAGGTTTGAAAAAGAAAACGACAGTATTTCCCATTGTTTCTCCTCGCCAGGTTTTTGAATTAACCTCGAAATTGCACGATGCTCGGAATTTCGCTCTTCGTATGATTACAGTAATATTGTATAAATTTAGATTTATATTTTTTTTTCAGCATGGAAAGAATCTTTCAATATGTAAAAAGGTTTCCAAATAAAAAAAAATCACAAGTATCCTTTCTGTGTCTTAAGACCAGCGCAGAACGAGGTTTAGTAAAATAATGCTCAAACTTTGAAATGCAGCTTTTATTCGACCATAGTTGGATAAGGGACAAGATCATCCACAAATTTTGATTTGTTGAGTATTTACTGAGTCAATAATTTAATTTACTGAACTTTTAAAAGTAAAATATGAAACAATGGATTTTTCTTTGCCGTGAAGGCTGTGTAGAATCTTAACCACACTATTGTATGAGCAAACAGAGGAGACCGTGATTAGATAGCGGGGAATCTGAGCTACAATATTGTATGAGCAAACAGAGGAGACCGTGATTAGATAGTGGGAAATCTGAGCTACAATATTGTATGAGCAAACAGAGGAGACCCTGATTAGATAGTGGGAATTCTGAGCTACAATACTGTATGAGCAAACAGAGGAGACCGTGATTAGATAGTGGGAAATCTGAGCTACAATATTGTATGAGCAAACAGAGGAGACCGTGATTAGATAGTGGGAACTCTGAGCTACAATATTGTATGAGCAAACAGAGGAGACCCTGATTAGATAGTGGGAAATCTGAGCTACAATATTGTATGAGCAAACAGAGGACACAAATGCGTTAAAATGCGTCTATATGACGTAAAGGGTGGATAACCCTTTTTACGTTATTTTTGTGAGCCATTACTTATATATTGATGCATTAAGGACGTTTCAGCGGATTACGGCTGATTTGATTTTGGTGAAAATATTTTTTTAATTTCTCATTTATTTTAAGTTAAATGATAGAAGAAAGCCTAAAATTTCAGATTCATGTAATAAGAATATCATCAAAAGTATATTTGCCAAATTGTGAAGGTACAAAAAGTCATTAGTTTTAGTGTTTTTATGCAAATTTGGCTAAAATTTCAATAAAAAAGCAGTTTTAATTAAAAAAAAAAATCTGGTGAGGTATGTATTTTCTTACATTTTCATAAAGCATTTATATCAGAAAATTTACACTGAAAAAATAAAGAAAATCTGTCAGTTAATTTTTTTTATTTAGAAAAAAATATATAAAAATTCAGTTTTGGGATAGCTTTTGTATACATTTTGGTCCGGGCGCAAATGAGATTTTATGCCCGTTTTGTATTTTCAATGCATATTTGACAGTATTTTATCTGTAACTTATAGAATACATTATAAGTTACAAATGGAGATATAAAATATTTTAAAAATATCATTTTAATATGCTGTTTCAGTATTTAGAAACGAAATATTTCTTCTTTTTTTTAAGTCATGTTTCTTCAACAAATTTTAGCAAATAGTGATGCTGTACCATAAGCTTGATCTCTAAAACAAGCATGGTGATCCCCTATTTTTATTTCATATATCTTTTAGTTAAAGACTTAAGTACTTATATGCAAATTTTTTAGAAAAATCTGCCCGTTAGAAAAAAAACCGCTCAAACGCCTTTTAATCCTGATTACTCTGTTGGATAAGAGCAGAAACATAGTGTCTAATATTATAAACTACTGTAAGTTTTAATTTGCTGTTGTTGACTTTTTGTAATTGTTTGTTTGTTGGTTGGTTTCTAGCATTTTAGCCAAAGGAACAACTTAAAATCTAGATCAACGATAGATTAGATACCTTAAGGAACCTATTAAAACAATGTGCAAAGGAGTAATGAAATCAGGTAAAGATCTCTTTTGATTCAGATAACTATGAATGTTCGTTTCATCTTTTTAAACTCTTGGCGCGTATGTGAATTTAGAAAAATAGGAATTATATTTTGATGTCAATATGGCTTTTATATTTTAAAACAGGGTTTTTCAGATTATAGTAAATATTACAGAACTAAGGAAAATGCACGCAAAATTACGTCACACAAGACTAGACCAACGTCACTAAGTGAATTTTGTTCGTCATTCATTTATTTAACTGCATTATAGACCATGTGATTCGATCTTTATTCTTAACTGCATGCTTCCTGTTCTCTTTACAGTGGAGCGTTTATAAACTATCTGTTCAATTATCGTGTGAGTTTATTTTATTTAAAAGGCCTAAAAACATACTCTTCTGGAACAAATGTAATTCAGACAACACTGTTTTCATTGCTGGTTTTCGTTCATTCTGTGAATAACAGAAACATAAATTTGGAAATGTTTAAGATCTGAGTCTAAATTTAAATTGAAGAAATGAGGCAAACAATTTAGTTAACATGAACCATTGTGGTCAAAAGGCAGCGGAAGGAGGTGGTGGGCTAACAACATCACTAGAAAATATATTAAACACAATCTCAACAACCTTTTAATATACATGATAAGTAATGCTCTAGTGTAACTTAAAGTTCTAAATGAACTTTACTGGTGTATGTTTATTTTGTTGGTTGTTTTTTTGTTTTTTTTTCTCTTTTTTTTTGGGGGGGGGAGTAAATTTAGACAGAATTTCAGTTTTTAAGGTTAAGACTGACTGCAATTTCACGCCATAGAAAGAAAAATGACATGTTATCACATTATCCTGTCTCTAAGCCAACACCAAACCATGAACCCTTTACCTCCTGTAGTTGTAGTTGTATTGGAGTTAACCGTCGCTGCGATAGTATTTCAATCATATATCGACGTCCAGCTAATTACGGGTGGAGGAAGACCCCGAGTACACAGACGTACCCGGGTAGAACCACCAACCTACCGCAAGCCAGCTGGAAGGCTTACTCACATGAAAAATCCGAAGTCCCTACCGGGATTCGAACCCATTTTACCCCCTGTCACGGGGCGAATGTTCTGACTATAAGCCACGGGGGATATGGATCATCAAGTAGGATATAAAAATATTTTGAAAAACATTCAGCTGTATATACAATAGTATTTAGTCCAAATAGTTTTATTTATTAAACTAGGTGCTGATAATATATGCACTTTTTCTTAAAAACAAAACCCGAAAAACCGTGTGTTTTTTTCGGTTTGAGTTCAGTTCCGTTGAGATGAGTTGAGCTGATTTCAGTTTAGTTCAATTTTATTTCAGTTCGACCGGTGTAATTGTACTGTCGTCGTGTCAGTAGTATTTCCGCCATGAAGCAATGTCCATCTATCGCCCCTGGCAACACAAATGCCTCTAGGGCAGACAACTCTCACCTTAATACATGTACAATATCAAGAATAGTGAGAACGCTAGGGTAGACAATTCTCGTCTTTATATATATACAATATCAAGAATAGTGAGAACGCAAGGGCAGACAATTCTCGTCTTAATACATGTACAATATCAAGAATAGTGAGAACGCTTGGGCAGACAATTCTCGTCTTAATACAAGTGCAATATCAAGAATAGTGAGAACGCTAGGGCAGACAATTCTCATCTTAATACATGTACAATATCAAGAATAGTGAGAACGCTAGGGCAGACAATTCTCGTCTTAATGCATGTACAATATCAAGAATAGTGAGAACGCTAGGGCAGACAATTCTCATCTCAATACAAGTACGATATCAAGAATAGTGAGAACGCTAGGGCAGAGAATTCTCATCTCAATACATGTACAATATCAAGAATAGTGAGAACGCTAGGGCAGACAATTCTCGTCTTAATACATGTACAATATCAAGAATAGTGAGAACGCTAGGGCAGACAATTCTCATCTTAATACATGTACAATATCAAGAATAGTGAGAACGTTAGGTCAGACAATTCTCGTTTTAATGCATGTACAGTATCAAGAAAAGTGAGAACGCTAGGGCAGACAATTCTCATTTTAATACATGTACAATAACAAGAATAGTGAGAACGTTAGGTCAGACAAGTCTCGTCTTAATGCATGTACAGTATCAAGAAAAGTGAGAACGCTAGGGCAGACAATTCTCATCTTAATACATGTACAATATCAAGAATAGTGAGAACGCTAGGGCAGACAAATCTCGTCTCAATGCATGTACAGTATCAAGAATAGTGTGAACGCTAGGGCAGACAATTCTCATTTTAATACATGTACAATAACAAGAATAGTGAGAACGTTAGGTCAGACAAGTCTCGTCTTAATGCATGTACAGTATCAAGAAAAGTGAGAACGCTAGGGCAGACAATTCTCATTTTAATACATGTACAATATCAAGAATAGTGAGAACGTTAGGTCAGACAATTCTCGTTTTAATGCATGTACAGTATCAAGAAAAGTGAGAACGCTAGGGCAGACAATTCTCATTTTAATACATGTACAATAACAAGAATAGTGAGAACGTTAGGTCAGACAAGTCTCGTCTTAATGCATGTACAGTATCAAGAAAAGTGAAAACGCTAGGGCAGACAATTCTCATTTTAAAATACATGTACAATATCAAGTGAGAACGCTAGGACAGACAATTCTCATTTTAATACATGTACAATATCAAGAAAAGTGAGAACGCTAGGTCAGACAATTCTCATTTTAATACATGTACAATATCAAGAAAAGTGAGAACGTTAGGTCAGACAATTCTCATTTTAATACATGTACAATATCAAGAATAGTGAGATCGTTTAATCGCAAAATCATAAGTCATCTTCTATCTTTGGGGAAAATGTATGTAAATAAATTCGAGTTTTTTTTCTCTATCTCTTTCTTAAGAAAAGTAAGACCAGCTATCCCATTTCAAACGCGACCGACACCAAGCAGCCACTATTTGGCTTATACTGTCCATTCCAAAATGTACATTTAAATTACATTATCAGATTATCCAATAACTACTCTAGGATATCATGTGACTAGTGCTTGACCCGATTCACAAAAGTGAGTTTGATTGTGATACCGTTTGCAAACAGTTGACCTAGTCACGGATGGACAGTAGCCAAGGGTCGGAGTTCACATTTTTCACTCCAATTGTTAAAATTGTCATGGTACTGCACCGTTACCTGCAACTTAGCGTATAAATGAAGTTCCATGTTCAAATTCCACCAACAATACATAGCGCAAATAAAACTTAAATACTTAAGGGGAAAATTTCATCATTCTTCTCTGATAGAATGCCAAAACTTATCTCATTGTTCAAAACTATTTTTATTTATTAAGGTGATCATTTATGTTAACTAAGATAAGTACTTTATTTCGTAAAAAATGAATGGTTGAATTCTGTCTTAGTTAAGATTTAAGTATAACTTAGCATTAAGTACTGTAAGTGGAATTCGAACAATGACTTGTTGGCAACGAGTCAAAATAACACGACAAGATAAATCTGCATGATAGTGCAATGTTCCCAAATGACTGATATATAAGACGTGAAAAACACGGCAAAAAATACAATGTTACTATAACATATAAAGTGGAATGCAATTGCTGAAATACTATGACGGAATTGGGTGAATCTACGAGCGTACCAGACTGCAAACACTGTCTGAGTATTTCGCCTCGGGTCGCCACATGTTTGGCTCTAAAAAGACAAAAGATCAAATGAGGCAGAAAATCGTTTTTTGCTTTATGTTTAATTAATTGAACAGTAACGAACGTTCACCGGCACTTATGTACGAGATTATTAAGCTATCTTTGACACCTGTGCAGAATATTTCGGTCCGTGATTAAAGCTAGGTGCCCGAGTTATACCTCATTACCCCCACTAATACATGCAGGCGGTAATCCCGGGAAGCGGTTGAAGTCCCGACGTGCACCGATTTCTAGATTAGCCTTCTAAAGTTACGCCCCAAATCGAAACCATCAAATTATTCGGTAGCCAAAGGCAGTCGAGTCTTATATATTTTTTTTCATATGACTTATGTGTTCTGCCTTACTGCGGTCATAAGACAAGAATGTGTCTGCCTTTAAAAAAATAGAAAAAAAAAACAACTGTTATAGACATTGTCAACTTAATTTCATATCAAATCTCAAATTTTTTTTTTTTTTTTTTTTTTTTTTTTTCGGTGGTATATTTTGTAAATCCCGGGATCTGTACCCAAATACCGGATGGTAGCTATTTTACGTTTTCGTGAAACCAAGCTTGTTGTGTGTCAGATATATAAAATTATATCACAAATACCAGTGGTTACAAGCATGTGACTATAAACTACCATGACTGCGATTCTGTGGTTTCTAAATTAAAGAAGCATTGGTAATGGTAATTTTCTTCAGTAATTAAACTAAGACATTCACGTGACTTCGTTTGTGTGGCTTTTTTTCATATTCATCACATAAGAGTAATCATTTTATGACTCATTCAGATTAACCTAAAAAAAATACGAAATAAGAATTATATATAGCAGTAATTATCGTAATATTTAATTATTTAAGGTAAAGTCCCCATAATGTTCCGCTATATTTCGGACATCATGGCCTTTCACAGAAATTACCAAGGTTTCCTAATGTTTTATTAGGGTGCCTTGGTTATCTTGGTAGAGGTTGAGTGGTCCAAGACTTAGCGGAACCATTTCATTTTTCAATATATATTTTCATGTTATCCAAATTCACAGAAAAGAACATGCATATGCATTATATATATATATATATATATATATACACACACACACAAAATGCATGTGTGTAAATACACGTAATTCATATAATAATCATATACATATGAAAATAGTTGAGAGTAGTTGATATTCCTAGATAAAACACAGAGAAGAAAGAGTTGTTGAATCTGTCCAACATCGCACACCATTGGCACTATTAAAAACAGAAATGTTTAGTAATTAGAATAAAAATTATATAAATAAGTGAATTAATACGAATGAGTTGAAGAGAGAGTGTGGTGCATATATGCATACTTAGAAATGGCTATATTTTTGACGATTCAATGTTTTATATAAGTAACAAGAACTTTATCATGTACCAATAACTAAGACATAAGATACTAATGTATACAGTTGAACCTGTATTAGCGGCCACCTGTATCAAGCGGTCAATCTGCATTTAGCGGTCATTTCTATATTGCCAAACTAGTTTTTGTCATATATTTAAAATTCATTTAGCGGTCACCTCTGTTAAACGACCACTTTCTCTTGTTCCCTTGACTGACCACTTTAGGCAGGTTTGACAGTCAAAGAATGTAAACAAATCTTTGAGCAATTGAACAATTCAAATTCAAAGGCTTTAAACTATCTTTATATAAGTTAAAAAGGAAATATTTTTAAACGTAGAATTATCAATGTATTGTTATTGTTTTGTTTTATATGTCATTCTCTTTCATGTATGCAATTGTTTATGTGTATATGTATATATTTTAACATGAATGCTGTTCATAACTATAAGTTGTATTTGCTCAAATAAACAACCTGTGTGCTCAGTTCTGTCCGTATAATTACATATATAAATTTTGAATGGGTATAATTAACATGTAAAAAGTTACCTTACTTATTTCAAAGACAACACTTAACATGAGCAAATAAATATGTTTAACTTGTATTTTTAAAATTAAATGCATGTTCCACAAATAATATGAATTCATTTAGTATTGTTATTATTATTGTTTTCTGGTTTAAAAGTCCATTGCAGTTTTCATTATCTGGTCAAAGACACTGGCGGCATACCTGTAAATGTATATTTTCCTTAAGTGTTCATATTGTCGATTAATTAAATGGGATTCGTCCTCTTAACAATATATGTACAAAATGTGCATTTTCTTACACTTCAAAAATATGATGATGCCTTTTTCATTGTTTACAATATTAGATGATAACCTCATACCCGAATCCGGATAATTTATATTTTGCAAATTGTTCTACACGTGACTTTTTTGTTGGTATTTTAACTTATAACGCAATAGTGAACTTCAGATTAAATATCAGTTATTCAGTTGTAATAAACCTATCTCCCAAACTCCAGGGCACCCGGTTTTTTTTGACCATAGTTTGTTCCAAAAAATCTTGACCCAGTCAATTAAAGTAAGTCAATTATCTGATCTACTTAATTAACCCAAAATCAGGTGTCATTAAATGTGAGGTTTTTTTTTTTCTTTCTTTTTTTTGTTGTTTTTTTTTGGTTTTTTTTTTTGTTCATGCGAGCATGCTGGAAAATTGCAAGGTGAACTTCAGCAAAGCTTGAGAAAAGAATAAATTATCTATGCACCTATTGTAATTTTAATATTAACCCTTTCCCTCATAGAGAACACCATGAAAAGACCTATGCGAACAGCATAAAATCGGATCAGCCTACGAGTTACTCGCAGGCTGATCCGGTTTTATGCTGTTCGCTGCTCCTCAGTGATCTGGAAATGAGGATTTTGTAATTAAATTTGGTAATGTTTAACTGTGGTTTTCTGCAGATCAGACTTTATGTGGTACCTACTGAGTGCGTCAAAATGAGTCTATATGAGGGAAAGGGTTAAGTTCTTATAAAGAGATTATTTCAGGGCTTAGGCAACAGCATATACCAATAAAGGCATAGATACATACAATAAAAAAAGATATGATCATTAAAATGAAAATGATATTTTATTATTAGCTTTTATTATGAATTTGCATTTTAAATGTATAAAAAATTTTTGTAAAATATCTTCGTTAATCATAATGTACGAAGTATAGTTGATTGACTGATAGATGGATGGACGGATTGATCGAATTATTCTTTCATTGATTTTGTCAAACTATAGTCCAAACAATACAAATGTATATGATAACGGTAGTTGAATAATAATATAAATAATAATAATAATAATAATTACTATTATTATTATTATAATTATTATTTGATAAAAAGAATATGACTGATGAGGTTATCAAAGTAAAATGTTTATTTTATAATGCTTAAAAAAAACTTCGGTGCAGATGCAAGCATTTATTGACATGGCTCAGTTATAGTCTCAATCGCTCAAAGTCTATAAAGGCTTGCATTTACTATACATTTAAAAGACCATGATCATTATTTAATGATGGATGGAATATCTTACTGCATATCAATTCAAACAACTCGATTTTTTTTCTCATATATTTTCAGGTCTTCTGACGGACAAGAAAAGACGCATGGAACAGACGGCTGGAAGTTCAAACTTCCCTTTAATCGAAACCATTTAAGCTGTACTTTGGTTAAGTAATTTTGGAACTGATAAGAAACTGGCGTACACATCTCGCAAAGCGTCCACATAACGCATTTGAAATTTTGAATAATTAAAATTGGCAACCAAATGCAAAATTGAAGAAATTGTATGAAATCATTAACGTGTACAGAATAAGTCAGCGGGGTGCTCCCAACGTAAACATTTTATGCACTGTAAACCTTGTAAACTATTAATGGGTAGCAATAAGAACATCCACAAAACGTTAAAATAACTATTTGTTCGCTTTTGACAAGTTTATTTACGTGATACTCAATGAATATGAATTTGATAATTGTGTATAATAGTTGCTACTCGTTATCGTAACAGTCTTGCTATATTTGAATCACCTGTTTTAATTTTATTTTTATTTATTCCCTACAAAATATCTGATTTTATAATCTAAAGATATCATTGACATTAAAAGTTAAAGATATATAATTAAATCCGTGTATATCTGCCATCCTTTATCACAATTTCTTCTCAATGCGCAATTTTTCGTTGAAAATACCATCTGTTTTACCATAACCAAACGGACTAAAAGATAGCAACATCGATTTTTTTTTCGTTTTTTTTCTGATATCTTCGTAAACATTTATTTAGTACATAGATGTTTCGAAAAAAACCTGGACAGCTTTAATTTCGCTATTGAGTTCCTAAATGTTGATTGTCTTTTAATTGCTATTGAATCTGCAGTGTCTAATTGCCCCATCAGTCTCTTAACATTAGACTTAAAATAGTTTAAACACTGCGCCATAGCTTTCAGCAGAAATATTTAGTTGTATTTGGCATTTTAAATACTCTTTTTTTCTGGTACTGTCTAAGGATTCTTGAATTTGTCTCATCCAAGATATTATCTACAGAGGATTGCCTAAGGAGGAAAAAATGACCTTCACATTTCCCTCATATTCTTGATGTCATGAAAAAATTGTTATTCTGCCAAATGTCTTCAAATTATTCAAACTTAAACTCCCGGGGAAAACTCTGTTTGGTTTTTAAGTAATTTCAGTTATCAGCAAATACAGCAAGGAGGGGCGGAAATTGAAACTGTTTCAAAAAAAAGTTACATAATGAAACCGCTGCCACATACTTTGCAATTATCTGCCGTTCTCATCGTTATATTTATTTTTCCATGGTAGCACCCAAACACTTATTTTTCCTATAATACAGGCATTTGATGAATGAAACTGTAATACGGTGACTAGATAACACTCTCCCTGAAGATAGGCCCCGTACGTTATAAACCTTTAACTCACAGTATTATCGCTAAACCACTTGTTACTGATCACGTGATCATGCAATTTTTAAGAGGAGAGATCGTCAATTACCCCGTAGAAAACAGTATGGGATCGCATCTTTCTGCAGGTACTCAGATTCATTCGGGCTATCTCGGAAATCATCGACAAAATCGCCTGCCAATTTGATCCTTTTGGTTTTCTGTGTATCACTTTATCAATAGTTCGTCTATGCAAACAGACTGAAGAAATAAAATAAACCTACCTGCATTTTTTGGCTATAATTTGGGTTTTAAAATATAATTATGCAGTTTACTTTGTTTTCGCGGACAAAAAAAAGCGACAAGTAGAAGTACAAAAACAGATATTATACACACACACACAAATTAAAATAAAAAATGTTTTCACCTAAAAAGAAAGAGATTCAAAAATACCGTTTAATAGCCATATAATATAGGACATGTTGAAAATCGGTGATTAAAACAAAACGAATTTTTGAATATGATAGTAAATCTTTGTTAGATCTTTATTAACATGCATGCACTTGTTAAAATATTTAAGTAACATATCATGACCAGATTTACATACCGGAATATTTAAATCGATTTGTCAACATCATGTGATAAGAATTAAGACGAATAAATTATGTCCATTTATGAAAGAAGCAACGATTTTCAGAGAGAAAAAAATACCCTGATGAACTGTTTTGTATACTAATATACTTTATAATGTCGCAAATTGTAATAATATTGTATGTGCACTGTCTGCTTCTTTGTTTATGTTTGTTCATTGGGTTTAACGTCCAACCGACAGGATTTCAGTCAATTGGAGACGATGTCTACTTGAGACAGATGTAGTGCTGCCACACTGCAGTATCACGCTGTAGACATGTGGCATGATACCACACCCAGTCACATTATCCTGACACCGGGACAACCAGTCCCGGAACTACCCTTATATGCTGAGCGCCAAGTACTATTCTTTTGTAAATGACCGAAGGCAATATATTACAATATGCCAATAAACTTTGAACTTGAGCTTGTTTAAAACTTAATATTGATCTCGATTTTACGTTAAAACAGCATTTGTACATTACATATTACATATAAACAATGACTTTATTATCAAACTGAAGAAAAAAAAAATTGCATCCACTTTAACAGTAGCTTATTAAAACATAGATTTGTCATCTTAAAATTTGTTGATATCGGCAACTTTTGCTCGTCCAATTTCAATTATTGTGGACATTCCAGACACAGTATCATTCAATAACATATTTCATAATTGATGAACTCATAATTTCGTTACATTTTTCCACTGTTGCTTCGACATCTACATCATCATAATATTCAAAAGTTTCAAGATCATGTTTATTATTAACTATAATCGAAAAATGTTAGCTTTTTTTTATTTGATTCTGGCTTTCTTTAGCTTCCGAAAGATTTTAAAATGTACGGCACTTAATATTTCATGACAATTTTCATACCCGTGTTACACCGTGAGGGGTAATAACTCCAGAATTCTTGTTAAGATTGCTGTTATATTCACACTTGAACAGATGTTTAAATTGAATCGTGCTTCATATAACACACTATTTATTGAGAATTCAAATAAGTGGTTTATTTTTTTAATAGATTTGTTTTCTGCTTTTATAGCAGTAGCAGACGATTTTATGTATTTGATAAATCTAGGTTTAAGAATAACTCAAGAGATACTATTAATCGTAGCTTGAAATAAAATATTAGAACTACATTATCGTTTAAAAAAAGAAATTACCAATACATATAATGAGATTAACACTCGAATAGAATTTATCTGTTTAGTGCTAATATCGAGCGCATGAGAGAGAAACACAGGACTATCCCAGAGGTTGAAAGTTCGAAACCATTTAGGGCATTTATTATCTATTAAGTTTATAGCGTATAATAATCAGTTGCTTCAGTCATAAACAGTTATCAGGGGATAAAAAATGAAAGAAAAGAAAACTGCCTAAAATTGACCTTGGTCGCTTAAAAGCCGCGCTAATTCTCGAAATTAGTCAACAACAAAACTGAGAAAAAATTGTCGTCAGTATGAATTATTTTAGAAGTACATATATGTTTTATTCAATAAATATATGGGGCCTCCGTGGCCGAGAGGGTAAAGTCGCTGACTTTAACACTCACTCAGCCTCTCACCGCGATAGTTCGAATCCCGGCAGGGTCATTCGGATTTTCATGTGAGGAAGCCTTCCACCCGGATGCCTTCCTGCATTCGGGGTCTTCCTCCACCCGTTATTAGCTGGACGTCGCTATATGACTGAAATACTGTCGAAGCGACGGTAAAATCAAATAGTCAGTCAGTCAGCCAGTCAGTCAGCCAATAAATATATGCTGAAGCCCGTTTCACTAAACCTCGTACGAAAGAAAATCTTCGTAAACGTGAATTCACATATGTAAAAACAGTATTATTTTGTGATTTTTTTCTTTACAAAAAGTATCGTGTTCGTATAATGCAATAAATTTGTCATCTTTCTTCAAGTTTATTGTGAAAATAAGAAATAAGTAAACACTATGTAGAACAAAAGACTTACGACCAAGATTCAATTTGTTCGTGGGAAGTTTAGTATATGGTATAAAAAATATTAGTTTTAGTATTCTATTCTGTTAAGTTTGCTTTTGAAATTAAATACTACATGTACCTAAAAAGAATAATTAATAAAATGGCAACTATATCTTAAAGAAACAAATAAACACAAAACTTACCAGGCTCAACAGGCGAATCCAATGGGTGATTTGTCAAAAATTCATTCACTGGTTATCCGTCGGCATTGACTAAATTTCTCCAAACAACATTTTTTTCTGATTCTGGCACAAATAAAATTCCAGACTGTGCAATATTGGAGCAATGACATCATCAAAGGCCTTATTGTGTGGGTGTCCTTGCCATACTTAATTGACACAAAACTACTAATAAAAATTCAATGGCTTTTTAGAGCTTAAACCAACATAGTTCTCATAATTAGAACCACTCACGTTGAATATCTTCTGACGAGAAAAAGGATAAAGAAAAACACAGTAAAATTGTCTTGATCTTTTGACGAAAATTAACACAAAACCAACAAGAAAAGAAACGCCTAAAATAATGCAAATCGGTGATTTTAAAAGATTGGTAACGTAAAACCAAGTTCAAAGATTGACTAAGAGGAAACCTTCAAAAGCCGTTACATCAAGACGGTCATGGATTACTATTTACATTTACAATTGTCAAAAACATGTCAAAAAGACCAAACCATGTAACTAGCCACACTAGCCCACGAAAAAGGGCTTGTTAGGGCCGTTTAACAGTTGAGTAGACAGCCTCGAATAGTACTCGATTAATCGTTAACAAATTATCATTTAATCGAAAACTTCACGTTATTTTAAACAAGAAATGGTTTGTTCATTCTCATAACACGAAGGCCGACAATGCGTTGATAGGGGTTTAAATTACTCCAGTTTGTCACTGCGAGCCTTTGATCTTCAATGATGGGTCGCACAATCTCTTCAACTTACTTATAAAGAATACGGTTGCCCATTTTTTGGTTGTATGTACAATGTATGCACAGACAGGGGACTGGATCCAAATAGCAGAGAAAATAGAAGACTGGGACCATCATAAATTGGTATTACGTAACGGAGAGAGAGAAAAAGGGAGAGAGAGAGAGTTATGGTAAAAAAAAGGTGAAATACAAGTGCAGCCAGTGATGTTCGGGTTACAAGGGAGAGAAAGGTCGCTGTACATAGGGCGCATTTTTTCGGCTCTATTTCGGGGCCCCGTATAAAGAAGCCATTGTAGGAAAAATTGCGACGCTAAAGGCGTGGTGAGACTAGTGTACCTGGGTCCATGTTTGATGAAAGCAACTGAAGTGTTGTCTTTTTTCCCTTCTTAATCTTGCCACATAGGAACGTTTGTTGCGTACAGATAAAAAATAAAAGTACGTTTGCACAAGTGTATCCAAAGTATGACTCATGGTTTACTGATATATACCGTCTTACTTTATTATTTTTATTGTTATTATCAACATATGATTTTATTGTAATTATCTAATCGCATGTTTGGTACAATGAAATATTCTCTTTCGATTTAGTGTAAGTTAATATCTATCAAGCATAGGTTAACTTTGATTCTTTTCTATATACGAATAGAACAAATACGCCTTTGATGTAGACCAATTTAAAAATTTGTCTCATTATTTCTGAGTGCAAGATATTTAGAAAATGGATTAATAATTAATATATTATTACCATTTTTATTATATGATAATTGTGCTATCTTGATAATAGTTTCATTTATATATAGAAAGTTACGTTTTTAATTTTGATGTGTAATTTGAATTATGAAAAGTAAAAAAACAAAACAAGAAACAAGATATCTTCTTCTCCAGTGTGCTAGTATTAAGTTTAAACTATATTTTTAAGTTATAAATGCGGTCCTCGTCAATTGATCTGCTATATAATGTTTATGCCTAAGCTTTTATTACTATCATTTCATTAAAAGTTTCGCGATATTGAGACATAGCTGAAGAACATCTGGAATTACGTTTATTTCAAAAGATTCAGGAATACTTTGAAACTCATTTCAAAATAATCAATTTCAAGTTTTGAACCTAATCAATTATTGAATAGGGCAAAAAGAATAAATATCCATCAAAGAACTAGCCCATTATCACAAAAACAATGTAATGTTTGTATATAAGAAAAGAAAAACAATGTTTATATTATATGTATATTCAAAGTGCGATGAACACATTTGTTCGTGAAGCTTACAAAGAGGACTTGCTTGATAGAAATACTTTATTGAATAGTTTGATATTTGCAACAAAAATGATTTACCAACGTGCATGTTTAAATGTGTATCAAATTACATTAACACATGCATTTAATGCTTTTGTTTATGTTTTCCAATAGTTAACAAAAATCATGAAATTTTCCTTCTAGGTCAAATCATATTCTTCCACAAATCTTCAAGCAAGCCTCTTCGCATTGGATTCGCTCTTACATAATTCATTACCCATATTTGAAATTGAACGAAACGTGAGCTGAAGTCCAATCATGTACGAGGTTTCTGCTTGCCAAAGCCCCAGCCATCATCGAATTTCAGCCAAGCTTCTTGGCGTTTAAGATAAAAATGCAAGTCAAATCCCACTGAGCAGAGACCAATTAATAACAATTAGTAAAACCGGAGGGCTACGCATTCCATGGCGCAGCAGGGCGGCGTTCAGTATTTCAGGTTAAAAGGCTTTGTCAGCTCTCTGGAATCCGCTATGATTTCATTTTTAATATCTTTAAAAGGATCATCAGGCACACGTGCAGATTTCGGTTCTCGAGACTGAAAGATCCATCAAGGTTCAAGAGTGGAGACATGTAACTCATTTACACGAAGATCAAAACTATCTATAATGCATGCCGCATGACATACGAACAAAACATATGTTTTGAATAGTTTAACCGATACCTTAACTTTACCTTTTTCAGGACAATGCTTCGCACAACCGACAAACTCTCGGTATAATGCTGTTAACGCATCAATTCTCTCGGCAAGGTTCTGAATTCCATAAGCGTTCAGCATATCATATCTATCTTTAAAATCGATCACGGTCTGCTTTCTTCATCAAACTTTAAAGATTGTTGGGGAACAGGTTGGATCCAACTGTGAAACCTCTGCTATAACATTTGTTAAAAATCTGCTCGTCTCAGAGTTTTTGCAACATTCAAAGACATCTCACCATCTCTATATATTTTATTACACGCAGTGTTCAACCACGATAGCGTGAAAAAAAGATCAGACAAATTCAGCAATCGACGGAGATAGTTCTTAGCAACGTAATCCTATACCTCGTCATCTTGTGAGGACTTCTGTAACCATCTTAACCACCCTGGCGCATGACTAGTCAGACTGCTACAGCCAGTTCGTCACGTCCATGGATACATCCGCAAACGTTAAATACAAAAAAAGTAGTGCGCATTTGATGCACTGCACCACACTGCACCGGAAGAGTCCGCAAAGCTTTGAACAGAAGCTAAATATGTTGATTTCACATGGCAGTTAAAAGAACCTGAAAATATTTGAGGGAAGGAGATGGATTAATATAAAAAAAAAAAAACGAAAAAAAAACAACACAAAAAAAAACATGTTTACTGGCTGCCTTTTATCATCCTTACATGCAGGTTATAAAATTTGTCTTGAATGAAATGCGGGGAAATGTAAATAACACAGGGAGGAATCAGTCTAGACTTATTTAAACATGCAAATCTGTTTTCAATATAAGATTTCTCAATATAACTTTATATGTTGTTTTTGTCTTAAACAATACATGTTCACCAATGCTAAAATGGTTTGGAGTATCATTCATACGACGGATGAGTAAGGTTAAGACCCTGTAATGGTTCCGCTACGTCTCGGACCACTTAACCTGTACCAATATAACCAAGGTACTCTAATGAAATATTAGGAAACCTTGGTTATCTCCGTGAAAGGCCATGAGGTTCGAAATGTCGCGGAACCATTACAGGGACTTTACTTTAAAACCTATGAAATACAATCATTCAAAGGCTGAATTTAGTACGCGATATTTCACAATAAAAAAATCACATTGCTAACAACAAATGCACAAATTACAGCTTTAATAAGCCATTACTCTTTTTAATCGAACAGCACATAAGACGTCATTTCCGTCAACGGTAGCAGAGGTGTTACAGTGTCCCCCTCGGAATGATGATATGGCTGGACCTGTTTTGATTTGTCATTTGAAATAAATAATGAAAATGTTTGCTTATCGTAACAGCAACCGAAAAAAATCACGCACAAAGGGGGACTGACTGACAAAAATATAATACAGTCATCTCTCTTTACAACAGCGGTTTTTGTTTCAGGGAATTTTGTGGTTATAAAGAAATTGTCATTGTAAAGAATAGAGACATTTTTAGTTTTCAAGACTACTGCTGTTATAAAGAGGATGGTGTTATAATGAATGCCCTTGTAAAGAGGGTTCACTGTACATTTATTTTGACATGGATTCATCTTGTAAATCAAAGTTTATCCCTGCACAGACCGACAAACCGTTTCCGGTGACCGAGTGGTTAGAACGTCTGCCTCGAGGGTTCGATCCCCGGCCGCGACAAACCAAAATATCATAAAAAAATAGTACTGGTTATAGTACCTTTGCTTGGCGCTCATAATAAAAGGAATTTTCAGGACTGGTTGTCCCGGTGTTAGGATAATGTGACTAGGTGTTGTATCATGCCACAGGTCTGCGGCGTGATACTACATTATGGCCTCAAGTAGACATAGTATCCAAATCATTTAAGTACTGTCACTGGAACGTTAAAATCTGACAAACAAACTCAAAACATCAACAGTTCTATACAAAGTATAATTTTCGTACTTGCTTCCGAAGCATACGTGACTTATGTAAAATTTAAGGTAATCCGACTGTTAAATAACGGGGGAAGAAGTGATATGAATACGAAAAAGTGTGTTATCCTACCAGATGTGAAAATATCAAGACAAAACACACTTTTTTCATAATTAATGCAATATCTGTTGACTTATTACACAACAGGTATATTTTTGACCTAGATGGGGATATATTACGATTCCTGTGTTTCATTCTTGCTTTATTTCGACATGTTTTTGTCTATTTTGTTTCATTTTTAACCTAATTATGAAACCCTCACCCCCTTTTTTTGTCGAAAACAACCATGCACCGTGCTATCGACAAGGGGAGATAATTACAAAGTAAACAGAAAATTTAACCAGCATGGTTTGCATTCTTCAAAAGTAGACTTAAAAGGTCTGTGTAGCTTGTTTTGTCGTGATATGTAATAGAAATAAAACTGATCAATACTTTTAAATAATGGAAGAACAATTTATTAAAGATGGGATCAGACCACGAGATTTCAGAAGCGCCGTGTAGAACCACTGTTAGAACAGAACAGAACAGAACATTTCTATTATTTGGTCCACCCATCATCAATTTAGAATCATGGTCCTTCAAACGCTTAATTAAGACTTCAGTGTAGAAGGTGCAAGCATCCATTGAGTTAGAGTTAAAGGCTATTTTGCTCGAAGTCTATAAATGCTTGCATTTACTATAACATTACCACGACCACTTGATGGACCATGATCATAATTTAATGATGGATGGATTACCTTAAAAACGTACAAACTTAAACAAATGGTGCTAATTGACAGGGGCCACTGCTGGTTAGCGCAGTACAAATTGTTTAGAGTTTTCATTTTCCATGATCGCTGACAAATAAGTGTTTCATGTATCACCAGTCAGTACTAGATAGGTTTAAACACTAAACACAATACCTTTAAGGCTAATATGATATATTATAAACCTGATATGAAAATGTGTTGTAATCCTGTTAACTTTTTACAGAATGTTTCAAAAAGACGAAATAAACTATCAAACATAGGATATCATTGTTGTTGTTTTTCATGTCACTAATTTGCTACTGAGATCACCGAAATTTGTTAAAAGTTGAAATGTTGTGAATCACGTCCTACCATCAATGTATGTCTTAATGTCTGCTTGAAAGGAAACAGTATCACACTGTAGACATATGGCATGATACCACGCCCAACAATGTGTTGGACCAACACACTGGACCAAACTGTCCTGGAACTACCCAGTATCTGAATGTAACACATTAATATATTCATGGATAGCATAAACTGTGACCACACACCGGTTATATTGATAGTGACACCATTGCCAACATGCTTGGTTACAAAACAGTGGCCATTTACACTCTACACCCGGCGACATTGCTAATATCCGCGACATATCAAACTTGTTGAAAATGGTTTTTTGGTATAGTATATATCTTAACCCTTTCCCTCATAGAGGAAACCATGAAAAGACCTATGCGAACAACATAAAACCAGATCAGCCTGCGAGTAACTCGCAGGCTGATCAGGTTTTATGCTGTTCGCTGATCCTCAGTGGTCTGGAAATGAGGACGTTATAATTAAATTTGGTAAGGTTTAACTGTGGTTTTCTGCAGATCAGGCTTTATGTGGTACCTATTGAGTGCGTCAAAATGAGTCTATATGAGGGAAAGGGTTAATTGTTCTTGGGTCATGGAACAGATTTTATTCCACGTAGAGGTCATAAAGGTAGTAACAGGACACGTTGGTCCAGTGTGGTATCATGCCTTTCAAAGTGTGGTAACATGCCACTTGTCTATGGCGTGATATGGCAATTTGACAGAACTATACTTGGATTTGTCTAGTCTAGACTTAGATCTTAAATGACTTAAATATTGTCAATGGGACGTAGTTATTAGTAACCCCGAGACAATTGACTAAAATACTGTTGGTGGGACACCAAACACACACACACACATCTGGGGTGAAAACAATAAACACAAAACCTAACATACTGATGCAAATTTTATTTGTAATAATGGTATAATGAAATCAATGAATAACATCTTAAACTACATTAATAATGTCTTGTATATATTAATATACGAAAAAGAAAACGTCATGTAACCAAACAGTGTCATGAAAACATGAAAAAGAAAAATGTCATTAAACACGCAAGACTTGGAAAATAAAAACATCAATACGCATTGCTTTTCATACAGTTGTCTGTTGTGACAAATAACTACAATAAAGATATATAGTAAGGTGACTAGGTCAAAAGGGAATGACATTCAAACAGTACAATAATAGTAAAGGACACAAGTAGATGGCTTCAGATTGGAAGAACCTCAACTCTGCTGAGGGGACTAGGATTTTTCATGGCTTTCCCAGGAGAAAAGTAATGGTCAACCCAAAACCCTTTGAGTGGAATAACTATAACTTATAAGAATGTTTCAAACTATTGTAATGTTTTTAAGTTTGAACTAAATTGAACCAGCCTGGTATATTCATTAACATGAAAAAGATTTAATTGCAAATTTATAACTGATTATATTTGCTTACTTTTCACCTTTTTTATGAAAATTATTATATGAAATGTGTATTTCAACCGATAAACACGTGCAACTTATGTTATTTGTTTCCCATTATTTATGACAATAGGCCACAGCTGAATTTTGCAGTCAGCACAAAGGAGTCTGGCACGAAAAGCGAGTCATGTATCACTATATATATTATTATATAAAGTGATAAATGACTCACCTTTCGTGTCAGACCCCTTTGAGTCTGCATGGAAAAGAAAAATCCATTGTTTCATACACGGTTCAAAGTCCTGTAAATTTATATTCCAGTCATATTCATGTCGAGTAAATGTGAAGGATTTTCAACTTAATATAATGTACCCCTAGTCTGATCTGGATTTTACACAACACATAATATCATTTTAAAGTTTCAAGGTCTTTAACCCTTTCCCTCATATAGACTCATTTTGACGCACTCAGTAGGTACAACATAAAGCCTGATCTGCAGAAAGCCAAACTCAAACCTTACCAAATTTAATTGTAAAATCCTCATTACCAGACCACTGAGGAGCAGCGAACAGCATAAAACCTGATCAGCCTGCAAGTTACTCGCAGGCTGATCTGGTTTTATGCTGTTCGCATAGGTCTTTTCATGGTATCCTCTATGAGGGAATGGGTTAAAAAGTTTTGGGTAACATACCTAACCAATCAATATAACTTCAAGCTCGTAATTATGTCTTTTTTTCCTCACATAAATGTATAAAGGACACAGAATTTGTTAATTCCCGGGACAAAAATTATTAGAACTATATAATCACTAATAGTAATAAATATCCCAGCATCTCGACTTGTCTTGCAATAATGTGAGTGTGGTATGTCAGTCAGAATGTAGGCCCCAAACTCCGCCGCAGTAGTTACCTCCCTTTACAGTTAGCGTAGCGTGATGTACCGGTGCGCGGAGTTTGGCATAGGCCGTGTGAAAATGGTACTTAAGTATGATTTTCATACCAATTTCTTTCATGGGGATTTGAGTATGATACTAAAAAATGAGCCTGAGATCGCACTTAAGTATTTTCCAGAACAATTGGGACATTCCACTTGAGACTGTTTACCCATGGACATAATTTTAAGGCTGATTAGTCGGTCATTTTCTCTCTGTCAATTTTTTTAGTTAACAATTGCATAGATAACAGGTTTGCTATATAGGAGTAAATGATCAATCTCAGAACCTACAACTCCTGAATAAAGATAACACTCAAATATAAAATATCATTATTAAAATGTACTCCAATTAAACATCATTCTTTTTTCTCTCATCTTATTATTGTTAACAGGAACAGTTTATAATGCAAGATGAATATTGCAAAACATGAAACAACATTGAACATAATTATATTAAAAATGCTTTTTAAGCGAAAACTGCAAAGATGTATACAAAAGCAGATACATAAGAAAAAAAAACATCAAACAAAACATGGTTTTGAAAATGAACAACATGTATTTTTATTATGAAATTCAGCAACATGGAAATGAAATCTTGCAAATTACAAACTATAGGGAAACCTACTGCCATATGTCAATGGGAGACCTAGCTTAGAGAAATGTTCCCATTTCCTTCATATGGACTCATTTTAATACATTGGCAAACAGAGCAGGTATAGATCAGACAGCTCCTGATTGCTTCTACAATACTGTATCCCAAATTCAACAGTCTACACAGTAAAGAAATCCTTTGTTTCACAAACCATTTAAAATTTTTGTAAATTGATATTCGTCAAGTCATATTTCTACATGAATATTCATTAAGTATGTTTTACATGAATATTCATTAAGTATGGGGTTAACAAAATGAATATTCAAGAGCTGACTGCAAAACTTTTCCATCTCCCTTTATTTCTATATGCACTAAATATAGTTTTGCAGTCAGTGACCGATAAATATGAAGACTGCAGTATTCAAAAAGAAGCCATTACCTAAGCACTGCGACTATTTTTACGACCACCATTCAAATCCTCGAGCAGACTTCCTTGTTTTTATTTCTTTATCTCATGAATATTCACATACAAGTCAATGACTTGATGAATATCAATTGACTGAATGGTACATGAAACGATGGATTTTACTTTGTTATGCAGACTGTGTAGAATCTGAGCTTCACTATCATAAGTAAACAGAGGAGCCCCCTGATTAGACAGCTTCATCTATTTGTCTTTGCCTCAAAATGAGTCTATATGAAGCAAAGTCTTAACCCTTTCCCTCATATAGATTCATTTTGACGCACTCAATAGGTACCAAATAAAGCCTGATCTGCAGAAAGCCAAATTCAAACCTTACCAAATTTAATTGTAAAATCCTCATTACCAGACCACTGAGGAGCTACGAAAAGCATAAAACCTGATCAGCCTGCGAGTTACTCGCAGGCTGATCTGGTTTTATGCTGTTCGCATAGGTCTTTTCATGGTATCTTCTATGAGGGAAAGGGTTAACACAATTTCTGAAAAGGAAATGGACAAGCTTGCGAGGAAAAAAACAACTCCTGTTTATATATTCAGGCCTCACTATAATCTGACTATTTTATTTTTCCATCAGTCCTTTGATCATTGCTATTTTATTGTATCAGTGAATAATGAACCATTTTAGGCTGAGTTTTATAGAAAAACCACACAGTACAAGCTTCTTAATATTAATTACAAAATTATGTAAAGCATCATAGCACTAATTGAGTATAAACACAACACAAACCCACACACAGTAAGTTTACCCTATGTGTTTTAATTACGTACCATGTCTAAGTCTTTTGTACTTACAGGTTTACACATGGTATATTTCTGGATGTCAATAGACAAATATTTGATTTAGGGCATGTACTCAACGTTTTATGAAATTCGCATTGAATGCTACAAGTTTAACACACATTTGCCCTTCAAACAGCGATGTCTCACCTCACATCATATTAAATTAACCATCAAAAAGACAAGAAGTCTTCTTCATAAAGCATATCTGTTTTACCTACCTAAGTAAATAATATGTGATTTTTACTGGAGAGTATTTTGAGGGTTGACCACAAAACTATTCTAATTGCATTTAGAAATAGAAGGAAAACGAATAGTTTAGGGTCAGCCCTTGATTTCTGCTTTACCATCATACAATTGTAAATATAAATGAGGGCTGCACAGTGAATACTGTTCCTTTTACATCTATTTCTATTTGCACTTAGAATAAGTTCACACAATCAGCCCTCAGTTTGTTCTATTACCTGTCTTGTTTAAAAGTAAAAAACTTCAGAAAAAAAAGTTTAATTTTACCAAAGTTAAAAAGTATCTTAAAGATAATAACCCCTCAAGTCTGAGTTCAGCAACAGGTAAATCTATAATTGCAGTCACTTGTACAATAAGATTTGACTATTTGAGTTTACCTTGTTTCGACAGTATTTCAGTCAGATAGCGACAAATTACAGGTGGAGGAAGACTTGACTAGACTTGACTATTTGAATTTATCTTCGCTTTGACAGTATTTCAGTCATATAGCTACGTCCAGCTAATTACAGGTGGAGGAATCATGGAGGCATCTGGGTAGAACCACCGACCTACCGCAAGCCAGCTGGAAGGCTTCCTCACGTG
Organism: Solen grandis; assembly: GCA_021229015.1. Classification (NCBI taxonomy): domain Eukaryota; kingdom Metazoa; phylum Mollusca; class Bivalvia; order Adapedonta; family Solenidae; genus Solen; species Solen grandis. Next base: position 15,847,600 of record CM037783.1, on the reverse strand, counting down.
AAAATCGGAATGACCCTGCCAGGATTCTAACCCACACATTGAGGGGCTGAGTGAGTGTTAAAGTCAGCGACTTTATCCTCTCGGCCACGGAGGCCCCTGTACAATAAGGTACAATAAGGTTTAACTTCAGAGTCAAAGTATAAGTAAATAGGGATAATATTTAAGATTATGCTTAATCTAACTAAACAAAAATAAAACATATACCGGTAAACAAAATAAACCTTTTGAGACACCCTATGCATTCACGCATACATAATGCATAAGCAATAAATACAAGAGCCACTGAACTGCATGTTAACAGACCATTAAGATTTGACTTAGCTTTAACCAGGTAGAGATTCTTTTCTTTGAAAACAAATTTTCTTCAGTTCTTGACAAAAGCTGTTAGCAGTGAGAATATAGGCCAAATATTTCTCATTCATGGCTTGATCAACTGCTCAAAAAAGGCATCATAATTAAACCCAAATACTCTATTGCGTAAACCAGGTCAACCATTGACTTCCTATTATCTCAGTGTAGCTATTGGATAGCCTGTAAGTCATGTTGATAACATTTGTCAATACTGGATAGGTCCATAGTTCCAAAATTGTACATAAAAATAATAAAAACATCAGGACCCTTATTGTTCAAGGAAAAGTAAATGACAAATAATAGCCCATCATCCATTAAATACTCAAAATGTCATCTACACAGGTATTTGACACTCACTGAAAGTATTTGTTAGGCTATATATAAGATGTACAGAGTATAATCTGTGTCAAGTACCTGTGGTCATTTATACATCAGTTCTTCTATTTAGAGTAATAAATTATCGAGACTAAATTGATAAAGTTTAAAACCAACTTTATACGAACACTTTCATTTTGAGATCAAAGCATGTATAGTGTTCAGCACTCTCAAAACAAGGGAAGTAACTCTTACCAACTGAACATTACTGGCACAAACAGGGGTTAGATGTGCTTGCTTAACAGACATAAAATAATAGTAACAAAAATAATATCATAAAAAATCAATTGTTCAGCTTCTGTTTATGACAGACAAAAATTATAACAAATAAAACTATAAATAACAGACATCATCAGATGTCAAACATATTTCATTTATCTTTAATGTAAAACCTCTCCCATTTTAATGTTCAAAAGAATACATGAAAGAGCCTATTAAAGGTATAATTATGCAACAATAGACCCAAAGAACACACCATATTCTAAAGAACCTGTATGACTTATTATTCAAAAATTTTTTCTGACAATAACTGAGTCAATATTTCAGTCATATAGCAACATCCTGATAATTACAGGTGGAGGAAGATCCCTTCAGTGCATTGAGGCACCCAGGTAGAACTGCAGACCTTCTGCAAGTCAGCTGGAATACTTCCTCACATGACATATCTCAGTAAAGGCAAATCCAACAGAGATATGAAACTGTCTGAAATTTCATTTTTTCTCATGATGAAAACAAGGGAACGAGATTTGAACGAGATCTTGCTGAGACGCTGAACATCCTGCATACACATAAAAGACAGTATCACTCATAAAAGAGACCTGCGATCTAATGAGAGATTGTACATATTTGGTTTTATTGACAACAAACTGAAGAGAAAACTCAGTAGATGTATAATTGTTATAAGCAATTTTAACATCTCACGTTACCTTGTGGTCACATGATCGTACACTTATTTAACAAGAGCTTCTCGTGGTTTGCTCTTTACCTACATCAGAGTTGCTGTTCTCTTTTTGCTTATTAGGTCTTTAAGTGACCAGACCTTGTAAAGTGTTATAATATGCTTGAAATATTGACAATCCCAGCATCCTGTTTCATCTTATATCAAGGATTGGCCTCCTACGATGGCATACTGCAATGTAATAGCACTTAATGAGGTAAAAAATATAAAAAAATACAAAATTGAGTACTAAAATATAAGCGGAATACATCAAAACAAAACTGGCATAATGATCAAATGAGGAATAAAGTTTTGAGCAAAATAATATCTATGTAGTGTGAGTCACATGTATACTAGCAGTTAATTGTATAAACCTTGGTTAAAATTTAAGCATTGGTTAACATCATGGTTAAAGTCATGATTAAAGCTGTGTTTGGTAATTTTTCTTCATATAAAACTTGGGCTAAAATTTAACTATCAAGAGTTTTGGTTAAATTGATGAACTGTCCCAGAATTGGTTAACCCTTTCCCTCATATAGACTCATTTTGACGCCCTCAATTGGTATCAAATAAAGCCTGATCTGCAGAAAACCACAGTTAAACCTTACCAAATTTAATTACAAAATCCTCATTTCCAGACCACTGAGGAGCAGCGAACAGCATAAAACCTGATCAGCCTGCGAGTAACTCGCAGGCTGATCTGGTTTTATGCTGTTCGCATAGGTCTTTTCATGGTATCCTCTATGAGGGAAAGGGTTAAATCATGTATCCTTTTTCTTTAATCCAATGGTTAAGCTGTTTTATACAAGAGGATAAGATTGGTCAAGTGACCATTTTGGTTAAGTTAACCATAAAAATAGCCGCTACTCATGGATTATCAGTTAACCAGTGGTTACAAGTATTTCAATCAAGGTTTATACAATGAGCTGCAGTAGTTTAAGAGGTTTATCTGACGACTATCCCGTTAAAGTCACACACACACACAACTACTGCATGTCAATGTTTAACTAGCATGATTGTGGAGGCTATGTATTGAATTAAAAACTAGCATGATTGTGGAGGCTATGTATTGAATTAAGCACTGTGTTCTTGTACAGATTAAAGAAAGCATTTCAATCTATGATTGAACAGTCTGTGCAAACCATAAAATAACAAGTAACTGGTGTTGCATGCAACACATGAGTCCCCTACCAGTGAGGTGCCTAATTTTTCCATTTACCATAGCAACCAGAATTTTGGTCAGACCAAAAAATAACGTGCAGAATTTCCTTCATATACAAAGTTTCATGATATTATCTTAAACGAAATTTAAGTTATCGCAGGGATCCAGACCTCTAGACATCCAGACAAATGGAGGGCAAACCTATAGTTCCCTCCAGAGTAAACACCGATAGGGGACTAATATCTATGATAAAAAAACCATTTCAAAAGAAATGTCGAGTGGTTACATTCTGTAACCATGGCACTGCGGTCCAGTGGTAGCATACAGGACTACATATCCAGGGCTTGTGGGTACGAGCCCGGTTGGAAACAAAGAGTCATTCTTGACCTTTCCAGGCACAAAGTACTGGTCCAACCAGGGAACCATCAAATGATATAAGTATATATAGGTTGAAAGGACTTGTTTCACATGACAAAAAAAAAGTTTAAATGAAATTGACATAAAGGGATTATGGTGATCAATCATAATTATTGTATTCAGTTTACAATTTATACAATCAAAGAATTATATGCGATGGAAATGAATTCATTTAGATCAGTAGATATACACATTTCACATAACTTTATGAAGAGCTAAATTTTCATACAGTAACTTGTACAGAAAAATTATCAAATCAAATTATTACATTATCATCTCTTTGGGACATTTTTTCCACATAATCAAATCCTTAAAAAACTAAACAAAGCAAAATAATTCATGCTTAACTTTCTTATAATAATTTTCATCAAGCGCTTGGAGCAAAAACTGCTGTAACTACTTCCTTAATTATATGTAGTTACAATAGTTTTACACCTAGCTCTTGTATAACCCTACAATAAAGTGATATACACACACATATATATATATTTTAAACATGAAATGATACATATAATTATATATTTACAAGTAAATATGACATGATAATACCTGAACCATTTACCACTGGTAAAACTATTCAAATTGAAAACCATTACTGCCATGGGCTTTGATTTCAATGGCGTTTGTTTATGTGTTGTTGGTTGTTGTTTTTCTTCTTTCTTGAAAGTATTTCTTGATTTGAACAACCAGGCTTTTAAAGTACATGTACAACTAGAACTATCTCTAAGTATGATGAATGTCCCCACATCTTACCTTGTCTTAAAGTAATTTGAATGTACAATGGGTCGTGACAAGCCCTCTAACACTTCTGTGAAGTGGGGGAGACATTCACTTATTAATTCACTCTTTCTTAAAAATTAACACTCAGTGAAATAAAGGGCTTCTACAGTATCCATCTTTTAACATCATTTCTGTACTAAGGTACAAATGAAGAGAACAGGTTTAAATCCAGATCAGCCCGAATGCAATTTGTAATAAACACACCGTACATGATAACATTGTTGAGTGTCTTGACAACCATCATGTGGTAAGGGATACAATCACATATGGAAATCAAGTCCAGGGAATTCCAAATGGAAATAAAAATACTGTTATTATGTCACAACACCTGAAAATAAACTTCAAAGTAATGCTTCTAGATCCTACAGGGTCTTGAAATATATATCTGTTTGGAAATATTTACATCTTTATCATAAATTATACATATAACTGTCATTAATTAAAGGAGCGGTGGTCCAGATCGAGCACTGCAGATTCCAAGGTTTTGTGTTCAAACCCTGTTGGTTGGGGCAAGAACTTTTTATGAC
>CM037783.1:15792951-15842951 GCA_021229015.1 Solen grandis | reverse complement strand
CTCTTGCACTGGTTCAGATCTCAAACTCCTTTATTTTCCTGAAAGTTTCCCACTCAGATATGTCCAGAACAGAGTATGATAAGAAGTGCATTGCCACATTTATGAAATTATCTATGTTGACAGGTTTAACATGGCTGTCCGGGATCATCTATACCTGGACCAATCAATCAATCTATGAGTACATCTTCAATGTCTTGAATGCCTCCCAGGGACTCTTCATTGCACTTTCCTTTGTTTTAAACAGGAGAGTGTTTGGGGAGATTATGGAAATGAAGTCATCCACTTAAAACCAATTTCATCATACCATGAATTAAATGAATAGAAGTTACTTAACGCCATGTGACCTGAAAGTATTCAGATTTTTTATTCGTCAACTGAAAATCAATGAAATATCGTCAACTTGAAAAATCAGTGAAACCGAAGTTTAAAGATACATATTACATTATATTGCAGAAAATGTAAAAGGCCAAATCTGCAGTGCAAACTTGAAACAGGTATATTAACATTGTTACATATGTTGTAAAGCTTTATAAATAAATATTTGATTTTATACATATCACGCTACGCTACTTTATTGTACTTATCAAGGGAAGTTATAACAATCGGAAAGATGGTTAATTCCGGGACCTGTACCTACATGTCGTACTAAGAAAAACTTATCTGTGCTAATGTTTGGTAATTATTGTCCTTGTTTTTGGTGTTGTTTTTGTTGATGTAAATGATGATGATGATGATGTTTTTTTATTGACATTAACACGCCTTAGTAGCATACTGTTTGGGAATTATACGCATCTAATAATTATATCAAAAAAAATTACCTGTAATAAAAATGTATTTTATTTATCTATTATTGGTTAATTTAAGGCATCTCAAATCATCATCATATATATGTTTACTAATACTAAAGTATCTTTTTCTGTACCATTTTTGTTCTATATTTCTGAAGTAAATAGGCTGATCAAAGTTTTTAATCGGCCATATTTACATTAATTTAATTTATATTCAGATTTAATACATACAATAATGGAAAAACAACAACAACAAAACATACATTTATAGAAATTTGACCGGAGACACTCTTGATTTACTTGAACAATAAGGAAATCTATGAACCAAACGGTCCACAACTGAGGGTATTAAGCAAACAGGCATGTGCTTCAAAAACACGCGCGGCATCATTGATGCTTTGCATTAAAATAAGTCTGGTTGTTGCATACACAACTCCACAAATATCTCAGTGATAAAATGATTTTTGTTTGAGTTGAAGGCCAATAAATCTGAAATTGTTTACAAGACTGGACAGAAACGACAACAAATTTACCAAGATCTACATTCTACATTTTATGGCACCTGATCATACTGAAAGTGCGACATGACAGGTACCCGGAAGAGGATAGTTTCTGTTGTTTTGTGGGTTTTTTTTCCCGTAAACAAATGCCAATGAGCTGTTTGTTATACTACATCAGAAGAAGATGAAAACAATGTCAAAACGCACTAATGCACATACGAGAATATATGACAAATATCAACTACTTAGTTTATACAGTGTGTTTCCCACTTTTCCAACTACCGGGAAGTTTTTAGGCTAGTATTGTGTGAGGAATAAGTGGATTTATTTACGAAAGTTATTGTTACTGTTCGATGAAAAAAATATCTTTAACATGTTTCTTATAAGAACAATGTGATAGAAAAGTCCATTCTACTGTTCCCTTTTTTGATTTTAGTAATTCATATTATATGAAAGTCACTTGTATTTACTTTTGATAAAGTATTTTAGATGGCTATATACATATGATTGAATGATTTAGATAGATAGTAACACATACTACGCAATACCAAGTACGATAAAAAGAAGAAAAATGTCCTAACTCAAATTGCGGCGCCAGTAAACAGTGATGCTTCCATCAATAGCTTATTGAAAGACATTATTAGCTGAATTGTGACAACCTACGCATATTTAGGAGAGAAAATAAAATGCTAGATCAGGGTGGATAGGAAGTTTATTCTGGAATTTATGTAAGAGCTCAATGGAGACGCCACACCACAGTGTATTTTAGATGGTTAGAAGTGGCATCTGTTAATACATTTACCAAAGCCATGTCAATACAGATTCCTGTTAGATCTAGAACAGAGTAGCATTTTCACCTTGCATACTACTTTGCTGTTACTTAGAATGCTATCTTAATGCATGTATATATCATAACACTGTCCGTATCTAAACATATTTCATGAACTTGCAATAATCTCATAAGAAGAAACTTCTGTACAGACTATCACTCCGCAGTATCAATACATGTTTTAAATACAAATAATTATTTCCTCATCTCAGAATAATGATACACACATCTTTTCAAATATACTGACACTTTACGTGAGCACACTTTTAGTTCAACATACCTGTTCAAGTTAACACTAAAGAACAAACCTGATCACATTTAAAAGTTAAAAAACAAGAATAGTCATGCATTAGACTCACCATTTATCATGGTCGGTATCTGACTTGTTGAGGCGGTCACGTATGATTAAGCTGTAGTAATGGCCATTATCCGTAGTATTCAACAACAGATTTGATCCTATCATGTTGCACGAAAGCAGACCTCGCACCGTCATCTGAAACAGGCAAATACTTGCTACTTATTATGAAAATATTATACGATTCAAAAATGCTTTAATCTTTGTTTAATGTTGTTGGTTCGGTATGAATTTTCTGATTAAATGGTTATTGTCCTCAAACTGAGTTCCTTTTTTATATTCCAAATTAACCGACAGCCAAGCGAGAGAGGAAGAGGAGGAGTGGAAATGATGCCATATTGTTTGATTGGGAATACATATCACTCACATGAAAATAAAATATTTAATAATATGACGGACCACCTTGTAAAAACGATTTTTTAAAATAAAATTTGACGTTTCTCTCAGTATAGAAGCAGACACTTGCTATAAAAAAAAACACTAAAATGTTGTTATGTCTGTAGCAGAAAATTTGAAACCTATCATTTGTAACTTTATCGCTGTGCAAATTTTATTTTCGACTTTGACTTCCGTGTTATCCTCGACGGTATCTTAACAGGACAAAACTGCCTGTTAGTGCCCACTACTACCAGCCATATATTCACTTAAGATAACTTGAAATCTCGCCTTTTTTCAAGTAAGTCAGTAAAACTATATGGATAACAAGCATTTTTTTTTTTACATAATTATCTGGAAAAAAGCACGATATCCAGAAACTCAAAGTATGCAATATTAAGTTGGAGTGGAGGAACAGAAAACTTGACGGGGGGGGGGGGGGGGGGGGGGGGGGGGGGGGGGGGGGGGGGGGGGGGTAATAAATCCTTACTCCTAAGCGACCTCCCGTCTTATGCTACTATAATTGTTGAATCCCTTTGAAAGACAAAAATAATTTCTCCTGGACATTTGCTTTATAAACAATATCATATATCTGCAATAATTATATAGAGCATATTTGTTGATTTCAGTGTAAGATCGCATTTTATTTCTCCGAGTAGAAATAAAATGCGATCTTACACCGATATCAACAAATATTCTGTTTCTTTTATACTTGTTTTAGCGTATATTTATTTTTATTTACGATTTCTAATAATTACATTCCCCGTGCGGAGCCCCTTTCCGTAGTTTGCCCCCGTTTGGTGACCCAACCAAATAACGCCACGAAGACAAGAAATAGTCCCAACGATTACTTGTTTATTTTTACAATATTTGCTAATTTTAAAAATATCACTTTTCATGTTCACTCAGTGAAATTATACATCGATCTTACACCAAAACAAACATTTTTTTTTCTTTTTATTTTATGCCATTAAGGCCAGAAATTAGCTGTTTTATTCGCAAAAGACGTCAATATTTGCGGGATTACCTCGCGTGCGTGACTTTTTTATGACGTCATTTCTAGCGGAAAACCCCAAACTCCACACAGTGATCTCCTTTGAAAGCAAAAATTCACTGCCGTCACAAATGTCACGTGATGATGGTAAACTAACAAAATGGCTTCTCCGTCTGCTGTCACAACAACAAAAATATTTTTAAAATGATTTATTTTTTTACCACGAGGCGATATATGATGTTTATTATAGAAAACATGCTTAGGGAAATGACACTCGCAGTAAAATATATATATAGTTTGCGGTGGCAGTGGTTATCTACAACTGTAAGGGGAGGTAACTACTTTAAAATAACAATTAAACGCACGTCATTTTGTCTTTTGTATGGATGTCAAAATACTCTCAATGTGTGCATTTTGCATTGACGAAAAATCGGAAGTATTCGGAATGTCTGTGGAAAAAGTCAGAAAAATGATGTAGATATGCGAATGCAAATCAGGTACTTTTGCATACAATTGAATGATCTTTAGTAAAATATTCTTTTTAATTATGCAATATAATAACGTTGTCGTCAACGAAAATGTACAGATCGTATCTCTTAACAAATCTGTAACACACATTTTGCATTTCTGTCCAAAGAATATACACTGCTTTTGGAAAAATAAATGATTCCCTCATAACCCTAGAATTGGTGAAATCAAGCTGATTCCTAAATTAGTTGGATTAAGCTTATGTTAGCTATTTGTGCCTAGGCTTACGCAAAGACGCAGTTGCGTTCACTTCTTCAAGAAAATCGAAAATCTAAAAGTGCCAAAACTGCAACAAAAATCGATGCCTAACCCCATTTTCGTTCCGGGGGAGCATTCCGGACCCCCTAGCAAGTCTGTTTATCCGGATTTTAGCCCCAGGCACGCCCCTTATACTTTACTAAAGAGCATCATTTTTGTTTACAAAAGTCTGATTTATATACGCATATTTACGTCACTTTTCTGACGTTATTCATAGACCTTCCGTATGTCTCCATTATCGAATCGCGAGTACACAAATTAATGACGTACAATGTAGCAGATAAACTAATTGTGATTCGGCGACAGTTTTTCACAATCAATTTTTTTCCAAAATTTCTAATACCGGACCGTCTTCGGGAATTCTCGCCAATGCAATATTATTTTGACATCCGTATGAAATACTAAATGGCGTAATTTGATTAACATTGTCAATGCGTTTAACTATTATTTTACAGCAGATAATTGCTAATTTCGTACAATTTGCGTTAGCAATGGGTGTTCGGGAAATTTTTAAGGGATTTTAATCTAAACAAGAGTTGTCGGAACTACACATATGCCCCACCCCCACTACGAACGACTTTCACATTCGAGGTAACTGTGACATTGACCTTTGATCAAGTGACCCCAAAATCGATAGGGGTTATCTAATGGTAATGACCAATCACCCTATGAAGTTTGAGGAATGTGGAATCAGGCGTTCTCCAGTTATTGATCGGAAACGATTTTCATAATTCGACGTCACTCTGACCTTGAACCGTGACCAAATGACCAAGTAACCCCAAAAACATTGACTTCTGACCAAGTGGCCCCAAAATCGATAGAGGTCATCTACTGGTCATGACCAATCACCCTATGAAGTTTGAGGAATGTGGGACCTTGACCTTTGACCAAGTGACCCCAAAATCAATACTACTTCTAGTCATGACCAATCAACATATGAAGTTTGAGGAATGTGGACCGAAGTGTTTTCCAGTTATTGATTCGGAAACGAAGTGGTCTACCGACGAACCGACCGACAGACCGACCATCTGACTGACCGACCGACATTTGCAAAACAATATGCCCCTTCTTCTTCGAAAGGGGGCATAAAAACATGAATCCAAGTTGAATGACTAGGAAGCATAGAAGGTATCGATATATAGTCAGACCTTGGTATGGAAGCAAGTTTAGATATCACGGTGCATAACCATATCGGCAGGCTCTCTGCGGAAATCGCTATATCGGCAGGCTCTCTGCGTTCGCACCGGTCATTCTCTGCCATAAACACTAGAAAACGCTGGACGGAAGGGAAAGAAACAGACCAAAAGTCACTTTTCAAAGTTGAGTTGCTCAATATTAAGTATTGCACGGAATATTAGAGTATCTTAGCTATGTTTATGCGTGTAAACCTTTCAATTAACAGCGACTACGACCTGAAACTCGGCCGAACAGTTTAGTGATGTACCAACATGGAACACAACCTCGGCACTTTCTAAAGACTTCAGCAGGTTATTGCTTTGATTATGTCCATAATATGAACATCGTACGTATTCATTTAGGTATATTCTCCAAGAAGATACCGATAAATTGGGTGATTTTAATGTAAATTTCTTGAAAACCCCCTACTTTCGGTTTTGTCGTTGCACGGGAGGTCTCTCTGCACATCACTTTTTGAAGCACAGGCAGACTCTCTGCATTTACCACAGGCATGCCTTCTGCAAGCTATGGTTTATCTTATTGTTTACGGGAAATGAATAATTTCATGGGTCCTTACCCTTACTTTGTGTTTTTAATTTCGTACTTTGCATGTAATTTCTTTTCGTAGTCAGATACAAATCTGTTTCCACTTGTTATTAGCTGGACGTCGCTATATGACTGAAATACTGTCGAAGCGACGGTAAACTCAAATAGTCAAGTCAGGCAAATTTGTTAAAGTATATGTGTTACTTACTTTTTTTTAATATTTTGTTGATAAGAATATAAAAGATAAATTTCCTCTAGGGTACTGTTTATGACAATAATTCTCATAATCTTAAATTGAATCACCATACTTGCATGTTCCTTCAAAAAAAATAGAGAGAGAGAGAGAGCGCGCGAGAAAAGAAAAGAAATATGAAAAAGATATTGTATTAATGAGTCTATTAATTTTAACTGTGTGCTAACTTTATCAGTTTACACATTAACATGCTTAACAAAGCGAAAGTAAATACATAAATGAATAAATGCGTCCATGGATTTAAAGTAACACATGATTATTAACACTATTATTACTTTGTCAAAAACAAGGCCACTAGAGACGTGACCAACATACAATATAATGATTATAATATAATAGGCATTTTATATAATCATTTTATTATTCTTAAACATCGCACTGAAGAAAGTAAATTGATATTATAAGCGTATTTCGAAAAATTGTTATTGTCGCGTAGAACAGATGCGTCACTGTTAATTCATTAAATTTACAAACACACACGGATTTATTTGTGTAATTTCAAAGTCTTAGAGTATTTATGCAGAAATGTTATATTTTTGTTTATATGTATAACGGATTTCGGATTTTACAAGGCCTTTGTCACATTTTTTTAAATTTTTTTTAAAGAAAATAAATACTAATTTATCTGTTTTAAATATTGACTTTAATATCACTTTCAGTTGCCGTAGCAACGCGACAGGCTTTGTTTTAGTGTTTTTTTGTTGTTTTTTTTGTTGTTGTTTTTTCAGTATGAATAAAAAATATAAATGCGAGAAGAAATACCTCATATCTCAAAGCCATTTGCAGCCAAAGAGTTTTAATACTAATCGAATGTGTAATAAGTTGTTGACATATTTCGCCACAAACTGACAACCTATCCTACTTCTTACATAAGAGAGAATGAACGGTGTGTATTGGAACAGATGAAGGCAGTTTTGTGTGTGTGTGTGTGTGTGTGTGTGTGTGTGTGTGTGTTTTATTGTTCAAAATATTCGGAGAATATAGGCGGCATCCCCCACCCCACCCTCACCTTCTATTTCTTTCATCCCCCCCCCCCCCCCCCCCCCCCCCCCCCAAGAAAAAATATGGGAGTTTACCTACCACTGTGTGCATGGACTCACTGCTGCATTTTTTTAAATGTTATATTCTTAATAAAACTGTTCAAACATGTATCACTGGTCTTATTATATTTTATGCAATAAAACATCATTAAATAAGAGTAAAATAGAATAAAAGACTAACATAATTCATAGCAGGCCAATCGCTGGCATGTTTGTGGTAAAACCAGAGAGCCTGCCTGTGCTTCAAAAAGTGATGTGCAGAGAGACCTCCCGTGCAACGACAAAACCGAAAGTAGGGGGTTTTCAAGAAATTTACATTAAAATCGGCCAATTTTTCGGTATCTTCTTGAAGAATATACTTAAAAGAATACATTCGATGGTCATATTATAGACATAATCAAAGCAATAACCTGCTGAAGCCTTTAGAAAGTGCCGAGGTTGTGTTCCATGTTGGTACATCACTTAACTGTTCGGCCGAGTTTCAGGTCGCAGTCGCTGATAATTGAAAGGTTTACACGCATAAACATAGCTAAGATACTCTAATATTCCGTGCAATACTTAATATTGAGCAACTCACCTTTGAAAAGTGACTTTTGGTCTGTTTCTTTCCCTTCCGTCCAGCGTTTTCTAGTGTTTATGGCAGAGAATGACCGGTGCAAACGCAGAGAGCCTACCGATATAGCGATTTCCGCAGAGAGCCTGCCGATATGGTTATGCACCGTGGATATGCTCGAATTTCCAAAATACTGCCTCAAAAATTGAATCAAACTTGAATTTTCCTAGAAAATAATCTGTTTAACTACCCCATTGTCCTTCATGGACATCGCTTGGAAGGCCCACTCCATTGACATTGGCCTGACCCACACATTCATGTGGGACAATGTAGTTGTCATGTTAACTGTGCCACGGGTCACTCAAAGATTCAAGAAAGAAATACATGTACGTGATTTCTATCTTCCCAGAGCCGTCTGTCCATTTTGTGTAGAATTACTCATGTGGATTAATGGTGACTATAAAATGCCTACCTTTGCCTCAGAAAAAATGCCACAATACTGAAATTTTAAGAATATGTACTTCGCCATGTGTTGGGGATAGAAGCAATGTCACATTCCGGTCTCCTGCCCTGTCAAGCAGTTACACAGAAATTACGATTGGCTTTGTAGATCTGATACAACAGGTTACAACGAAACGATACAAGTTCCAAATAGAGAGTATGTGAACCCCAAACTGAAACTTCTCTGAGAGCATCCAATACGGAATTAGGGAATGCATTTTGAATGGGCTTTGGAAACAATACGGTCAAGTAATAAAGCAAGCATGCCATACATACACAAATATTATCAGAGCCGTATTCTTATTTCTGAATATTTTTGTGCTCTTTGTAACATACCTAATGATTTAATAAAAAACAGTGCACATTTATATCTGAGTCCAAAAAAGTATATAGATAACTGGCTGTGATTGACTATTGGTTATTTCCGAGGGGGAAACAATGTCTTTAAACATTTAGATGTTGTTTTTTTCTCGGACAGTGACATGGTAAAGGTATGTTTGAAGCAAAACGTTTAAATATTGTAAAAAGTTATTTAACGACGCAAGGTATTATTTTTAGGAAAAAATTATTAATTCTGTACAGAATGACCAATACTGGTTTTAGATCAAACTTAAATATCATAAGAAGTGATTGAACAAACTAATCTTTTTAAGGGAAAGACTATATCGAGGTGTTAGAGGGAAACTATGCTAAGTGCTTATACATATAATATACAATTGGCATAGTTTCGCTTTCACCCTACGATATGGTTATGACCATACGTTTTGGGTCTCTGAAAATATTTGTTGTTGTCATTTTGTTCCAAAAGTTTGAATTATGTTTGAGAAATAATGATTCAAATAGGTTCCAAGAACTTAGGAACAACCCAATTTTCCATTCTTGGTTTAAGTGAGTATTATAAATTTTATATATACGAGTCGACGAATAAAATTATCGTCTTAAAATGATAAACACATCTCTATACAACCATTTTTATGATTACGATTTTCTTTTTACTCTGCTCCATGATTCAACAAGGAGCCACAATGCAACATGTCTACAACGAGAAGGCAAAAATAGCTGTGATAAAAAATAAATAATAAACTGAAATAAACAAAAGGAATTACAGAAAATCCTGCAAATAAATCTACTTAACAGATGTATTGTCTTTTTTCGTTTTTTTTGTCGAAACTTTAGCATCAGCTGTTAATATCAACTCTCTATGAGACTGTTTTTCTCTTAATTATTTTCATATCTTATAAATCTGCTGGTTTTTTCATTAGTATGTAACTAATTAAAGTCATTTATCCAGCTAATTACTGGTGAACGTAGAGTCCGACTGCACAAAGGATCCTAGTATTAATAAATGGAAAAAAAAAAAAAGCTCATAGAAAATTTGTATTATCTAGATTAAACAGATTATATAATAATAAACGGTCATCGTTTATCATTGTGTATGTGCTTACAAATATATTCCTCAATAGCGTTTACTTAGCAAACAATATCGTCTTTCTCCTGCGAAAATATAAAATTATCATATTTCAATTAATCAGCCAAGGAAAACCCAAACTAATTCTATCAGAATTTGTCTAAATTAACTAATTAATTATTTTAATCGCTGATTTTGAAGTCGTGACAAACGTTGCATCCTTAAGAGGAAATGTGCCCGATTATGGAGGTTAAGATGTTTATCCTGAAATGTATGAAGAGATCTGTGGAGGCACCACAGCATTTCCATATAGTCGGAGTGACATCAATGGAATCATCATGGCACAATGGACCCATTAGAAAGGAGATTACGCAATGGAAATCGTATTTTCCGAAACGTCATTATTCATTTCAATGATTTAATTTTTAATTCATCAATTATTGTCTTCATCATGTGATTGATAATGATTTATGATATTAGGTTTTATATATACAGTGTCTTATATTATCAATCACGTGTATATATTTGCTACGACGCAATGGAAGTTTATATGTTCCTTATTAAGCTCTAAGCTTACGAAGGGTAGATCCGATAAATGAAAAAACAATGCATTTGTGCGTTTCACAATTTTTGTGTAATTCGTAAAAATGTATATTTTACCGAAAAGGGGAGATGTTTAATATGAAATATCTCAAAAACAAGTAAGGTGAGGTATGTTTATCCGTCATTCTTGAGAATATATATCGGTGCAGAAAAGTATAAGAATTCTCTCAGCTTGATACTCTTCAGCAGATTAAAATCTTAGAAAATTGGAAGCAATTATTTTCATAATTATATTTTTACTATATATAAGCGTCTTTATTCCCCCCTTAAAGTTTGTGATATGGAAAAAAACTATATACTTGTAATAATGTTGTCGTATCTTATAAACATTTATAAAAAGAAGAAAATTCTACTTTCATGATTATTTCCTTCAGAATTTATTGTTTAACGGTGGCGGTGCATTTTAGGTAATTTCTTTGATAATAGTCAAATACTAAGATTAAAAATAAAACAAGCAAGGTGACCCATACCTTTAATACATTAATTTGTTTCTCATACCCTGGGGCTTAACAGGCATCGTCCATTGCAGCAAGCTGGCAACCCGGCTATGGCGACCATGACCAGGCAGTGAGTCTTGCACTCACTGAGACAGTTCCGTGGAACTGAAGGTAGCCGTAAGGCTGAAGGCATTTCCATAGGACTGAGGGTAACCGTAAGGCTGAGGGCAGTTCCATAGGACTGAGGGTAGCCGTAAGGCTGAAGGCAGTTCCATAGGACTGAGGGTAACCGTAAGGCTGAAGGCAGTTCCATAGGACTGAGGGTAACCGTAAGGCTGAAGGCAGTTCCATAGGACTGAGGGTAACCGTAAGGCTGAAGGCAGTTTCATAGAATTGAGGGTAACCGTAAGGCTGAAGGCAGTTCCATGGTGCTGAGGGTAACCGTAAGGCTGAAGGCTGTTCCATAGGACTGAGGGTAACCGTAAGGCTGAAGGCAGTTCCATAGGACTGAGGGTAACCGTAAGGCTGAAGGCAGTTCCATAGAATTGAGGGTAACCGTAAGGCTGAAGGCAGTTCCATAGGACTGAGGGTAACCGTAAGGCTGAAGGCAGTTCCATGGTGCTGAGGGTAACCGTAAGGCTGAAGGCAGTTCCATAGGACTGAGGGTAACCGTAAGGCTGAAGGCAGTTCCATGGTGCTGAGGGTAACCGTAAGACTGAGGGCAGTTCCATAGAATTGAGGGTAACCGTAAGGCTGAAGCATGCAAAGTGGTCATGGTCGAGACTGTACAAGCTAACAGGAGTAACCTTTGCAAGAAAAATCATTGCTGTGGTGGAGTGGATGGCGGTTAGTGAGAGATGTTGATGCAACACTGTGCTTTTTCAAGAATGAAGCTGACCCTGAGTGAAATGTCTGTTGAAATGGAATATGGTTTAACCGAATGTTTCATCAAAGTGTGTTAAAATTTAACAAGCTAAGTATAAGTCAAATAAAGCATGCGTTAAAGTAAATGGTTTTACATCTGATTATTTTAGCAGTTTAATTAGCTTTAAATAATTGATAAACAATTAACAGCCCAGAAATTTAAACAGCATATTTTCAAAAGTTTGGTCATGAATGCTGATCTTGACTTTGAAATGACCGTTATATAATTAACACCATATTTCGTCATTAAAAACATTTTTACCAACTTACTTTTAAATCTGACGATCAATAGGTAAAGCCAAGACACATTTGCCAAGGTGCGTATGGGCACAAAACCGAACCATCAATAAACATGTATGATGGCATCCAAGCTTATCACATGCAGTACTGATAACAAATACTCAAACAATACAGCCCTGTCATATAAACATGGTAACCTAGAAAATGATTATGAGTTTTCAACAACGTCGAGCTTATTCTAGTGTAAGGGAGTCCTCGCGTGTACAGGCAACCGAGTGTGACCATCAGTCTACTGCATGCCACGGGAAAGGTTTCTTCACATAAAAAATATAAGTGATCCTGCTAGGACACATACCCACAACAAAAAGGGTATACGTGATACTAAATCAGCGACTTTATCCACCACAGACATTGAGACCCCAAGGGATATCATTAACATGAGGGCCATATAGGCCCTGGAATCGCTCGCATGAAAACCAGGTATTAGTGGGAGGAAAAGGAACATTAAAGATCTTACATGATATTATGGGCTCCCCCTCCTGCCAGCCATATTTTCGACCGATCCAAATAATTTTTACAATTATGGTAGAGAGTGACCCTATGACCATCTGTGCAAAAAAATATTTGAACTTCAGCCAGTACTTTTGGAAAAGAAGATTTTTTTTTTCAAATTTGCACTAAGGAAAACGGGCTCGGCCCCCTGGAGGCCATGGTTTTCAATCGATCAAATATTTTTACAATCTTGGCAGAGTGCCCCAAGGAATAAATGTGCAAAAATATTTTAAAATCCAGTCTGTACTTTTGGAGAAGATTTTGATGTTTTCACACTTTTTTCCCCTTTTAGTTGCCATGGCAACTGGAATTTGGTATGAACTTGACTTGACTATTTGAGTTTACCGTCGCTTCGACAGTATTTCAGTCATATAGCGACGTCCAGCTAATTACAGGTGGAGGAAGACCTTGAATGCACGGAGGCATCCGGGTAGAACCACCGATCTACCGCAAGCCAGCTGGATGACCCTGCCGGGATTCGAACCCACGCGGTGAGGGGCTGAGTGAGTGTTAAAGTCAGCGACTTTACCCTCTCGGCCACGGAGGCCCCCTAGGAATTTGGTATGTAATTTAAATCTTTGAACAATTCTAGAGAGAACCACTCAAGAAACATTCCTGCAAAGTTTAATTAGTTTAGGAGGAGATGTCGGTTAACTTAATTATTGCTGACGATGGGCGCCAGACGACGGACGCCTGACATACATCGGTCACAATAGCTAACCTTTGGCAGAGGTGAGCTAAAAATGAACCATCTGAAGTGAAAGTAGCTTTACTGCCTGACCGAGTCACCCCTTTTTAAAGCCTTTTATTCTTAATTAAGAAAAAAAATGGTATTGGGAAAAATCCTGAAGGATACGAGTAGGCAGCAGGCACCTGATTTATTTCCATAGGTATCACTGGATCTTCTCATACATATATATAGCAGGGTAACAAACCAGTATCTGAAGATTGAAGGAGACTAACATTAAATTACCAATAATTCAGGTAAGATTCTTTCTTCCTTACAAGGAGAGTAACTAAAATACGACTAATTATAGTTTTCTTCTTCCAGCAGAAAATCCTTCAGGGTTTGTACTGTTTTTTTTTTTTATTTGTTAAAGTAAAATTGTTAAAAATTTTTTTTTATTATTTATTTATTTATTTATTTATTTATTTATTTATTAATTAATTTATTTATTTATATTTATTTATTTATTTATTTTGTCTTCATATAAGTTCTGTGCAATTTCAGTTTTGCTGAATGTTGAAATTAATGCATGAATAAATAGGATAAGCAATACATTGTTTCTGTCAAAACTGAGTGTCCGGCTTGACAAAACATCAACGAATGATGGACTCACCGTCATTTCGGAAAGTCACTAAAAATGTTTTACATGCTTGCTGACATGAACAGAATAGAATAGAACAGAGATATATTTTATTCACCCAGGTACATATAATGCAAAATGGGTATAAGACAAATAAACAAGTTTTCGGTCATTTAGATCAAAAAATGCTGTGTATATCTTCCAAATATTTCATTTCCGTTAGTATGTGTTATTTGCTCTTGTAAAAAGTAAGAATACATTGCCATTGTTAATGCGCTTTTTGAAAAAGAATCATTACTAGAGAAAGTTACAGGTGGGAAATGATATTGATTTGTGATTTCAACTGGTGGTTTTCGTTTTATCTCCCTGCTGTTACCTCCCTTGAACATTGGCGAAATAATGCCTTCTCCCTATGATATTTAGTAATAATCGATTATATAACTAATTATATAACGATTATATAGAAAAAAAAGTTTCTTCCTTATATTTATATGGATTATTATATTTTGAAAGCAAGAAAATTCAGTTCTTCAAACGCGATTTCATTGTTAAGAGAGTCATCTGCGAAATAATTGATAATTCATCTGATTTTATCCAAATAAATCTTTAAAATGATCGTGCAATTCTGTTACTAATCTTTCTGTGGAAAAGCTTACTCTGATAATGTTTTACATTAGACCAAAATTGTTCCAGGTTATTTCGAGCTACTTGGACCAATAATGTTTTTGTTCACTTTTATATTAAGGTTTTTTGTTTGTTTGTTTTTGTTTTGTTTTGTTTTTATCGGATAATAATTAGATTTCATTTTTATCTTCATCTGATTTTTTTCTTGTATATATTAATGCATAATTTCAAACATTTTTTTAAATCTGACCGAATAAAATGATTTTTAAACTTTTCATTTTTTTTCTTTTCTTTGCCATGGCAACCAGAGTTCTACATGGATCAAGTTTATTTTATTAATTTTTGTGAAGGTTCACCCAAGGATCATCCATGCCAAGTGTAATCAAATTCTGTCCAGCGGTTTTTGAGGAGATGTCGCTTAAAGTTTTCACTATATATCCTCGAGTTCCCAAATTGCACCCTCTAAAATTTAATTAGGAAATGCAACATAAATAAAATACATAGAAAAAAATGTTCACATACCAATTAATTCTATCAAATTCACATTGATACCCCCCAAAATAATTATTTTATAAATACATGTAATTATTCACTCGGAAATTTATACGAGTCAAATATTTTGCCATCATTTTGTGTGGTTCTAACTCCGCCCCCTACGTGACGTCATAGCAGTTGCGAATTGTACACATATGACATCCATTTATAAATATGAAAACACAGCAGATGGAATTTCCGAGATACTTTTATTTTAAAAAATGAGTCTAAAAGGGCCATTCTGCGTGGAAATCATTTTGTATTAAGAAAAAAACACATAAAAAGAGTGGTGCGAGATAAAATTTGCAATATTTTTTCAGTTTTAATCAAAATTTCGTACAAAATTCATCCGAGTTTATTTACAGAAACATAGTGAAAAAAAATGTCACAGTCGCTTACAATTGTGATAAAATCCAGCCAGACTACAATAAAAAGAGGAAGGTGGCGGAGTTAGGACAGGGGCGCAGTTAGGACCTCCGACGATACATTTAAGGCAAATTAGCCCATGTTTTTTTTACGGATCGGAATATTTTTAGCAATCGTTGTAGACGGTTACCCAAGGAACATCTGTACTAAAACATTTTGAAACCTGGCCAGTTGTTTTGAAGAAGATTATTTTAAAGTTTTCCTTTTTTTCTTTTCTGTTGCCATAGCAACCAGAGTTTAATCAATTTCTGTCCAGCGGTTTCGGAGGAGATGTTAGTTAGAATTTTCACTTTATACATTTAACTTATTGGCGCCGCCTTTGGTGGCCATGTTTTTTAAGGATCGGAATAATTTTAGTAATCTGGGTTGTGAGTTACCTAAGGAACATCTGTACTGAAACATTCTGAAATCTTGCCAGTAGTCTTAAAGAATATGATTTTTAAAGTTTTCATATTTTTCCGTTGCCATAGCAACCAGAGTTCCACATGGATCAAGTGTATTTTAGCAACTTTTGTGAAGGTTCACCCAAGGATCATCCCTGACAAGTTTAATCAAATTCTGTCCAGCGTTTTCAGAGGACACGTCGTTTAAATTTTTCTCTGTATACATACCATATACGCCGGACGCAGGGTGATCAGAAAAGCTCACATTGATCACATAGTGCTCAGGTGAGCTAAAGAAAAGTTGAAACTATGTTATCTACGTTTTCATCTACAGAATAGCGAATTAAATCTAATTATTATTCTTTTTTTGTATCTACATGTATTTTGTGCATTAGAATTGTTAAAATAAGAGTGCTTGTATTTTTTTCTTTCGATTGAGAAAAATAAACCACAGTGATCTGAAAATTCAGTTTAACCTTTTTTGAAAATATAATATATGAATAACGACGTCCATACTTAACAACAAATAATCAACTATACTTGGTCCATCCGTATTATCTCTATGAATAATTTTGAATATCAGTTACCTATCTATAGACCGGTGTTTCAACTGCCGCTACATGATCAAAAGTTTGCTCACTGAATTTTCTTAGAATATAGGTCAGACATGTCATTCTGTCAAAGCACAAGGTAGAAGTTTTTGCAATATTGTGACCTGTAAGTCACCTGTTATATAAATTCTACCTAGGGATAGGGTCGTGTACTTTTCTACTTGGTCCATTGATGTTGCAGGACAATCTTCCTGACTCCCCTAGTGTGATAGCGGAAGACAGCTAATTTTTTCCGTCACTGTACACTTTCTCGAAGAGTTTGAACTCATTTACCTTGACCTTGAATCTTATGTTCTCCTGCTCCCGAGTGGTCTTTCTACTCTTCCTGGAGATGCTTTAAGCCGACACCCAAGTTAGCATCTAGTAGTGACTATTTCATGTCGTTTTCACAGGATTCTGGCCAACTATAGTTCAGTGTATTCATTACTGTGTTCAACATATTATTGTAATATACCTGTGTCGAAAGGGTTCCATCTACGAACTTCCTTCTACAGACAAATGAGAGTTTGCTTCTCGTTCCTTTTTATTTGTGTTCAAATTTTGATTCTGCCTTTGGCCTGAAATAAATACATAAGTTACTCCCTACATCACTGTTCAAAATATGATCACAAAAGTACCTTATATAAAAAGACATTATAATTCCGACTGATTTCTCCCTGACGAATTAACTTCACACCACATCATGACGTGACCGTTATATAACACACACGTTTAAATAACCCATGTAGTTTTATAAAGAAATTAGAATTAAGGAAGGGATCGGAACCACTGAAGTATATCTTATTAGCCCAAGTTTATGGAGTAACCAGAGTTTGGCTATCACAGTGGTACCAGATGCAGCTTGTATATTTAAAGCCATAATTATTATATACTTTTTTTGGTTATCTCCTGTAATTACTGGAATTAGGGATTGATTTGTGGTGTATATATTTGTAGAATGTAATATTCTTAAATAGTAAGTCTATTAAAGGGAAATTTTTTGTCTTGGGTGGGTATGTAATATGTCTCAGTGAGAAGTGATAGAATTACAATATTGAAAATGTGAAATTTGTATTATTTCGAGATTAGATTTATTCCATATCCACTCAAAACAAACAAATTTTCTTTTTATTTTATGCTAACTGCTGCTACATACCCTTAATTAAGTAAAAAAAAAGTAGTTCCTGTATATCTATATAGCTCCCACTGTGGGATATGGATTTTATTTCACTGATAGAACTCAGTATTTCATCAGTTAGCATAAAATAAAAATATTTATACAATATACGAACAGATCAGAAATTCTGCATCCTGGCTGATAATTTATTATTAGTTTTGAAAAGATCAGTTAAGTACAGTTAAGTAACCTTTTTGTCTACATACTTTAGATTTTGTTTCTACTAATACTCGTACGATCTAAATATATGATTTTATCATTTTACTTAGATCTACTTCATAGTAGTAGTTTTGAAATTTATTTCCATTCCTTTAAAGTTACAATTTTTACAACGGGGTCTCCCCGCCTGTATTTGAATATACACGGTAGTTCAGACTCTTGGAACTTTCCCAGAATGTTTTTGCTAAATAACCGTGATACGCTCTTCCGCATAGGACATAATGAACGTCAATCCAAAATGATAAAAAAAACAGAAACGTGTATAATTATTCTCCGTTACCCTCCACCAGGCGAATGTATGATACGCTAATGGAGAAACTTTTGCCTCTGTCTTACTATAAACGTATTTATACTATCGACCAGCCGTCTATGCTTTTTTTTTTTTAATGAATTTAGACAATAGAAATATTATTTATTTACATGTATATTATTTATTTATATGTATGTGATTTGTTCCTTGAAAAAAGGCGGTAGCACTCACTCAGCCCCTCACCGCGTAGGTTCGAAACCCGGCAGGGTCATTCGGATTTTCATGTGAGGAAGCCTTCCAGCTGGCTTGCGGTAGGTCGATGGTTCTACCCGGATGCCTCCGTGCATTCGGGGTTTTCTTCCACCTGTAATTAGCTGGACGTCGCTATATGACTGAAATACTGTCGAAGCGACGATAAACTCAAATAATCAAGTCCAGTTTAAAAAAGGCGGGATGGGGTGTGATGTGTTCAGTGCGTCAGCGGTGTGATTAAGTTCAGATTTGCAAGCTTATAGCAGTAAGGCTGAACATTGGCTCTTCAATAATGTTAATCAATATCTCTTTTGAAATTAACGGTAATTGTTTCGAAAGGTTATGCATTGATCGCTGCACTTAACCAGTGAAGTTTATTTAACATATATATTTAATTTTGATTGAATGAGAACCTTAAGGCTGAAGAGACTGGTAACTGAATATGCTGACATTACTTTCAAAACATATTAATACACTGAATAAGTGGTATATAAGTCAACACAGATCATGATGTAAATATAGTGACATGAAACTGATTTGTAAATCCGTGGCCCTGTAATCTTAACTTAAAACTGTTCATAACAACATCAGTCAGAAATAATTATTTTGATTTACGTGTTTGGTGATTCCAAAAGCACATTAGTAATTGAAAATAAACCTTAAAGTTAAGTCACATTTGATCTACGGTGAGGATAAGGCGGCCGTACGGCTCCGAAAACGAGAGATATCTTTGGTGACCGCACAGTCTCCCTAGGACACATTCCTTACTTCACAGGCCGTAGGGGTCGCCGTAGAATTATGGAGCTGAGTTATAACTTTTTTCAGCCCTACGGTCACCGATGCAATTAGACCCGCCGTAGCCAGACTGTAGAGCGATTCACGGTGACCATACGTCGACCGTACGTTGGCCTTGCGTTTTTCGTACGGCTGTCCTAGGTTCTTATGAATTTGATTTGACCTTTTTGGACGCCAAAAGATCTACGGGTGCCCTGCGGCAGTCGTAAGGCGGTCCTACGGTGCCCGTACATTGCATTGACTCCAACATGGCCTCCGTACGCCCGCTGAGCACCATTCATACGGCCTTCATGAGACACACCTGTGAGGTGCGATATATGATACCAGTTTGTTTTTCATATGAACAATACGTGTTTCTTTTATATTTGTCAATCATTTAATTGGATTTTATTTAATTGTGGATGAAACAAATATTAATTATAAATTAGGCATTGTTATTTTTTATGTATGTCAGTATTTCTTATGAAGTAGATTTTTTAAAAGGTGTAATTGTTGCGCTGCAGTACATTAGGTGTGTGTACCAAGGTCAAATGACTTTTGCATTAAGGTTCTTGCTTCACTTACTGATAACTAATAAGATTCCGTTAGTTTTATAACATTGTTAAAACACATTTTAGCTAATGTAAAAGACAAAAAGTCCTGTTTCTGTATGATATATAAAAATGTTATTGTGCATTGGAGTCCTGTAAGCGTTAAAATAATATGTTATATGGTCACCCTACGACCCCCGAAGGGACGCCGTACGGCGACCGTTCGTCATCCATGAAAGGCCTTACGGATGCCACAGGTTTTCTGTTACCACAAATTCCAAATACGCCTTACGGCTACCCTAGCATAATTATATGACTGCTATATGGTGTGACGATGGAAATTCGAGGGCGGCCCTAGAATCGCTACTACCATAAAAAGTAGTGAGGGCATAACTGTTCAATCTATACATTAGAGAATCATATGTTAGATGTACATAAGAAAGTATAAAATAACTCTGAATGTGTCAGTGTTTTTTTTTTAATTCTGTGGGTATGCTTTGTTGGTATTTATCGTATCTAGGACGAAATGTATTGCGGAACTGAGTTTCATAGATCGTTACAATTTCATAAGATATCACTTGTGTATTTAGTAAAGAAGAAAATACGATTTGATCAATCACTTACCAACCATACACTTGAATGGAAATTTAAAAAAACAACCTAATGAATAATTAAAATTCGTGCCCGGAAAAATATCTGAAGTGTGTTAGTTTCTTGTCATCTACTTTGAAGCAAGCAAACAACAACAACAAAAAAAAAAACAAAAAAAAAACGCCCGTCCATAATTAAATTTCATGGTAGTAGTATCGCCACCAACGGATATGAAAGTGAAATTTTAATTTTAATTGTATTCGAACCCCCAACACACCTATAATGAATATATAGGTCGTCGTTCCGACTACACAATATTTGTGAAATTGCCCCAAATAAAAATACAACATCATAAACCTTAAGCTGCATAAAATAGTAAAATCATAAACTTTAAGCTAGAGCAGACATCCATTCCGCACCCGCAACTTATATTGCTTTACTGGTTGGTTATATATGGCAGTCATTTTCATGCGGAGTTTACGCATAATTGTATGTCAAACAAAATTTATCATTTTTTTGCCATGTAATCTTTTTCATATTTTATTTATGTTGATATTTGCAAACTGATTTTGATTTCTTTACTTTAGAATGTAAAAACTACAAAAAATATGTTGACTGTTTTCCAATCCGTGTTTTTTAAAACGAGATATTTTCAACTGAAATTTATTCGTGCACTTTATCTCCTTTCTCTTGTTGCTTATTTGGTTTTGGTGATCTCCCCATTTTTTCTTACTTTTATCGACTGTTTAATGCCACTTTAATGCATTTGTAACTCAGAATAAAGTATTCACGGATATACCCGGTACTAGATAGTGTTTTATGACAGCCGGTATAAGGCATGACCGACCAAAAGTATGCACCTTTTCTGAAAAATATGGGGCCCACGCTAACCGAAGATATGTATGATTGATCTAACGAATGGAATTCTCATCTCACGTTTTATCATTAACAAATGTAACTCTGACAGTTAGAAGAGTCTATATATCATGATAATGAATAGTACATATCATCTAGTATTGGTATACAGCATCAACATAATATATGATTGCATATGATATATAATGTCATATAAATAACTGTGATATTCACATATCTGAATGTTATGGAGATCTTTATGCATTCATTTTTCATTACAAATATAAAGAGATCAAGGAAAAATAAATTCTTAAATAGCAAAAATAAAAAAAAAAACATCAATAAACATGATTAACTTTTAATTCAGTCCTGTTTCTATACGATAAGATAAAACATAATATATATTTATAGAAAATTACCCAAATATGCATTCCACTCTGTAACATGAAGAACGACAGGTTTCAAGAGCTATAACAAAGAAATAGAATGTCACTTCGAAAATCTTCTGTCATCTATACTAGTAAATGGATTCTTAAATCAGCATCATTCATCATAACTTACAGACTGTCTTATTTTACCAGGTTCGACAAAGGAAGTTATTGCTTTTATTGATCAACCAAGATAGCGGCATGTCGCAGGGATTTGCCTTATGTCTTGCGATCAACCTATTTGCTGCTGTCTGTTCAATTCCACTGTCCTTCACGGACATCGTTGTAAAGGTCCAGGATCCTGTTGTACAGCAGACCCTACGAGAATATTCTATCGCTACTGGCCTAACAGAGCAGCGCTGCAATCACACCGATGACACACACCGTTGTGTGGAACAATGTAGTTGTCATGGCAACTGTGCCTTGGACCACTCATGTTGTTTGGACGCTTACTCCCGGCTAGACAGCGTAGAGAAGCTGAGGACTGACCAGTCACACAGTCTGTATCAATGTGTAGATACTCTAATTCACACCAACGGCATTCGAAAGCTTGATCTGATAAGAAAAAAGAAATATATGATCTCCAAATGTCCACATGATGTGCTACCTACCCAAAGGTCTCTATCGGCCCTCTGTGAATTAAGTTTTCTCCAGTCGTGGGTAAATGGTGACTATAAAATGGCTACCCCTGTCTCTGAAAAACAGCCACCATACAGACATTTTAAGAATATGTACTGCGCTTTGTGCAATGGTGTTAGAGATGAGAATGATGTTACATTTTGGTCCCCAGCTCTGACAAAAGATCTTACAGAAAAAATAAGTTTTGAAGACCTGATGGAACTGGTAACAAAGAAAACACGTGGTTTTAACATAGAGTTTGTAAAACCCAGCAGCGTATCTTCTGAGAGTGTCCAATGCGGCATAAGGGAATGCAACCTGACTGGACTTTGGAACCAATATGATCCAGTAATAGAGCAAGCATGTCTTACATACAAAACAAGGGTTAGATTTGATTTCATATTTCAGAACATATTTTGTGCTATGTGTAACAAACCCAGTAATACAAAACTAAGGTGTACATCATTAGTGGGCATAATCTTGGTACATACCTGGCTGTGATGGACTATCGGTTCTTTTCCAAGGAGGAAACAAAGCCCTCAAACATTTACAGAAAATGTCCTCTTGGGCAGTGGCACGATCAAGTTAAGGTATGTTAAATACAAAAATTTTCAATATTGAATGAACTAAGCAATGTTTGTTTTACGGTAAGGCTATGAATACTATAAAAACAACAAATATTTTCCAATTGAACAATACGGTTTTCTGCTTATGCACACTGTTTTATACTTAATCTGTCTAAAATTATTTCCAAATGTCAGATTATTGACTGTTATCAATGATTATTTTGCCCTTTAACATTTGTAACAACATATTGGAACAAATGCAAGAAATACGCAAAAAATAGGTAATATAAATTCATTTTTTTAGGAAACATTCTTATATTAAGTTCATTTTTATAAAGTTTTGTACCGTTTGAAAGGCAAAGATTTTCAACAGTACACTCCTTTTATTAATAGACTTAAATTTTATCAGCTTTTGAAATATAGATGGCTTAATCATATGATGAGAAAACGGTAACAATATGTACATGCCATTTCCATTTCTGCCATATTTAATTACTTCTTCCATCTTCAAAAAAGTGCATATCATTAGACAGACATGAATATATATATATATATATATATATATATATATATATATATATATATTGGGATAAAAACTGTGACATACACTAGGGGTAACCACATTTTTTGTTTTTCGTCATTACTGCATAATTTTAGACCCACTCTTATAGTTTTATATCATTTAGAATGTCTTTCAAAGCACTAAAACGTATTCCCTGACTCTATAAAATATGCAAAAGAATACTGTTTATCATAATATTGTTACGCGCCAGGGGGTAAGGGGCGTAGATGTGCATACGTGTAAATGTGTAATAGTATTTTTGCAATCCGATGTTAAGGGTTTTGTCAGTCAGGCCAACGTAATTCTCCTTGCCAGCTTCCTATAACCTCGAGCCAGCTGGTTCTAATGCATAGAGAGGTTCTCCTCCAGGTTAATGCAGCCTCCGTATCACATCAGGGTAGCAGGGTAGCAGGGTAGGAGTTAAATGTCCGAGGAAGTGGACTTCAGACTAAGGACTATTGAATTTGACTAAGGACGACGATAAGACAAAATAAAACAATAAAGCCTTTTAAAGTTAATAAATTTAGTTAATGAGGAATGTTACTATTCCATTTAACAACAACAACAACAATGATTAATAGTAAGTATCCCTGTCAACAACTCTTGAATGCAAGTGTTAACTACAGATGAGTCTAGATCAAGACTAATACGTGTAGTATTTAATATCCCCAAGGTTTAAATACAAGCCTTTAACTTAAAATAAAATACACAGCTCCTATAGACTTAAATCTCGACCGCTTAAGGAAAAGTTTACTTAAGATAGTCTAAAAATAAATAAATACTTAAATTTATCAGCGATATTACTTAGCAAAGATAGCTATAC
Source organism: Solen grandis (assembly GCA_021229015.1). Taxonomy (NCBI): domain Eukaryota; kingdom Metazoa; phylum Mollusca; class Bivalvia; order Adapedonta; family Solenidae; genus Solen; species Solen grandis. The sequence goes on along the minus strand of CM037783.1, from coordinate 15,818,561 downwards.
TGTTTACTATAAGCGCTTAACCATTAAGGGATTAATCTTTACTTTTAAGTTAACCTTTAAAAAATATGAGAAAAATACGTGAAATGAACCTAACCGGTGAAAGAAAACGCTGAAGTCCCCGACAAAACGAGTGCATGGGTATTTATACTAAATGCGGTGCCACAGATGTCCCAAATTCCACACACCACAAAATCCACACTCAGTCCACAATAAATGCGGATCACAAGACGCTCCACAATTGTGGTTTAACCACAAGAATTGTGGGCAAACTGTTAAACAGTAATATTTTATAAATTTACATAAATATAATAACAAAAATCAGCTTTAAAGTTGACAGTAATTTATACACAACTGGTTGTCCATAGCAACCACCAAAATAGCATAATCCAATATGGCCGCCTCCAATAACACAGCAGGGAGGGCCACATTTAAACAACAAACTGAGGTTTTTTTACATGGAATTAAACAATGTCAGCTGATGGGAATATAGGAATTTAAGCTTAGGACTATCCCCAACCGGACATAAAGCACTATTGCCAGCTCAAGTATGGTAAAAGGTCTCATTTAAATGAAATATGGAGCGCTAGTGTGGAACCGTGAGGTAGGGAGAATTCCCTGGTACACGCATAACTATGACATGTTGTACCGATAAAACAAGCAGTACAACTGTCAGATTTTGTGTGGGTAACCAGTGTTTGCTGCAAAATACAATGAATAAACACATGCTGAATCAGGCCTTATAAAAGTGGCTGGAATCACGGTAAGTAATGCCAGGGCATTACACTACCCCCTCCCCCCCGGTTTCACACAAAGCAGCTCCTGTTACTTGTACAAAACATGTCATAATCACAATAAACTGACTCCTTAAGTAAAACAAATTGTGACTACTTTCAAGTTATACTATGTGTAACAAACATATTAAGGTTTTACAGATAAACATATGCAGTTAACATTCCCATACAATATTAACAATAGCAGTGACTGAATTTCACTTGAATAAACTCTTCAAAAAATAATAATAACCTGAGCACACAGTTCACATATCCAATGACTGTATTTCACTTGAACCTGAGTATTCACAATCCATATATCACATGACTAGACTTCTATTAAACTTGAGTATTCACAGTCCATATATTACATGACTAGACTTCTATTAAACTTGAGCATTCACAGTCCATATATCACATGACCAGACTTCTATTAACTTGAGTATTCACATTCCATATATTACATGAAACTTGAGTTTTCACAGTCCACATTTTACATGAAACGTGAGTATTCACAGTCCATATTATTACATGAAACTTGAGTATTCACAGTCCACATTTCACATGAAATCTGAGTATTCAAAGTCCAAATATCACATGATGTCCATAAGCACTTTAGCAAAATGGTACCACAATCGTAGTCAATTCCAATACTGGAATAAAGTTATTTTTACTAATAAATTTCACGTAAAAGACCATATTTCATTGGCTAATATTTAAAATAAATTCATCGTCTCTTGTTTCGGGGGTCTTTGACTACAGACGCCACCTTTGGAGGGTTGTTCTCCTTCGCCTCCAGCCTCTGTCGCTTTTACAGACCGATCCCTGGCTAGTCCTGCTCCGCTCCCTCATCCTTATGGCCATGTGGTCGACTGACCACTCCATTCTGGTGATGGAGTCTCCTATGGTGCCCATACTCCGGTTCAGGTCATCCAGGCGCCTGCTGTTCCGGTCTAAGGCCTGACACACCTTTCCCAGTACAACCCTCGGCGTCTCATCAAGCCTGGTGATAGCAAGGGAAATTGCTGTTGGTGTCAAATCCCTTGGGAGACGTCTCAGTCTGGGTACAATTGTCGCACTTGGTTGAGACTGTGTTGGCACTGATGGGGATGGTGGGGAAATACGCGTGTCTTCACCATCCCTCGGCAGGATCTGCTCCCTAATGTCTTCCGCTTCTGGAGTTCTACAGTCGTTCAGGGAGGGGGAGGGGGTACACAAAGGAGTATTCAATTGCTCTCCAGTAGGAGTTATGGCAGCAACACGGATCGGTGAACAAAGTGGGGAGTCCAGTCCACCTGAAATCAGGGCATCCCCAAATGATGGCACATAAATTGCTGATGAGTCAGGCCTTGCTGTCGTACACAAGGGTGGGCAATCATGGGCTGATACTGTAGCTGATGTGGTTGTAGCAGTAGCCTTGGAGGTAGCCATGGTCGAAAAGGTGCTGGCAGGTATGTTGGTACAGCACTAATGGGGCTTGTAGGAGGCACAGACACAGGGCTAAGGTAATCCGGCAACATTGACCCCAGCCTGAATGAAGATGTTGCAGGGGCCTACGAATGATGTTCAACAGCTCCTCCTGACATGCTCATCGTTGGTCCTCGTACAACTGAAGGAGATAACCCAAGTGACAGCGTGGTCGCAGTGTAGCCAGGACGCACCGGGTCATAAGGTTGGTCGGGTGTTACCAGCTGATTCAAACCTTTCCTCTCCAGCAACTCTGAAAATCTTGACAGCAGCTGTGTTGTTATCTGGACACTGATGAGAGGCTGGTCAGTGCCCACGGGCTGTGCAGCAGCAACTGATGCAGGTGGTGAAATGATGTTGATCAACTCCTCTTCCGCAGCGATCAGAAAATCTACTCCCTCAGTCACCGGGGCTGCGTCGAAATTCTGTCCAAGAAAACGACGATGTTGGCCTCCTCTTCCTTCAGCCTCGATGAGGTGCATTGGCTGGGCAGCATGTCTTTCCAGCGCTCCCATGGTCAGACAGCTGAACTGGAACAACATACAGAAAAACGGAGCCTCATCAAGCCTTCGATGGTGCCGATAAACATGCTCAGTCACGCGGTACCGCTCAGACACATGTGCCTTCCTTGATTCTCGCAATGCAAACAGGCGTACAACCGTCTGATCCTCTTTTATTCCATTGCAATCTGTAACATATAACATCACCAATCCTTACTTAACGAAAGCCCCCCCCCATCAAAATCCACACCACATTAGCTAAAGGCTTGCTTGATTACCTGCTTCCCCCCCCCCCCGAAATTGGTAGTGTTTACTACTCAGGAGTCTTCACTTGCACATAGTATCCTAAGATCTCACAATTATTTTCAACTAACACATAATTATATATACAAGCAAGGGAGTAATTGCAAACAATTGCTAATCTGTCCTTGCAACGTCTTGTCCTTTTAAGTTTCTTGCAAGTGACTTGACCCATCTCGGTTCAGAGTGAAAATACTTCTTCAGCTTGTCGTGGTTTGCCGTCCGCAGTTTGCCATTTTTGCTCACTTGCACTGTGAACGTCACAGGAGAATGCCTCTTTACAATGACAAACGGGCCATCAAACTTCTTCACCAGTTTGGGTGCAACACCTATATGTCTTGATTCTTGCAGTAACTATACCATGTCACTGACCTGGTACCTTGTGAATGAACGCTTTAGGTGATAGTGGTCCTTGCTTCATTTAGCACTCACTTTAAGTAGGCGTCTAGCTGCCCTTATCTGTTCTGATACCTGACCGCTTTTCTCCATCACCCGATCTGAATGAGTGTCTTCCCTCTCTTCCTGCCAAAACGAGAGGGCCATCAATTCTGCTCGCCTTCTACACTTTCTGCATGGGCCACACTTCAAGGGTTCGTTGGTGTCAACCTGGTTGCAGTCGCAAGCCCTAGGATCTTCGCACTTTGATATCGCATCACAATAAGGCTGAAAATTTCCCGGTCGGTACTGGATGCCAAACTGATATGCCGCCAGAATCTCAAACCAGCGGGCCACTTTGCCACTGGGTTCCTTGAGACTGAAGAACCATACCAGGGCCTGATGGTCACTGCGCACTGTAAACTTCCGTCCCAAGAGGTATTGCCTGAAATATTGAATAAAAATACACAACAGCCAAAAGTTTTTTTTTCTGCCTTATTCAGGGATCTGCTACCATAGCCAATTACTTTCTCATGGCCATTTTGGATCTGTGAAAGGATACCACCAATGCCAACACCCGATGCATCTACATCTAAAAAGAATTGTCCACCTTCATTCAGTGGGTAACTCATAACATCTGACCCAACCAGTTTCGCCTTTAAAGCCTCAAATGCTGCCTGACATTCTGTTGTCCACTGAGAAACTACATCCTTCTTAGTCAGCCCCAACAAAGGTGCAGCTATTTTGGTGAAATCTCTGATGAAGCGCCTGTAATAGGAGGCAGTAGCCACGAATTGCTTCACCTGCTTGGCTGTAGTCGGCTTTGGCCATTCAGTTACCTTGAGCACATTTATGGGACCCCATTCTTGGAAACTATGTGACCTAGAAAAGTCGCTTCTGTTTGTAGCAAATGACATTTCTCAGGTCGTAACTTCAGGCCAGCCTTAGCTATTCTACTCAGGACCTCATCAACTCTGCTCAAGTGGTCATCAAAGTTAGCACCATACACGATTATGTTATCTATGTATACAAGACAGGTTTGCCACTGAAAGCCTTGAAGGATTAACTCCATTGATCTTTGAAAGGTGCTGCTGCTTAAACCAAAGGGCATCCTGGTCATCTCAAACAGACCGAACTTACATGCAAATGCAGCTTTCGGAATGTCCTCCTCCTTCACTGCGATCTGAAAAAATCCAGACGTCAGGTCAAATGAGCTAAACAAACTCATGCCTGCTACCGCATCGAGGCTGTCTTGAACTCTGGGCAGGGGAAAGCCATCATGTTTGTCCAGCGCATTGACTTTCCTGTAGTTCACACATGGGCGGACAGCTCCAGACTTCTTTCGAACGAAGACAATTGGGCTTGCCCATGGAGAGGTGCTCACCCTAATCACACCTTTCTTAACAAGATCTTCAATTACGGCCTTCTCTGCAGATGCAAAGGCAATAAGTCTTGGTCTTTGTTTGACTGGGGCCGCACTTCCCGTGTCTATTGCATGCTCTGCCAGACTGGTAAAGCCTATGTCCCATTCATCTTTTGAGAATGTACCACTATACCTATCTAGTAACATCCTCACTTGATCCTTCATATTCACTCTTTCCTCGTGATGACTTTTTATACAACTCTTTCAAATGATCTGGCACACTCCCTTTCATTGCCTCAGCTACCTGAACAACACCCTGTTCACTTGCCCTGTTTAACCCTTCTGACCCTACATAGATTATTTATCTCACTATTATGCTCTCTCTCGGCTAAAACACTAACGATTTTATGTATCTTCTTGACCACCCCAATACATGCATCTTGCTTGAGCGAAACGTCATCCGGAAATGGATTCAGTATTCGAACCTTGTACGTAGGACCACCATTAATATCAACGAGTGTCTTTGAAAATCTCATTCGGCTCAACAATATATTCGGGACTTCCAACCAAGTCATCTATCTCTCGCCATTCTATATACACATCCACCAAACTCTCTGCTTTATAAGGTATCAGCACATCGTCAGCCACCGTCACTCTTCTAGAACCTCCCTCATGGCCTACCCTCTCACAGGGTATCTCAACACCATCAAGGACTATCATGCCCTTGCTCAGGAGAAGGTCTGCAGACCCTTTCTCCCAACCAAGCTTCAAATTGAACTCTGCTCGTCCAAGCTCCTTTATAAGCGAGCCATTCGCCCCACGAAGACTTCCCCCCTTCACTAGTTTAAGCCTCTTATTTACATCAATTGCTTCGTACACCTGGACAAAAGTACCGTTCTGGCAGCGCTCGTGTCTGCTGTAAACAACAGGTTAACCCCTTCAACACTGCCCCTTACATACATGCCTTCGCTTAAACATCTATTAGCCGTTTTACCTTGCCCTTCGATTTCCCGATTACTGCTATAATGATCTGTGTGACCCTTAGCACCTAATTGGACCGTCTCCTGGCCACTGGAGCTGGTTCCATGAAGTTTTAATCCCCTTTGTTTTCCACCTTCTTTTGCCACTGTCCCTCGTTAACTTTCCTATCCCGGGGTATCCTGTCATTCCCCTGTCGTCTCTTTTGAGGACAGTTCCTGGCATAGTGTCCCTTTTCATGACAATAAAAACACTCAACTGCATCGCCATTTCGTTGACCGAGCTCACTCCTCGGTCGCAACGGTCTTTCCCCTACCTCAAGCTTCTCCAGCCTCTCATTTTTCATTAAGACATCCTCTTGTTTGATCCCTGTTTCTTCTCCCTGAATGTAAGTGGTGCCTGCTTGTCCTAAACTACAATGCCTCTGAGATCCCTCAAGTCCCCTTCTCTCAGGAACTCTTAATACTTTAATACTTAAGTTTTCCCCCACATCCCAGTTAGAGTTGTCATCCGAGTTCTCTACACGCCTAGCTGACCTGTATTTTCTGTCAGTGGTTCCTAGTTTGTATGTAATTAACCACTGGTAGATCGCCTCGTCTATCGTTTCAGGTTCCTTGTGGAATTCCACCCCGAAACGTACTCCTCATCCCCGAGTCCATCCAGGAACTTTCTAACTAGATCTTTTTCTGTGGTCCTCCTATCCCTATACTAATGGGCCTTGTCATATAACAGCTTCAAATCAGCCGCATACTTCTCGGCGGTCTCACCAGGCTTCTGGTTGCGCCGGCTAAATTTAGCTGCAAACGACGTTGACGTTTCCACTACCCGAAGGCGATGTTGCATTTCAGTAACCTGTTCCCTGTAACTGCCCAAAATTCGCTCTGGTAATTGCCAAAACAAGAACTAGGCAGCTTGACCTTCCATTCGAGGAATCAACTGGTTAAGCTTATTGTCATCATTCCACCCATACCTGTCGGCTATGGCCTCAAATCTTCTAATACATACAACCAATCCTCCTTCCCTGTAAACGCCGGTGTTTTCACTCCCTTTAAGGCCAGTCTTCTACCTGCGTCACCACTGCGCCCCCGATACACGTCTCTCCTATCATAACATCTATCGCATCCCGGGTACACCCCTCCTTCAGCCGAATTCAAGTTGTAATTATGATACAGGTTATTGGATCTCATCCCTCCATTTTGGGGTTTCTTTCGGATATTATGCCAACATCCTGGTTTCCATGGTAACCATGCATTCTGCTACTACTCGCTCTTCCAATCGAAATTGGGTGTTCACCATAAGAAGCTTTTCTGCATCTTCTGACCAAAGAAGATCACTTTGTGTTCACATCTTTATCTACTGATCAATGTATCATATTTTACCATACCTTAACATGACTAAAATATTCAAAAAGTGTCAAAAGTATAATACAGTAGAAAAAAATGTTGGTAAATTCAATTAAAAATGTATATGAAATCTAAATCATTTCAAACTGGCCTTTGGTTCCAAATGTGAGAAAAGTGTGCTATGTGTTGGCAAAAGAGTTTGAACCTGAGGGTGTTAAATCTCCAAATCCTACAATTAGGCCAGGAGCTTACAGGTTGCTCATTAGCAATTTAGGAAATAGTCAAACTGTCATGATGTATACCCGTGGTATTAACTGGCTTCATAACAGAGCGATGGAATTTAAAATGGTATTTCAATTTCATTCATATATTTCACATTTCATTTAATATGTGGCTTTCATATTATAATTGTGCTTTACATATTTATCATGCTCCATGTTTATCTTATATTTCATTCAGTGATTCAACACTTATTGCTTTAGATTTTATTTCTTCAAATTTTCTTTGCATGCTCAGAATAGCAGAAAAAATACCTACGGAATTACTTTATTTTAGAAAGTTTAGTTATGTTGGTATTTTAATTGCGTTGAAAAAAGTAAAGAATAATTTCTGAATAAAATGTTATTTTTCAGGGTATATGTCGAAATCTGCACTGCTCAAATCGTCTATTCCTGTACAACGGTGTGTGCCTGTTTAAATACTCGAAGGCAACTGAACTCGATCTCACATTGGTATTCTTACACAGCCTTACCCAACCCTCAGTTTCATTCTCCCTGCAGTGGAAGGAAGAGACAGAACAACAGATCAACCAACAAATTGACACACGTCTTCATCGTATTGCAAAGAACAATTCTATTTTGTTTAAATCAAAATTTAAGTATTATTATCTACTGAATGTTTCATATACTAGAGAGAATGGGAAGATTAAAATGTACCAGGCGTATGTTCAGCATGTCTTAACTTACGTTTGCGTGGATATTGGACATATAAAAAATAACTTTATTGAAGAGGCAAATATTATCATGTCAGTTCAGAAATTACTGGACTTCAATTACACAGATGGAAATATTTTGAAGAGGAACTGGGATTCAAACATTAAGGGAAGAGCCCTGGCTTATTCTAGCAATCAGTCTGCAGAGTCTGTAGAAGTTTCAAGGCAGGTAAAAAAGAAACTTGACAATAAAGGTACTGAGTTGCAAACTGATACAATTTCCTCTCCCGAACCTAAAGTTCACAGCTCATTGTCTGCACAAACCACCCCTTCAGAAACAATTGACAGCAAGCCCATTTCCTATATAAACCTTGCATACCCAACACTCTATTCAAGAGTGTCAATCACTGAAATCGACTTAACTTTCTCATGTACTAAAATACATCTACAAAACAAAGAATTTCAAAGGACACCCACTGGTATCTACATCCAACACCTTGACATACATATTTCTTACAGGCACATTACGATGGCCCCCCATGATCAATATGCAGCAATCTGTGTGGACCTCCTGCAGGACAAAATTTCCACAAAAGCCTCAAACTCAATCCATGGCCCACAAAATGCCATTTTGAAGTTTATCCTCTCCTGTGCATGTTCTGGTGTGGGCATACTGTCTCTGGTCTTCACAATTATAGTGTCCAGTACCTTCAAAGGTCTGTATAATACTCATGGTACCATCATCATCATTTTGAGCACTTTCCTTCTCCTCATCTACATCATGAACCTACTTAACAGTCTCCTTCTCAACATCAACAGTGTCTTGTGTAAGGCTCTAGGGCTTCTTCTTCACACCTGCACCCTTTCTTATTTTTTCTGGATAAACTGCAGTGTCTTCCACATGTTTCGGGTATTGACCTCAATCAGCAAAATTATACAATTACAACAGACAAATCTTGCTTTAATCCTCCGATACTCTGCATATGTTTTCTCCATGTCTTTAATATTTGTGGGCATCAATTTAACTTACTCACTAGCACAGTCCAACATGTCCCAGGTTGGTTACGATGACAAGAACTGCTACATCCTGGAGCCACTCATGATTGGCATCACCGTAGCCCTGCCTCTTGGACTGGTTCAGATTTCAAACTCCTTTATATTTCTGAAATGTGTTACCCACTCAGATATGTCCGAAACAGTGTATGATAAGAAGTACATCACCATATTCATGAAACTATCTCAGTTGACTGGTTTAACATGGCTGTCTGGGTTCATCTATACCTGGACCAATCAATCAATCTATGAGAACATTTTCATTGTCTTGAATGCCTCCCAGGGACTCTTCATAGCAATATCGTTTGTTCTAAACAGGGGAGCGTTTGAGCAGCATACTGAAATGGTGTCCTCCACCTAAAAACAACTAGCTCATTATACCATAATGTTTATTAAATGCGAATAAACTACTAAACGGCTTTGTATGTAACAAGCCTGTGTAACTATTTGTCAAAAATACAATTTATTGTTGCACGTGTGCTCAGGATAAGATTTTGTGACTGACTTTTGTTCGAAGTGCGTCGTCAACAATTGCTTGTGAACACTCTAGAGGACACAGTTTTGGTCCTATCTTCATGAAAATTGGTCAGGGTGTTTGTCTACATGTAATCTCGGATGAGTTCGAAATTGGGTCACGTGGGTCAAAAACTAGGTCACCAGAGGCCATAGTTTTAGCCAAATCTTCAGTAAATTTAGTCAGGATGTTTGTCTACATGATATCTTGGATGAGTTTGAAATTTGGTCATATGGAATCAAAAATCAAGAAAAACCTTGTGAACATTCTAGAGGCCCCAGTTTAAGCCCAATCTTCATAAAATTTGGTCAGGATGTTTTTCTTTATGAAATGTCGGATGAGTTTGAAATTGGGTCACGTGGGGTCAAAAATTGGTCAATAGGTCAAATTTTAGAAAAACCTTGTGAAGAGGCCGCAGTTTTAGCCCAATCTTCATAAAAATTGATCAGGATGTTTGTCTACATGTTAAAAAGTCACCTGGATAAGCCTAAGTAAAACTTTGTGACCACTTTAGAAGCCACAGTTTTGGCTTAACCTTCATATAACTTGGTCAGAATGTTTGTTTACATAAAATCTCGGATGAGTTTAAAACTGGGTCACATGGGGTCAAAAAGTAGGTCACCAGGGTAAATTTTAGAGAACCTTTTGAACACTCCAGAGGCTACGTTTTAGTCCCAGTCATCATTAAACTTGATAAGAATGTTGACAGCATGAAATCCCAGATGAGTAAGTAGATCAAATTCTAGGTCACTTAGTCAAATGTTAGAAAAAACATTGCAAACACTTTAGATGCCACAGTTTTTGTAATCATGCCTTAGACAGCAATCTTACTCAGCGACACACGGCCCTCTTGGCATTGTTATATATTTCAAGCATTTATTAAGATATATACATATACTGGATTTAAGAACAAATTGTGCATTTAGATATTTAGATAGAAACTCACTCTAAGAAATATAAGTACGATAAAAATGAAAAAATATACTAAATCATATAGAGGTGTCCAGTTAATTACTGGAGGAAAAAGAATCCGTGAAAACAGAGGCATCGGAGTAGAACCACGATCTATCTAATTAAGTATGTTAACAGAGGGAATAAGGTAGCTTATGTTACAAAACATATTTTGTACTTAACAGAAAACCTTGTATTTATCTTAATGAAACCGATCATTAATTCTTTATAATGATTGGTCATCCTGTTCAAAGTGTTTACAATTTCATTTCTCCTAGGCAACAAGTTCCGTCCTTCTCCTGCTACATATTTTACTTTCCTTACAGATTCAATCAGCAAAGAAGTGATGAGCCCATCAAATTTGTTTAATGAAAAGCTAATTAAAAGACAGTATCAGGTCAAATCATTACAATGTTTGCATATAGGAAAGAAAATAATGCCAGGTCACGACATGTTGAGTGGTCTGAGAGCCATCATTAGAAATGACATCTAATGAATATCAGCACACATATAAAAGTCATTATAACAGCGTTTTTTTTCCGATCTTGGGGGAAGCCGCCCGCCATCATTCAGAAGGGGAATTTTCGCGTCGTTTTAGCATTTTAGTAGGGGGGGGGGGGGGGGGGTAACTCATACTAAGTGCAGGTTTATAACTTGATATGAAGTTATGTTTAACCAGTAAAATTTCTAATGCAAAAAAGAGTAAATGTTGTAAATAGGTATTGGCATAGAAATACCATGGACATCATATAAGGAAAAAACCACCTGCAGTATCAACCGAGGGAACCTTTGATTTTCAGTTGTTCATTTAGCAATAATGAGTATCAAAGCATATAAATTATCCCATATTATACAAACCGATATCTGTCCTGTAGAACCTTTACCTGTAACAATTGTCACTCCTGTATTCATAAGGCAAACCGATCAAACAATTATATTGATAAGAAAATTATAGTGGAGATGTGTATTGCATAAGGCCGCAGAGCGTGAAAAATGTTAACTGACATTATGAACGATACTATCGGAGTATTCCAAACAGTTGCATATTTACATAATTAGGAACCATTAGCATGCGTGTTGATTGGATGTCATGCTATGAATCGGACAGGCGACTGACTCCGCCTTTTTCCGCTTTTTTAATTTTATTTTATTTTTTCTATCTGACCATAGCATGTGCTTTCCTTTTAATATCATACAGTGGGAGCTATCGTTTTCTATAGAAAGCCATGACTGTCTTATATGTTGAAAATGTATATTGTTGATTCATAAACACATTATTTTGAATGACAATGTGCTTATATAGAGTTGTAACAGCTACTAGTATATAATGAGTCATTTTGCCAATGTATTGAGTCCACCTGACTTTATATAAAGCGACAGTGCACTTATACAGAGTCGTAACAGCAATATATAGAGTCGATTCAGCATATTGTATAGTTTAAGCTATTTTCTGGACAGATATTCATTACATGTATTAGATTTAATAAATTGGGAGAATTAAAACAGACGACCATGCTCACCTGAGTAAGGCTGAAAAACATTATGAGGTACCTGTATTTTTTATGAAGATCGAGAAAAAATAGAGCTTCGACCCCACGTGAACTAATTTCACTCATTTTTTATTCAATGTGGACACGCAATTTGAACCAAGTTTTATTAACTTATAAAAAAAACTTTTACCTCTTAGATGTTTACATTTTTTCTGGTATTTGCCATGGTGACTTACTTTTTTTCCCACATGACAAAATTTCAAACTCAATAAATACGACAATGGCCTCTAGATATTTCACAACGTTTTTATATTATATATTTGCCCTCATGACCTACTTTTTTAACCCCTTTTGACCCGAAATCATCCAATAAAATATATAGACCAACAGTCCATGCAGGTTGCACCAAATATGTTCATTTTAAGGTGTTCAAATGGATTTTGGAAGGCATATAGTGATCACACTATCCGTCTGTACCTCCGTCTGTCCCTCATCGTGTCAGCTCCTACATGCATGAGTGAATTATGAAGTAACTTGGTAGGATTGTTCAGCGCATTGCGACGACATGTCACGACTATGACCCAGGTTTGTAGCCCAAAGGTCAAGGTCAAACGTCAGAAAGGGGAACATTTTGTTTGTATCCGGGCTCTAGATCTAATATGCATGGATTGATTTTGAAATAACCTGGCCTGAATGTGCTTCTAGAGAAGACAATGTGTCATGCGCAAGTCCCAGGTCTGAAACTCAATGGTCAAAGTCACAGTCTGCGTTCAAATGTCAAAAAGGGGAATCGTTTGTCGTGTCTGGGCTATAACTCCATCATCCATGGATGGATTATGAAATAACTGGGCACAAATTCTCTCCATGATAAAACAGTATGTCGGGTGCAAGTCCGAGGTCTGTAGCTCAAAGGTCAAGGTCACAATCACAGGTCAAAAGTTGAAAAGTGGCACTGTTTTGTGCCCGGGCTCTTAATGTTGTTTTACATATATCAATTTTGAAATAACTTGACACAAATAAGCTTACTGATATGTGGCACATGAAATCAAGGCCTCAATTAGTCAAAAAGAGATTTTAATGTCAGTGACTACTTTTGAAGGCATTTGTCACGGTGACTGTGGCAGGTCTTGTTTTATACGATCTAATATTTGATCTAGTGACCTACATTTTGTCCCTACGTGACCCAGGTGTTGAGGTGGGCTATAGTTGAACCAGGAAGAGATAAGTATCTTGGTCACTGCACTTCTCCTAGTCGCAATATATTAATGTATAAAGTTACATGTCAACATTTTGCATAATTTTCAAGTAATGACCAAGGTCAAAGAAAAAAAGATAATTGGAATATGACCTCGACCAATGCGATTTTCCGGAAACGAAAGTGACTATTCACCATAAGAGGCTATTTTCACCTTCAGTGAAAGTGCTAGCAAATCGGTCAAAAACTAAGGCTGTTTATTTTCAATTAAAACTGCTTTCAACATCAAGGCGTCGGATTTCGTCATATGACGCCAGCATGGTGGGTAGAAGTATATCACGGAATTGATGCAAATATCAGAATATTAATCAATAATAATAAACTGTCCCCTTTTCTATTATATATATGCTTTTATTTCTTTATGAACTGAATCGTCTTTCTCCTAAGTAAATATGAAATTATCAGACATGTTTTTCAATGCCCTTGTAAATACTTGTCTAAAACCGATAATAGAAATTGCTGAATTGTTGAAATCATGACAGATGACAGACTTTGCAGCCTTACCGGAGAAAAATGCCAGATTATTATTGGTAAGATCTTTATTCTGAAATTGATGTTTAAGATCTATGGAGACGCTACAAATATTTCCAGGTGATCAGAGAGTCATCATTAGAAATGACATCTATTGATCATCAACCCAAATATCAAGCCAGTTTCAATTTTTGGTTAGAACAATATGTGTTACCTTTTCAAATATTATCTTGCTGTTACTTATGTACAGTTACTCTTAAAGTCTTAGTGTATCAACTGACTTGATAATGTCATGCTCTATAAAACTAGATTCCTCATCATCATATCTGACAAATGAAAAACAATATGATGTTTTCTTATTGTGAAAATTATATGTTTCAAGAAACATTTTTTTTTTTATCTTTGCTTGATGTTGTTGATTGGATTGGATGTCCTAATAAAATGGCTATTGTCAGCAATTGTGTTCTTTTTTATTACATTAAACGCTTTAACTTAGAACAAAACATAATATGTATATCAGGTTAAATTTATCTTTGAATCATAATATATATAGGGCCTACATAATATGTACTATATCTTTTTATCAATACATGTTTGTGTCAAAAAGTTTTATTATCTTATCAACCATTATAAAAAATATTTTTAAGCATATCTATATTTTCATACGACTCTAACTCAAAATTTGTATATAATATAAGATTTATATTTAAAGTGGAAAACAGTGGTATTCGTCACCTATATCAGTACATCCAAAAACACATTTGTACCATAGATATAAGATGTGACATGAATTAATATTTTATATAAAATTTTCCTAAACGAGTTCATGAAAATGTTATTATTCGAGCCTCTGGCGGGCTTAACATTTTCAAGACCGAGTTTAGTAAACTTGATATGAAATGACAATGCATGTCAGATTCTTTTTATCATATGACCTCTACTGACAGTAAATCGCGATTGTGAGCCGTTACTATTTGTAATCTGACACCAAGAAAATAGTTTCAAAAAATAAGGATTTAACGTGTTATTCTCATACATTTTCAACATCATATGCATAATGCATCATTTTTATCAAAACTATTTGCATCAAACACATTTAATCCAGCTGTCCGAGTTCAACACACTATATGCATATATATAGAATACACGCGCGTGACGCGGAGTGATGTAATTCGGTCTAAAAGTTATATGTAATATGTTCAATATAAAAGAATATGTGATGGTTATACGAAACCGGGAACCACAGGTACATGAGGACAGGACCCTAGCTGTGCCCCCACCCCCTTCACACACACACACACACACACACACACACACACACACACACGAAGCGCTTTGAATATAGCGGTTTAATTTCAACTTTAATTCGCCATTTATCTACATTGAGTTTATGTATCAAAACGTTCATATTCAAATAAATCTAACGTTTACTATCCATGTCTTTATAAATAAAAAAATCACTATATATAAAACAAGAGGGCCATGATGGCCCTGGATCGCTCACCTGATATCATTAGGCTATGTAAAATCAAGTGACCCCTGGGGCAGAGCCAATTTTGACCCCAGGGTCATGATTTGAACAAACTGGGTAGAGGTCTATTAGCCCATGTTACATACCAAATATCTAAACTCCAGACCTTGTGGTTTTTGAGAAGAAATTTTTCTAGATTTTTTTCCAAAATAAGTGATCCCTGGGGAGGGGCCAATATTTTCACCAAATATCTAAATGCCAGGCCATGTGTTTTCTAGTTTCCTAAAAAGAAGAATTTTCAAGTTATTTCTATATTAGCCTATGTAAAATCAGGTGACGCCCTGGGGCGGGGCCAAATTTGACCCCAGGGGCATGATTTGAACAAACTTGGTAGTGATCTACTAGACAATGCTGCACACCAAATATCTAAACCCTAGGCCTTGTGGTTTCTGAGAAGAAGATTTTTCAAGTTTTTCCTATATTAGCCTATGTTAAATCAAGTGACCCCTGGGGTGGGGCCAATTTTGACCCCAGGGTCATAATTTGAACAATCTTGGTAGAGAGTCATAAGATCATGCTACATACCAAATATCTAAACTCCAGGCCTTGTGGTTTCTGAGAAGAAGATTTTTTCAAGTATTTCCTATATTAGCTTATGTTAAATCAAGTGATCCCTGGGGCAGGGCCAAATTTGACCCCAGGGCCATGATTTGAACAAATTTGGTTGTGATCTACTAGACAGTGCTGCACACCAAATATCGAAACCCCGGGCCTTGTGGTTTCTGAGAAGAAGATTTTTCAAGTTTTTCCTATATTAGCTATGTTAAATCAAGTGACCCCTGGGGCGGGGCCAATTTTGACCCCAGGGTCATATTTTAACAAACTTGGTAGAGATCCACCAGACAATGCTACACACCAAATATCTTAACTCTATGCCTTGTGGTTTCTGAGAAGAAGATTTTTCAAGTTTTTCCTATATTAGCCTATGTAAATCAGTGACCCCTGGGGGGGCCAATTTTGACCCCAGGGCATATTTGAACAACTTGGTAGGATCATAGAACCAAATATCTAAACCCAGGCCTTGTGGTTTCTGAGAAGAAGATTTTTCAAGTTTTTCCTATATTAGCCTATGTAAAATCAGGTGACCCCTGGGGCGGGGCCAATTTTGACCCCAGGGCCATGATTTGAACAAACTTGGTAGTGATCTACTAGACAATGCTGCACACCAAATATCTAAGCTCCAGGTCTTGTGGTTTCTGAGAAGAAGATTTTTCAAGTTTTTCCTATATTAGCCTATGTTAAATCACGTGACCCCTGGGGCGGGGCCAATTTTGACCCCAGGGTCATAATTTGAACAATCTTGGTAGAGAGTCATAAGATCATGCTACATACCAAAAATCAAAAGGCTAGGCCTTGTGGTTTCGGAGAAGAAGATTTTTTCAAGTTTTTCCTATATTAACCTATGTTAACTCAAATGACCCCTGGGGCGGGGTCAATTTTGACCCCAGGGCCATAATTTGAACAATCTTGGTAGAGAGTCATAAGATCATGCTCCATACCAAAAATCAAAAGGCTAGGCCTTGTGGTTTCGGAGAAGAAGATTTTTAAAATTTTCATTTTTAAAATCTATTTTTAGCTCCTGTGACCTAGATTTTTGACCAATCAAAATAATTTTAACAACTTTGGAAAAGGGCCCCATAATGAACATTCCTGTGAAGTTTTATCAAAATCCAGTGAGTAGTTTAGAAGGAGATGTTGTTTAAAGAAATTGTTGACGACGGACGCACGCACGCACGCACGCACGGACGACGGACGACGGACAAAAGGCGATCACAAAAGCTCACCATGAGCACGTTGTGCTCAGGTGAGCTAACAACAAGGTTACCAACTTCAGCAGGATGCTGAAGGGCACCCATCGGGAATAAGTGTCAACAAATCAATGAAAATGCGCCCATCGATAATATTGGAGAATTCCCACTGTCAGCGGATAATTTTCCTTCATAACTGTTTATATGAAATACAGATATTATTAATATTATTAATGCCTGAATTTTCATGATTTCTACTCGAGATTTAGTTATTTTAACCTCGATCAACGGAAGTGAACCCAAAACGACATCTATGACGTCATCGCCCACGAAGGTCAACTCAGACTGAGAAAAAGATGTTGCGATTGTATATGATTCAGAACGGGAAGGTAAGAGTGTTCCGAAAATATTTGTAAACAAAATAACTTCGGAATACTCTCACCGTTCCCTTCTGTACATAAAAAATCGCAGCGCCCGACCTCATAGATATCGTTTTGGGTTCACTTCCGTTGATCGAGGTTCGAATGGGGTTAAACTAAATCCCCACTCGAAATCTTGACATTTCAGACATAAGAAATGATTATATTTTTATTTCTTTTGAACAGTTATGAAGGAAAATTATCCGTTGATAGTGGGAACTCGCCAATATTACCGATGGGCTCATTTTTCATAGATATTTTGACACCAATTCCCGATGGGTGCTCTTCAGTATCCTGCTGAAGTTGGTTACCTTATTATGGTGTCACACCACTACTTTTTGTCCCTATATAATCTATAGTAACTTGGCCGACTTTCGAGGCATGTTCCTACTTTCCAAATGTTCGTTGGAATATTTCTGGTCTAGTTTCATGTAGACCATTCATAAATCAACAGATTTAGGCACAAAAAAAATATTAATGAATTGGCGTTTCACAAATTTCACATTTCCCGGCTACCTGTCAAAATTTCCAAAAAAAACATGACCTCTGAGCCGCATTACCTCTGCAGCTCTCCCAACATACTGTAGGAAAGTAATCCCTTAATACAACTATTAAATGCAAGTTGTTGGTCAAAAATACATGTATCTCACCACACAGGCTAAATATGACTTTGATGTCCACCCTTTCATTTTTCATTAGGTACTACTTCAGCACCCTACGACCCGGAAGTACTTTGATAGTGGTGTGACACCTTATGTATGGACTATCGTGATTTTTTTCCTTATTGATGAAGACAGGGTCCTGTCCTCAAGTACCTGTGAATTCACTCACATATTGGGACAGCGTCGGATACCCACGACTGCCTATAACGGATTGAGCGCTCGTGAGTTTCCGGGCGTAATAATAAGAAAAATAATTAAAAAAAATATATATCTAGTGTGTGTGGGGGGAGGGGGGGGGGGGGGGGGGGCAGCTGCCTGGTCATACATTTTTTCTAGGCCATAAAATCCATTAAATACATAATGTTTGTGCTGTCTAGAGGAAATCCCCATCGTGGGCCCCCCATACTGAACCACCGCATAACCACCTGACCAGCCAGACTCCTATTGTCTTATATGGCCCCTTGCTGTTAATGTGTAGGTAATCCGAATCGGCAGTCGCCCATTACTGTGTGATAAACATGTGTTTATTGTACTGTGAATGGAAATTAAATGACACGTTCATTTTGCCGAGTTATACCTAGGACAAGTCGTGTTCCGAGCGATCTAATAATTGAAGAAAAATAGCAATCACAAAAACTTTATATCAGTAAAACTATTCTAGACAGATGCAGTTTAAGAAATAGCATAAAAAACTGATAAGTATAAAATTAGCAACTATAAACAACAACTATGTTGGACATTAAAATGTAATTGCCATCGAAACATACTAGAGCCCAAAGGAATTATTGATTAAAAAAAGATGAATTTGACTAAATTTAATAAATGAAATTTTTATTTCACTTTTCTCTACATGTATAAAATTTTAAATATTGAATTAAAAGCGGGCAAATTAACTGCCATGTTGATGAACATTCAGGTATGAAAAATTGTCGATTTGTTTTTGAAAGAGTTAAAAAGCTTTTTTTTTGGGGGGGGGGGGGGGTATAAGCAAAAAATATGTAAGTATTCTGCAAAGAAGATGCATATCTATCGCATCGCTAGCCATGTAAATTAAAATTAATCAGAAATAGGTTGTGTTTCTAAATATCATCAGCTTTTCTATTTTACATATTTTTTTAAGTATTATTTTTACAAAACAATTAAATTCTTAAACTCCTCTAAATATATTTCCTAAATGGAATAAATACAAACAGTAGGCCTATACATCATCATGTTCACTTTTCTTAATATTTACGAATATAATAATCAATGTGTATCTTAAGATTTATAAAAATGAATAAGAAATGATAGAATTTGGAAGCTTTTATCTGCCATATCTTGGGACAATTTATATGTAGATTATGATTACTAATTCAAATCAAATACAGGTAATCCGCCATTGAACAATGGACAGTTCCGCAATTTCTGTGTAACTCCTCCCCCTATTGATGATTTTACAGTTTCTATTCATACCTAGGTCAAGTGCTCACAAACAGTATCACAAACAAAAAGCACATGTTCTTTTGTGTAAAGTAGGTCAACCGTTCACCATGTGTTTGGTTGGATAAGCCAGTTAATGTAAACATACTTGATTGACAGTTTAGGAACCCCCCATGCTACTGATATGTCAGTGTACAAAAAATAGACACGCGGAAAAAGCCCACACCTGCACCCGTCCGACCCTAAAACGTGCGCCTGAAGTTTTTTCTTGGAATTTCTGTGTGAAGACTGCTTCCAGATCGACAATTAGACGGTCAAGATTGAGAAGTTCGAACATATTCCCTTCCACATTTTTGACAAAATGATTATGTTTAACGTGATTTTTTTTTTCAGTCTTAAACAAAACTGTCTTTACACTGTTCAGTCCAAAACTGATGATTATTCAATGCAATCACTAATTGATAATGTACAAAAGTCACTCTTTTTGGTGGGGGTCCTGGAAACCCTTATTAAATATTTTATGCCAGTTTGTGAAAATGCTTAAGGCTCGGTCCCACTTGGCATTTTTTGCCTCGGGAATGAGATGTACTCCCGATGGAAATAGCGTCGCGAGCCATGTCGAGTCATCGGGAGAACTGCAAAAAGAATTCATTGCTTGCATTGAATTTTTTCCCGATGTGTTTCCGATGTTTTATCGGGAAAAAAGACAGGAGAACATCCGCAGAGAAGCTCCGGGTAAGCATTCACGGAGATTCCGCAAAATATTTTTTTCCTCCGAGGACTTCCCGATGCTTCTGTAATGTCTCGCCGAAGTATCAGGTGACATTCGGTGATATTCCAATAGTGACCAATAATATTACAAACTGGTATCTTCCTAAAAGTTAGTAGGTTGCAGTTATACCAACTCCCTGAAAACCCACGGGACAGTTGAACAAGAGCACCGTATGCGGATGCCAACGCTCGTCTGTATAAAAGGGGAGATAAATTTGGTCAAAGGAATTATGGCCCATGGTGGGAATGTAGTCCTTGTGATACTGAACAGGTATGTAAAGTTTAATGAAAGAAGTTATTATTTAGAAGTTATGGTCAGTAACAACAACGACACTAGAATGATTACAATAATTCGATTTTTGCTCTTTGAAAAACAGCCAAGCTAAAAGGGAAGAAAAAATAACAAAAATACATTTTTTTCTGAATTACTTTTTTTTTTGGTTTTCAATAAAACTATACAGCAACTGCAACATATACAGATGAGAACAAATGATTGGATTCAGAATTGAATGTGTCCACACAATATAAATATGGAAGGCTTCATCACAAAACAAACTCCAATGATAACTCCATACACTCACCTCAGTAACAAATCTTATCGCCTCAAATCTTGCAATTCTCTCTTATTTTGTTACTCCTATGTACAAAATGAAATGAAAAGAAATTATTATTACTTTTGGCAGTTCAGTAATGGATTAAATGTGAAACAAGCATGGATAGATCAATGACCCTTTGAATTTGCATGATTACAGGCCCATTATATTTCATATGATTTAGTTTTAATAAAAAAGAAAATTCAAAATAACATACTTGTACAAATAGGATATAATGTGCAAATATCTGCTATAAAATTACAATTAAATGTATTGAAAATGCTGATGAAATTATGCAATTCATTATTTTGAACAGGTGTCAAAATACTCTCATTGTTTACATTTTGCATTGGCCAGTATTCCCCAAAGTTCTGTAATCGAAAATAGTTTCAATATGAAAAACTGTTGTTGAATCACAATTTGTTTATCTGCTATGTCATTAATCTGTGCACTTGGGATTTGTTAATCGAAGACCTACAGAATGTTTATGGAGAACTACATAAAATTGACGAAGCTATGCGGAAGATGCAAATTAGTTTTTTTTTAGATTTATGCGTTGCTGAAACGTTGTCAACATGTATGTACAGGTTGCACCTCTTCACAAATCTGTAGCACACACTGCTTTCTTGTCTGGAGAATATACACTGATTTTTGGATGAATAATGGGCCTTTAACAAAAAATATATAGTTATGTTTGCACACCAAACAAGGAGATAACAATAATCAACATGGCAATGAATGTGGCCAAGTTCTATTGTAACCAGATTTAAATGTCACCAATTGGATCTATCCATGAAGAAATCACAAATTTCTTGAACACTAATAATTGATGCACGTTTCCATGCTCTAAAAAAAAAAGGAAAACCCCGCATACATCAATCAGACTCAAGGATATTTCAAAAACATAGAAACTGGTATAACCACTTTCCATATTTGTACATATGAGCCACAAAACTTGACTCAACCAATATCATTCAAATCATGAACAGTCTTTACATGAGAATATTCAACATTAACAAACAAGCATGAATCATTCAAGAAGCAAATGGTGATTCTTAAGTTTAGTAAAATGTAAGTTGAAAAAAAAGAAGAGTTTTTTGTTGAATTTTCAACCCGATCAAGTATTGTGAACAGATCAGGAATTACTTTTCAATGATCTTTTTAAATAAAACTAGAGTGATCAATGACAGATTCATTACAATGATGGGATGCCATAGACAATGTTGAAAAGTTGTAAGAAGAATTTCCTGTCTGGATGACTGATTGTTGAGTGAATGTTTACTATATCTCATAAATCAGCTGTTCATGGCTTATCTGAAGGAATACACAATATGAGCTCTGTCTTACAGACAATAATCATCATCACATAGAAAACACATGTAAGTGTTCATTTCACCAAAAGTGCTGATTACGTATTTGGTTTCACTTTACATGCACAATGAATTAACTGCACCTTGCTTATACATATGGCAGACAGAAATCCTTTCCACTCAGACATATAATGGATCATTGCAGTTTCAAAAATTTAAGCCTAACATTTAATCATTCCCTATAGCTTAAAAATTAATTTCCATTAATGATGAAATCAAACTGCTTACAAACAGTATTGCAAAACTGCCTACATAACAACCAAATAAAATGAATACTGTTGACCTCACTGCAAGCACTCTTGGAATCATAACAATAAACGCTGCAACAGCTATAACACATGTGATCATTACCGTTCATCACAAATTTACTCAATTTGAATTGTATCAGCATTTAAAATACAGTAAAATCTCACATAAAGACCACCTCATTATTAAGACCAACTGACAGCAGTCCCAAGGGTGGTCTTATTATTGAAATTTTATTGTGCTAGTCATAATCCTCTTGCATCTTTGTGGATAAAGTTTTTGACATTCCTTTCATGGCTTATGGTCTAGTTTTAAAATATAAAATACCGGTAATATTTTTGTGTTTCAAGTTAGAGTTTCAGCTTAATATGCCTATCAGCCCCATGTTCTAAAGAAAGATTTTTGAACAATAAAGTTGTAAGATGGATTCAGAAAAGGGTAGATGAAAATTATTCCAGTTTAAGCAAGTCATTCCAAATTTAATAAACAAAGGACTAAAGTAACATGAACACACAATGACAACCCTGTAGCACCTTAGGTGTAATAAAAAAACGTTACTCGTTTCCACAAACCCGACTGACCCTATTTTTTTGTACCAACACTAAACTTTTTTTCGTAGCATTCCGGATATTACGGTTGCAAAACGCTGTTTTTCGTCAATTCTTCTTAAAAAATAAGGTTAAAATGGAAAAAAAGTTAAAAAAAAAAAGTTTAGCTGACCTACCAACCCTATTTATTTTTTTTAGATGTTAGTGGAAACAAACAACTTTTTTTTTTTTTTTTTTGCCTTATTAGAACTGGCCTCTTCCAGCCTCTCAATGTGCATTAAAACATGATCATGAAACACTAAAAACCTCCTCAGCAATCTCTGTATGCAGGCAGTGTTGAACTAATGAATTAGTAGGGAAAGGAGAGAACCAATCCATCAAAAAAGTATGTTATTAAATTAATACAATGGGACATTGTTGATTTTCTATCAGTTCTTGAATGGTTAATATCAATGAACACAAACTTATCTGAAAATTTGTTATCTTTGACCGACAGATATGTAAAAGTACTATATATACCTATAAAGTAACTTCTTTTTTTTTCATTAAGGTATATACAAAAACTTTGACAAAAGATTGTAGACCTGGTTATAGAAAAAAAAACAACATAATTATACAAAGCTTCCATTTCCTGTGCCAAATCCACATCACAAAAAAATATTATACAATAGTTGGACTTTAACACGTTGGTAAAACAAGAGTGTTCTCTGGAACATGTGTGTAACCTGCTGAAGGGTGACGGAAAAAGTGTGATGGACAGGCAGACGGACGGACATGCAGACAATGGAAAAGTAATCCTTACGTGCCACCTCTGCTTACAGCAGGTGACACAAAAATGAGCTTTGGCAGTGATACTTTTAATAACATAATATACACAGTATATGATTATCTTCCAGAAATGCATGAAACTGTAAGATAACTAACAAACTCCTTGAATTGGTTAAACAAATAAAAGAGTTTTTACTCCTTTCTAATACAGTCCATTTACGATAATTGGGAATGTGATATTTTGTTTTGACGGCACATAGTTCGGACGCTGTCACCATAAATATACACGCGTGCATATTTTTCACACCTATGTGTACAGAAGCTAATTGATTGTCACCTTATTTCAATTAAGATGATGCAAACTGTTGACAGGTGTCACTTGATTGTCAAGAGTGTTAACAAACTGAGTGAATTTTTATTTAACTATACATATCAGTGTGAGTGTTCGAACCTCACTTTACTTTAATATCACGTCATCAATAACAACCATTTGTAGATTTACAGATGCATTTGTAAGTTACCATTTATTATTCGAGTAATTAAGTGAAGGCCCAGGTCAGCTGGGATGATAGCTGAATTGGGAAAAATAATTTTCAATTTCCGAGTAATTCAGTGAAGGGCCCAGGTTACAAATAAGGCTTGTAAATAATTGTTTATTGTTGACGATGTTGTGCTTTTATGTGATTTATGATTTTTATGCAGAATAAAATAAAACATAAGACATAACTGTGTTCTGTATTTCATATACATGTATATCATATGCCAACTAATTGTCATGACGTGTATTTCTTACAAATACACAAATTGTCCACCAGTAGGTAAACATGGTAATTTGTATGACACGATTTTTCGAACATTTCAGTCAGTCCACAGACTGTTTGAATTATCGTAAATGGACTGTACTAATTTTGGTCTAAATGAAAAATATCATCTCCTTTCATGTTATTTCTGTTAACGCGAAATGCTAATTTCATAACCAATGATTTTGCAAAAATCATGAAAAATAGCTAGCCTCTGTTATCTACAGGCATTCAAATATTTAAGCTTCATTTTTTTTTTTCTTTGCACGAACCAAATTTACTATGATAATTAAATCTTAATATGACAAATACATTGTCAGACTATGAGATCGGCAATCTACAAGCTGTGAAAGTGTTGTGATACAGGCTGGAAAGGAACCATTCATTCCTCTTTGTTTCTTTCCAGACTATAATTTCACAACACCAAAGCACCTGGAACTGAAAGCACTAAGGCGTGACAATGCTACACGTTTTTTTTTATGCTTATGTTTAACCCTTTCCCTCATATAGACTCATTTTGACGCACTCAATAGGTACGACATAAAGCCTGATCTGCAGAAAACCACAGTTAAACCTTACCAAATTTAATTACAAAATCCTCATTTCCAGACCACTGAGGAGCAGCGAACAGCATAAAACCTGATCAGCCTGCGAGTTACTCGCAGGCTGATCTGGTTTTATGCTGTTCGCATAGGTCTTTTCATGGTTTCCTCTATGAGGGAAAGGGTTAATGTTAAACTGGAAACTTAGTGATTCTCCAGTTGTCTCCAGTGACACTTACAACAACCAGATTTATCACTAAAGGTGATTAATACCCCTGTATCTAACCTTGCTTTTATGTAATAAGAGTGTAGGACAAGATGAGATGTGATCAGGGTGATTCCTATATAGCCCCCCACTACCAGTCACGAAGGGGTATAGAATATTCTTAACATATTTTTTTCAGTTTTTACAAACGAAATAATTTATAAGAT
>CM037783.1:15742851-15792851 GCA_021229015.1 Solen grandis | reverse complement strand
AAAGGTTAGGCCTTGTGGTTTCGGAGAAGAAGATTTTTTCAAGTTTTTCCTATATTAGCCTATGTGAAATCAAGTGACCCCTGGGGCGGGGCCAATTTTACCCCAGGGCATAATTTGTACAATCTGGTAGGCATAAGATATGCTACATACCAAAAATCAAAAGGCTAGGCCTTGTGGTTTCAGAGAAGAAGATTTTTTAAATTTTCATTTTTAAAATCTATTTTTAGCTCCTGTGACCTAATTATGCGATGGACCAGAACCATTTATACAACTTTAGTAGAGCTTCATCTAAGGAACATTCCTGCAAAATATTTTACAAATTGGCCAAGCCGTTTAGGAGGAGATGTTGTTTGAAGCAATTGTTGACGCCGGACGCACGGACGCACGGACGCACGCACGCACGCACGGACGACGGACGACGGACGCCGGACAAAAGGCGATCAGAAAAGCTCACCTTGAGCACGTTGTGCTCATGTGAGCTAAAAACAAAAAAACACCAAAATAAAACAACAACAATGCTTTGTTCGCTTTGAAGCTTCCCCATATCATCCTCATATCATAACAACATTGAAGAAGAATTTATTTTTACTTGAAAATTTCAATGCAACATATTTCAATTCAAATGTGATCCTCATTTCCTTATGAGTTACATAATTAATTTTGGCACCATAAATTTTGACATGATTTCAACAAAGCTCAGATTCTGATGAAAAATAAATTATTTAATTTAAAATATGACATTTCTTGCCCCCCGTTTGACCTCTCCATTTTCATTTTTTAAATAAAGGTATTGTCCAGTGTTAAAGATAGCGTAACTTAGACAAAAAATGTGTACGTTGTTTTTTTAAATATTGTCGTTTGATTAACTGGTTGCTATTGTATGAAACACAGCACTTTGTACTTCCGGGTCCAATAACACACGCTAAAGGTTTCGACTGAATTTACACAGTTACTCATTTAGATGCGTGCCAAACAATACAAATGGCATATACTTACTCAAAAATTAATCTACTTTTTTCATATTTTTCTTCAAATATCTGTCACATTTCTTAAAGAATAATGCTTAAGAACAGCACAAATGCAGCGTTGTTTCTCTCTACGAACTGCCATTTTTAAACGAATGGCGTAATTCAGTAGGTCTCACATCACTATTTAAATTTAATGTCAATACCATCAATACAGCATCAACCATTTTAATTAATTACAATATAATTCTATTAAAGAAAATACCAACAAGTTGATGCAAAAGTTCCGAATCAGAACTTGTGGTTTAGTCCTTTGGCGCACTTTTCCTTTCCGGCGCCAGGTATTGCATATAAACATACATACAATCCCTGCTAGCGCAATTCATCCATCAAAATTCAAAACAGAGGAATTCTCTTCTTTTTCTCCCTTTCTCTCTCTCTTTGAATTTTTTCTTCTTTTCTCTTCGGCTGATCAGGTATAAAGGAGCACACATCAACAGACCTGTCATTGTGTTGAAGGATACCACTGGTCCGAAAACCAACAACAACAAAGAACTTGCCCATTATAAGCATCTTTAGATTGCTGTATCCAAAGAGGACAATTAGATGTGTGCAATTTGATATCTTAAACTCTTAAACACTATATTTAATCCTTGTAGCAAGCATGATCACAAAATGTGCTGAAGAGCCATGGATTTGTGAGAAAAAGTTGTCCCTCCCGCCACAAGAAACCGATTGCCGACTATAATACTGTGAAGGAGTGTAATTATTACTATAACTTATACTATATCACGAAAAAATGAGTTAATTCTATCCATAAAGAACACAACAATTAATCATTCTAACTGCTCTATGTAGACTCAACACCACCAGAGCCTGTGTCCTTATCGCTTTACACACCAACCTATACATGGCATGCTCACAAGTGATATAAGACATTTTGCCTCTAAGTGTCATTACAGGAATACCTGTGTTAACTTAACGCTGCGAGAGTGCAATTTAAATTGCTTTAAAATCACTGTTTCTGGACATATTTTCAAAAACTTTTTGTTGAAAAGGTTAAACTTTCCTCTTTTACATGGTTTCAACAAATATCACAATTTTAGACATAAAAAACAAACTTATTTGCAGTTGTTTAATAAAGGATCAAACTTTAAACTGCTGTAGAATGACCAAATCAAGCTCGATCTACAAAAACTTAAAATAAGTTTTGTGCATAATCTCTCGATAAGTTAGAGTTAGTTTTGGTGCTATTTAGGGCTTAAGAAAAATAAAAATCGTAATATGATATTGACCTTTGCAATATTTCAAATTTTGAAAGTATGAGATTATTTTAAACATTAAACTATACAATCTGTGAAAAATTCAAGAACAAAGAATAAGAACACAGGCTTTAAACGGGAAGTCGTTTGTTTAAGATACAAACGAAGCGGCTCTACGTTTGCTTATTTCAAAGGTACTGAATATAGTTGATACAAAGAAATGGAATAATGATACTTAATAATGGAAGATTTAATACGTAAATCATCACTATCATAAATATATACTTATATAAAAAATAAGCTTATATATATATATATATATATATATATATATATGTATATATATATATTTTTTTTATTTTTTTTAATTTTTTTTTTTTAAATTTCATTTTTATCTTCTTGAGAAGATATTGAGAAAGCATGAATATGGATTTTATTTGATTACGCAACCATTTACTATCATGCAGAAAAAAGGAACATTTTAAGATATGATAATCCTCAAGATTTTTTTCTTGCGTTATTCAATCGATTTTAAAAAGTTTTTTTTTATTCTTTATTTAATATCCATTTCTTCGTAATCATATGATTTAACAAGTATTCATTGCAATTTGTTCCACATAATTGAAATTGTAAAAAGCAAAATACTTTGAAATCCATGACTTTCAACCTTTAAATTGATTGAGTTTTACCTTTGCAAAAATAGATGGAAACAAAGGCAGAGGTTTAAGCAAAATCATGAAAATATTTATTTCTAAATAATTAACGTATTTAACGTAATCAATTGAACTTTTCTGGACTTTTTGCGCATGTTAAGGTACGGCAATATTACTTATTTAAAGTTAATGTATCCAATCTTATGATCTTTTTAATATATTTTGCTTAAAAATCAATGTTGTCATAAACAAGTGACACAACCAAAATTCCTTAAGGCATGCTTAAGATTGGCATCAATAGTCATGACGCTGAAGCGCGAATACATGTTGAAATGAATGATTTTTATATTTCAAAGACGTCAAAATCAAGTGACTAAAGAAAAATATCTTTTTTAAAAGGACATGTTCAACTAACGTTCTAGTAATCCAGAAAAAAAATATCTTCGAGAATGGGAACAGATTTGTTTTCTCATTTTCAAGTAGGCATTCCATCAAACATGAATATCTGCCATGTTTGATGACATAATCACTTGAAATTTTCAAGACCTTAAGACATCTTCGAAAATTTAAAATTCATTGGTCTAATTGGCGATTTTATATCATTTTTTTTCTCAATAATTCTTGCCTTAGTATGCATGACGTCATAACCACGTGACAGAACAAATATTTCTTTCAGTATGCATCACTTCAATTGCAACTGTAATAATTCTGAAGATTTAATTAAGATTGACTCAAAATTCATGATGCCTGAGCGAGAGAAATTATTATAAAAATGCTTTTTGTCTTTTTAATGACGTCATAACCACGTGACTTAAGAGAAATAATTAAAAAAGATGTATGTAAAAAGAATGTAAATTTCTATGCCGATATGCTGTTCAATTTTGATGCTTCTTACGCATCGGGGGGCTTTGTAATATTTAAATATATATTTAGGACCAAAGTTCGAAACTCGGTATTGCCATGAAATCTTAATCTTTTTGAATTTGGAAATTTGAATGCAACGGTGCACATCTACATCCTAACGAACAT
The DNA here is from genome assembly GCA_021229015.1 of Solen grandis. Classification (NCBI taxonomy): domain Eukaryota; kingdom Metazoa; phylum Mollusca; class Bivalvia; order Adapedonta; family Solenidae; genus Solen; species Solen grandis. The sequence goes on along the minus strand of CM037783.1, from coordinate 15,788,942 downwards.
TTCCGTAAAAATATCAAGATAATCGGACTAGAAATGAAGGTTCTAGAGCGAGAACAAGCTTTTAAAGTTGACGTCAAATCTGACGTCATTGAAAATTAAAAATAATGAATGTATTTAATTTTATCGCTGCATTTTCAATTTCATTTAAATTGACTCAAAATGTATGATGCCAGAGCGAGAGAAATCTTGGAAAAAATAGGACTTTGTCCATTAAATGACGTCATAACCATGTGACTTAAGAGGAAATATTTCTGAAAAAAGAAAGTAGACCTTTGGGCCGAAAAGCTGTCAAATGTCCATGCTTCTATCATTAGTAGCCTTTGTAACATTAAATAATAGTTTAAGGACCAAAGTTCGAAACTCGGTTTTGTCATAAATTCTTAAATTTTTTCGATTTTGAAAAAAATGAAAGACAAAGTGCACACCTACATCATAACATACATCTTTTGTGAAAATATCAAGATAGTACGACAAAAAATAAAGGCTCTGGAGGGCGAACAAACTTTTGAAGCTGACGTCAAATCTGACGTCATTGGAAATTGAAAATGATTGAATTAATAAATTAAAACATTTTGTCGTGGCAATTTAATTTTCATGTTGCTCAGACACTTGCAACATATTGAAATTAACTCTTGGATTTGGTTGGAAAAAAGGAATAATAATAATAATATCTAGATTTCGATAGGGCTTTCTGCTCTGCAAACCAATTCAAACCTGATAGGTTTGAATGAATTTCTTTAAATGTTATGTTACTTTCTGCTATTTACGTTTCATTGTGGTATGTTAAGATATCAACATTATACGTACAATGTTTATAGACTTTAAGTTTTGAGTTGCACCTTTTTTAAAGTTATGCTGCAGTCTCTTTCGGTGTATGCAAATCACCTTCGCCATACTCTGACGCAGAAAATGCTTTAATGCTGTAATAAATCCAAAATCGTGAATGGAACCCAACTAAATTAATTAAGGACCTAAATTTAACCACATTAAGTTTTAGTTTGTTGACAATAGTGAAAATACAATATCTTGTTCTTTATTTCTTGATAATTGACACAATGCTGTTAACGTTGTTGATGAGCATGACGAAGACGATGTACCTACTGAATCTTCTCATGATGGGATTTGAATCACTGATCCTGTCTCCAACGTAGAGGTACATGCACCAGAATGACGAAAGTGTATATTAAAATCTTATCAGTTTAAAATATGACTTCCTCATCAGCCTTATGTCTCTTTAACACAGAGATAGTGGTTATTATTCACAATGGCCCATTAACTGGCAGGTATCTGTGGTGTTCTCGGTGTGATTCATGCTGCTTATAATCAAATATCTAGCTAATATTTGTTTTTTATATTGTACTCTCTTTTAACTGAGTACCCCTTTCAGTCAGCTTTGGCTTTTTGTCCTTTTAGCAGAACTTCGCCAATTTGTTCGTCTGCTTGTTTATGTTAGTGTCCAACCGACAATATCAAATTATTTTGGGACGTGTTCCTACATAAGACTGGTATATTTTATGTTTGGTTTAACGTTCCATTAACATTATTTCAGTCATTTGGGGATTCTTGTCTACATGAGAAAGATGCTGATATATTAAGCTGTTGTGACATGGTTCCTTAGTTATATCATTCTGACACTAGACTATACAGTCCTGGAACACTTCTCTTATGATTATGCTTAGCGCCAGACGCAAGGGAGATAAACCAGGCCAGGGATCAACTCAACGAGCTTCCGTACGTTTAAGATTACCATTTGGTCACTGGGAACAGTTCGTCTTAAAAAGGGACCTTTCTATCTTAAATACAATTGTACAAATATTTTTAACAACACTCTCTCTTTCTTGGCAGTGTCCATTTAGGAGTGTGACTTCTTGTTGCAGATGACGATGTTCTCCTGCCATTTAACCATCGAGTTAATCGCCAACTTGACGTTCTTTGTCTTTTGATTAGCTATATTAGTACAATCGGTAGTGGCGGATTTAACGGGGGCTACTATGGAGCCACTGCCAAACATTCTTCGGTAAAGCACTTACCTGTCCTCGGAAACGCCCTCTTATGGGTATCCCCGTCGTTTGCGCTGCATAGTACAGGTCACAGAAGAAACAGTAATTTATATATTTAATTATGTCCCACTTTTTTCACGATACATAGGGAAATATAAACTATTTTTCTGGTGCCTCTACAGATATTCCTTCTATACGTAAGGTTTACAGTGTTACATGAAAGTTTCAGTTCACATACTCGATACCTAAACAAAAGCACGTATGCAAGTGGTTGTGTCGATGCAATATGAACATTAATTTAGCTTTAAAATACCGGAAATTAGCTTTCATCCGATTCATGATTTATTCCCATCTCCGGATTAAAGGAAAGTTATTGACCAAATCAAATTTTGCAAAACATCAAATATACTTCAGGGCGTATATGCTGTCCAAATTTCATGTTTCTAGCCTATCTAGAAGCTTAAAAACACTTAAATGCATTTTAAGCCTTTTGTTCAAATTTGGTTTTGCCATAGAACCTTGGCCTTTTCGAAATTTGGTAAGCGGAAAAGATAATGCACATCTAGGTCTTGAAATATACGTTCTATGAAAATCTTGGAAGAAATTCCCAACATAAATGGCGGTTGCAGAGCGCTGAGAAAACTTTACATTATTTTAAGTCTGACATCATAGAGTCTGGATCAGATATTGACAGACGGCATAATTAATACTAGCCGACCAAAAGCAGTTTTCGGAGAGCATTGAAGAAGTGAAGATAATAATTGAGGAAACACCACAGAAATCTGTACGGAGAATATTGGATGATTTTACCTACAAAGCAAGCGTTTCTACTGTTTACAGAATGCTGAGGTATGACTTAAATTTAACACCATATACTATTTCAATAAAGCAACACCTAAAACCATCTGACATTTGTTGCCGACTTCGCAACCTTCGCCACCTGGATGAACGCTCGACCTGATATAGCGGACATTACTTGGTTTTTTGATGAAACACATTTCTATTTAAATGCTGAACAAACAAAACTGTAGATTTTGGGGAACCGAAAAACCTAATTTTTGCATTGAAAGATTTTACATTCACAGGAGGTAACTATCTGGGCATAACTGTAGCTTTCATAACTGGCCGAAATCGCTTACAGGACAAGAGCTGTCGTCAGAGAACAGCACGCTCGACTATTCAAAATGCTTGTTGGTAAAATAAATCAAATCTATTTCAATTTTTGCCCTTCATATACCCTGTATATAATAATAGTCAAAATGATATACCTTGATAGTCTAATACCCTTAAATATGTTTATAAAATCTAAAATCATCCCCATGCCTAGTTACTGAGACATAAGCATAATAACACTGTGCATGCAAATCTTTAACCAAGTATCCAAGTTAGAAAAGGGCCATGATTTGTATAAAATTTCAGTCCAAGAGTTATGCCCCTTGGTTTCCTGATGCCCCTGAACATACTTCTTAACTTTCTAGTCAATACCATAAATAATTTCTGAGATATAAACTGGATAAAAGCTTGCATGCAAAACTTTAACCAAAATGTCTAAGTCAAAAAGTGGCCCTCATCTGCATTATATTCAGTCAAAAACTATCTGCCATTATAGTATGATACCATTAACATATTAAAGAAGTTTCAAATCAAACCCAAGCCTGGTTACTGAAATATAAGCATGAAATTCCTTGCATGCAAAGCTTTAACCAAAGTTTCTGAGTTTAAAAAGGGGCCATAACTTGTAATATATTCCATCAAGTGTTATCTTCCTTGATATTATAATACCCCTAAACATATTAAAGATGTTTCAAATCAATTGCATGCCTGGATACTGAGATATAAGCATGAAATTACCATGATAATTTAAGTCAATACAGAATGGTTATTGAGATATAAAGCTGAAAGTAACTTGCATGCAAAACTTTAACCAAATTTTCTATTGCATACAAAACTTTAACCAAAATTTCTAAGTTAAAAGGGGGCCATAATTTATATCAAATTTAGTCAAGAATTATCCACCTTGGTTGCCTGATGCCCCTGAGCATATTAATAAACTTTCAAGTCAATACCATAATTGGTTATTGAGATATAAGGTTGATAGTAACTTGCATGCAAAACTTTAACCAAGAGCTGCAAAAGCTCTCATATTCTTCGAAAAGTCGAGCTAAAAATGGGTGTAACACAAATGGTAATAAGACTGGAGTCGCTAACGCGACAGCACCGTTTTCCGCGGATACAACAGTAATGCCCAAACAGTTCAATTTAGTATACAAATTGCTTAGTTTCAACATTAAACATCAAGTTTAAAACATATAAAAACGATTTACAATTGATCAACAAAAGATCAAACTTTGAACTGCCGTAAAATAACCAAATCATGAACAACTTTCAAAACTGAAACTTCACTTGATAGAGCTCATCAAGCAAATACACTTTTGTCCATACTCTCTCGATAACATATCTTTAGTTTTGGAGCTATTTGAGGCCGATGAAAAAACAAGTTATCAACAAATGACCCTGGCCTTTGCATTTTTTTAAGGTTTAAATTGTGGTTCCTTTTAAATTCTAACACTTTGTAACCTGTGAAAAACTTCATCAAGATTGAAAAAAAAAGAAAAAAAAAGAAGAAAAAGCCATGAATGACAATATAGCGAAATTTTTTATTTTGCCAATATTTTAGTGATGTTTGACCGCTTCTGAAAGACAAACAATGTATTTCCTTAATTCGACACCACATATTTTCTATGCCTATATGTCTTGCAAATCATAAAAAGCAAACATAATTCTTCTATCTGATCTGAAACAAAATGGGAATGTTTTTCGTTGACATCATCCATTTTTCACACAGTTTTGCAAGTTTCGAACATTCCACTTATTCTAGTAGCGCAAATATTTTCTGGTACTCGATACTGAGATACCCTTTTCATTCTATTGAGCTATCAATATGGAACAGATGGCTAAAAAACGCAGTTATTTCAAGCAAAGCGCTCCCCTAACTGCAAAATTAGAAACAAAATTGATTAATATTTTACCATTATGCACTAGTTCAGACACATCTGAATGCATGTCTAAAATTTCTTAACTGTACATTTCGTCATCTGGTTGTAATCGCGTAATAAACAAGAGTCGCATCAGCAACAGCATCGGTTTTACATATATGAACAGGATTGACTTGGTTATCCAGAAAATATAGCTATTATATTATAGACATAAGTCCAAAGAACAGATTGCAGAAATCCGCATGTAAATCGAACCTTAACTTTTGGAGATATAAGCAAAAGAGTACCATGTGAAGGGCACCTATTTTGGGGAGTGCATACGACCTGTGTTGAGACTACACGCTGCCTCTCTACCTATATTTACGAAATAACCACTTTTTTCAAGGAGACCACTATCTTTGAACTGCAATAGAAACTATATTTCTAAACCGATTTCGACAATCTTTCTTTTATTTAAGAGGTAAGACTTTCTTCTTAAACATTATTACGAATGATTTTAACATAACATGCCGTAAAATGATATGGAATTGATTAAATGAAGGATCGAACATTTGACTTGCTTTTAAATAACTGTGACACGACCGATTTTTAAAATCTTAATATCACTAGAGAGGTCTTTTCAATGACATATTTTCGTGCATATTGTCTCGATAAAATATTATTAGATTTTGAGTTATTTAAGGCCAAAGTAAAAAAATCAAATTAAGCCCTTGACCTTTGCAATTTTGAAAATTTTGAAAGTGCAAGTGCCTTTGAAACACAAAACTACATAACATGTGAATATTTCATGAATATTGGACAAAAAATAAAGATAGGAGCATAAAAAACAACTAAAATTGCATATTTTTGAAAGTTGATATTTCCAATATTTGAGTGAAGTATGAACGCTCATTAAGGACAAACCATGCATCTTCTGAAATCACCAACACATATATTTTGTGCATATATGGTTGACCACAACTTTTTTTATTGTTGTCGCAACTATTTTTCATAAGATATGTCAAATTGTAAGATGTGAAAACCATAATCCTTAAAAAATGTGGTTTCAGTGTATTAACTACTTTTCATAAGGAATACCCTTTTGTGTGACATGTTGTCGATAGCTTGCAAACTAAATTTTAATGTGAAAACTATGACTTTCAATTTTAAAATTTTTAATATTTTTAATCTAATACACTATTTGTTATATACGGTTGACCATCATCTCTCATTTATGAAGTCACGAGCTTGAAATATAAACCCAGTTGAAATTACCTTTTGACTACCTTTCAATTATGTAGTCGCGAGCTTGAAAACTGTTTTTCATGAGATAGATCAAGTTATATAATGTGAACATGTATAAGTTTTCCAATTTTATCACAGTGCTTAAATAAATGTTACACAAAAGACCATGTTTTTAAATACGGTTGACCACAATCTTTCTATTATGTAGTCGCAAGCTTGAAAACTGCTTTTCATAAGATGACCACATTTTAAAAAATTCATATTACCATGGTTTGTCGAATATTTGCTCGCAGTGAATGAACATTATTAAAACGAAAGACAATATCATTGGTTATAGTTGACTGCCACTGGCCAATTATGTTATCGCAAGCTTGCAAACTATTTTTCATAAGTAAGACCAGGTTTTTAGATGTGACAATTAGTAGTATCCATTTTTTGGATATTTTTTTAACCTTTATTAGGTTCTAAACTTAAAATCTGTTGTTCATATGATAAACCCATTTGTAATTACTTTTCAATTATGTAGTCGCAAGCTTGAACACTATTTTTCAAAAGATAGACCAGTTTATTAAATGTGACTATGTACAATCTTTCCAATTTTTTATCGTAATGTCTGAATACATGTTACACAAAAGATCATGTATTTGAATACGGTTAACCACCATCTTTCATTTATATAAGCGAATTTGGAAACTGTTTTTATAAGACCAACACAGTTTTTTAAATTCAAATCAGCATGGTTTTTCAAATATTGGCTCAAAATAAAGGTGATTTAAACAAAAGACCATGTCGTTGAAACTGGTTAACTACTACTATCTTGCAATATTTTTTTTCATGTGCAATAACAAATGGACAGGAATATCCTGAAATGGCTTTATTAGATTAAATGACAAAACAGGTAAAACCAAACTCAATCTTATTGAGAACTACAGGGATTAAGTTAAAGGGACATAACTCATGCAAAAATCAATGAACCGGATTATTGTCGCTTCATGCACATCTACCAATTATAGTAATGGCATTGACCAAGTATTGAAAAGATATGGTCAGAAAGGTAGGAGGAGTTGCGTTCACAAGAAATGTTGGCGTACGGACGGACAGACGGAGAAGATGACAGTATACGACCGACTCCGGCGGCTTATAAAAATAAGTTCATATCATTCAATCACGGGTCTGATGGTTCGATCTTTAGGTACAGGTACAGGGACCGTCATTTAAATATGTTCCCTAAAAAAGAATAGTCTAGAGACACCGATTGAAAAAAATAAGTTTTAAGTTGGGCAGACGAATACACTTGTTTAAACACTAACCCTTCCCTGAACCCTTAGCCCATATATTAGTTACCCCCACCCCACGCACATATACACCTGCGCGCGCTCGTGGGTGTTATACATTATAATTTCAGACTTTTAGATTTTTTTTTATCAATATCTCATCTTTGATCTCAAAGTTCATATAAGCCTACACAATTAACAATTTTAAATGTATAATATACACGGCCACTAAAAATTAAGATAAATATTATCTTTCGCACAGAACATATAGGTATATATGTGATACAAAACTAGCAAAAGATGCTGTTTAGAAACTAGAAAAAAATGCTATCTACTTCAGATAATGATTTAAATTAAAAAACTGAAAGTGTCACGCACTATTGAAAAAAAACATTTCTGTCAGACAGTAACTAAACTGATTAGCAGTTGCCTGTAGTTTAATAGTAAAACAAAATCAAACCAAGTCAAAGAAAAAAACAACAATTTTCTTTTATTTAGAATACTGTTAAATTTCTTAGATTTATTGATACCGTTATTTTTTCCTATCCCTTTCTTAGCGGGGCGTATTGACAATCCAATATTTTTATACAATACAAACAACTTGAGAATGTGTTTTAATCGTCCATCATTTTTAATGTTAAATATACCGTTCAATTATCTTTAAAATAATAAACTAGAAGATAAGCTAACATAAGACGTAAAATTTCACTCCGAAAACTAAAACTATAGTAGCAATATAGATTCTTATTTTTATATTTTAAACATATTCTATTGTCAAAATATTTACGAAATACACAAAACAATGTCAACAAACTGTAAATATACAAATGGCATACAAATATACAAAGGATTTAGCTTACAACACTACCTAAATTAAAGCCATTCCGAATATATATAATATACATCTTGAACGAAGAACAGTTTAAATGAAATTCGAAACATCACCTACCCAGTTTTCAAGTGTAGCGTGTCCTTGCCTATCTGTCACTTCTGTGCGAAATAAAATGTATAACACTTACAAAAACCGCACTGACACGCCAGAGCAATCCATGAAAACCTGTTAAACTCACTCTGCTTTTGTGTGTAATGCTTTCAAATTACTCCATTATTCGCATTAGGACATTAGAAAAAAAACTAATGTACATATAAATATCAAAAAGGTTTGACACAAAGTTTGGGATCGACTCGCTTGAACATTTTTTTTTCATATCATTCGGAAAAATCAATAAAATTTACATTTAGAATCAATAAACAAATTATACATTTCTCTTTTGAAATATTATTAAACTTATCTCCCTATGTCATTTGAATTACTCGCAAATCCGCAAAAAGGGCAATAACCTTGGCAAGGAGTGAAAGTACACTTTCGGAATGATTCGGATTTTTACGCTGCAGCTATATTGCGTTTATTTTCCCGGATAAATGGATGAAACTCAATCTAAAACGTTGAAATATGTTTTAAACGGACACAACCTGAACAGGGTGCCCTGGCAGTAGGGAAATTTATGTTTATGTGAAATTGTGAAAAAATTGCATAAACTTGGGAGAGCAGTTAAAAAAAACTGCTAGCACGGGAGTAGCATTTGTGAATGTACAAACCAAATTAAAAGCTATTGCAGTTCCACGAAATGTATCTATAATACATAAGACAGTGGGTATTAGGGATGGCAGATTTCGTCGACCCACAACTTTGTGTCCATTCTTGTTTATATTTATGTGTACAGTAGTTTTATGTTCAATAATATAGAATGAAGTAACTGTGCCTTAACTAAAATCACTCGTAAAAGAATGATTTATCTCGTTCTATGTTTAAACGTTTGGTTTGTTTATTACTTACCCCTTTGTTTGGCATCTACTTCCGTTTTGCAAGAACCATGGATAAAAGGTCAAGTAGGTTCACTTTACAGGCGCCGTGGTCCAGTGGTAACGTATCCGATTACGGATCCGAAGGTTGTGGGTTCGAACCCCATTGGAGGCAAGAATTCTTCACTGACCTTCCCAGGCGCAAAGTACTGGTCCAACCCAGGAACCGTCGAGAGGGATTAGTATAATTGTAAGAACTTGTTTCCCAATCGACGTAAAATAAATAAGTTTAAACTAAAGGTTAACCTGTCGCTGTATATACAGTTGAACCTGTATTAGCAGCCATCTGTATTAAGCGGTCAACCTGCATTCAGCGGTCAATATTGGTTTTACCAAAATAATATTCTAATATATGTTTAATTACACTGTCAATTCTCTGCTCGCATGTATCATTACATAGCGGGTGATCTCTGCAGAACCAGTGGGTATGGGTTTGAGATGGCCTAGCTTAAAAAAAGAGAAAATGCCGTGATATGTAGTGACATGATAAAGTTAAACTGCTTGGTTTTAGTTTCTTGCTTAAGTTCGTGGCACCCTAATGCATCATCGTTTGTTTATTCTGGTTTCTTTGGTGTTTTTCTGTTCTATTAAATTAAAGAAAGCATTTTGTGAAGTATGAGAAATTTCTAACCACAGGTTCTAAAAAATTTATGACTTTCAGTTTATCTTACCCAGTATTGACTTGACTATTTGAGTTTACCGTCGCTTCGACAGTATTTCACCCAGTATTGACAAGCTTTCGCAAATTGTATAATGGTATACGTAAAAGAAATGCTAAAAGATCATTAAATTTCTCAATTCTATTATGCTTAGTAACTGTTGAACCGGGAACCAGGAACTATATTTAGAATTTAGTTGCACATGGTGCAGTCATGCGTAGTCAAAACAAATTAGCTTTAGGTGAGCACTTATGATCAGGATAATTGTTTGTTTGTTCGGATGTGTTATAGATGAATAATACATATGATCCAGCGTACTCGATAATTAGCAACGTGCAAAAATGTCTGAAGGGAATCAAACACGGTCGCTCAAAAAAGTAAATTTTGCGCATAATCTTACGTGCTTGAACTTGGTTTATGTGGTCGCTGGTCGCATAATAAAAGTGTCGTTTAATGGGATAAATTTATATAGTAAAAACGTTGGGGCGGATTTTCTAACGGTCGTTTAATAAAGTTTAATGCAGGTGGTCGCATGTACGATGTTGACTGTATATAGAAAATCTTCATATTACAGTTTGATATTTTTTCTCTATTTATAGGATAGCAACACTACAATTCCTGGGAAAGTACATAAATATTTTACAAATTTCTTAAGACAAGCTGTTCAAAAAATATTCACATACTATATCAAACATAAAAATGCACACTTTTATATAGGTTAACCATAAATATATCAAGAAATAACAATATGTATTACCTGACCCCCTATTTGTTAAGCTCAGAAAACAACAACAACAAGAACAACAACAGGCATTGACTGCATTCTAAGTTCTTTTCAGGTACAATGTGAGCACAAACTTGAAACAGTAATCATAATTATCCTATTTAATGGCTTTTTCCATTCAATGACTTATTAAAAATCATAGTAAAGTGAAATAATGAGCAGATAATGACATCATTTCGAAGAAAAATCCCACATTATATGTGACGTTTTCTCAGAGACAAAATTCATCTCTTTGAACTGAACAAAAACATATGCACAACAACAGATTTATTTTATTAATAAAGCATGTCATTTCCAAGTTATTTATTTAATTGTATTTGGTAATAAGAAATAGAGGTCTAAGCAATCAATAAAAATTATCTGAAGAGTTTTATGCAAAAACTATTTGACTAAGTACGTTCAATCTTAGTACGAAAGAATCACTGTACATGAATTTCAAATATACGAACTTGTGTTACTGTAGTTATGGTTAATTCAGATAGCCTTTGATTTTTAATTTTTTTTTCGAAATACCATCAATTATCACAATTATGCATTTTGACAAATCAAGGGGAATTCCAAAAATGACGTCACCGGAAGTAATTCGGGAAGGTGTTCTCTTTTTCAAAAAAAAAAAGAAAAAAAAAAGGAACGATATTTACACATTTGAATAGATGAATACCAATGAAAACTATTACATTTGATAAACAATGATATAAGTTACCATGAATTGAACTTCTAAATGAAAAATAATTACATTCCGAATCATGGCGTGTTATGACGAAGAAAATCGGAAGTTGGGCGATATTTGCCGACATTTGCCGAGCCCATTAGGGTTCCTTTACCTCAAGCAACGTCTGGTAGTGTCAGCCATTACGTGGTGACAGTCGGTCTTTTTCTTTTCTTTTTTTTTTCTTTTTTTTTTTTTTAAACCAGGTTTTCAACGAAATTGAAACCTATTTATTAGAATGGGTTACGTCGTTGGGCGGGCGTGCAGGCGGGCGTCAAACATGTCGTTTCCGGTCGAATATCTCCTGTGAGAATTAAGTTAAAGAAATCATATTTGGTAGGTATATAGAAAATGGAAGGTTTGGATTGATTTTTAGGTTAAAAGGGTCAAGGTCTAAGTCACTGTTACTAAAAAAGAGCCATGGTCAAGTTCACTGTTACTAAAACAGTTTTGCATCAAACAGGTTATTTCAGTCGAATATCTCCTGTTAGAATTGAGATACCAGTTTTCATACTTGGTAGGTATATACCTTATAGGAAGAGCAAGGTTGAGACTGATTTTCAGGTCAATAGGATCAAGGTCACTGTTACTAAAACTATTTTTCATTTCCGTCAAATAACTTATTTTAGGAGTGAGGTATGATAATCATATTTAGTAGATAGAGCGATTTCACATGGAAGCTTTAGGGAAGTGTTAGCTATTACATATTTTATGCTAACTTACACCTGTAAAAAATCAGCGAATCACAGACTATATGAAAAACAGATTTTACCCTGCTCATTTTTAACAGGAAAATCAGGGAGCCAGCTCATTCTCGAAAAACACTGGGCCGACCGAGGGTTAGTAGAGTTGAGGTCAAAGGTTAAATTGACGTCACTAGTGATGAAACCTATACCGTTCAGGTGGATCTCGGGGTATATCGAGATCGATCTCGAGTTCCATGTTAACTTGCCAATAGATACCTTATGGAAAGGGAAAGAATGGGATTGAATTTCAGGTCAGTAGGGTCAAGGTCACTGTTACTAAAATAGTTTTGCATCAAACAGTTCGTTTCCGTTGAATATCTCCTGTTAGAATTGAGATGCAATTTTCATAATTAGTATGTAAATACCTTAATGGAAGAGGAAGATTGGGATATTTTTAAAATATCAATAGGGTCAAGGTCTAGGCTATTGTTACTAAAATAGTTTTTAATTTCTCAAAATAACTTCCTCTTTGTCAAGGGACATTACTACACACCAACCTATAAAACTGCAGTGCCTGACTTAATTCCCCTGCGCTTTTGATGTCAGTAGGCATGTTATGTTGCCATAAATAAATTATGACGTCATCAACATTCTAGAAAAAAAGACATATTTGTTCTTTAAACACGTATGCCCCCCCCCCAAAAAAAAAGAAGAAATTTTTTTTTAAGCCCCTGTTGTTAATTAAGCCCCTGGCTGACAAGGATGTCATATTTTTGCTTCTACGGCAGGGCTGGACATAAACGAAAGTCTGGCTGCCTGGAGCGACCCTTGAAAACCTGGTATCACGTCATTTGACGTGTTTTTTTTTGTTTTGACGGACTATTTGACTTTTTCAGTTTACCGTCGCTTGGACAGTATTTCAGTCATATAGCGACGTCCAGCTAATTACATGTGGAGGATGACCCCGAATGCACGGAGGCATACAGGTAAAACCACGGACCTACCGCAAGCCAGCTGGAAGGTTTCCTCACATGAAAATCCGAATGACCCTGCCGGAATTAGAACCTATCCGGTTAGGGGCTGAGTGAGTGTTTAAGTCAGCGACTTTACCCTGTCACCTTCGAGCAGTTAACCAATCGGTTTAATAAGAGCAGCGTATGTCATACTTATAAAATATATGATGGTGGCTGATTCCTGCCATGTCGGATCCTCATTGAAAAGTGGCATTGTAATGTATATAGTAAAACTGAATTATCGACGAATAAAATTTGTCTAAAAATCGTATAATGTTAATTAAGTCATAGATATCAAAGTGCATTTGAGTTTCAACCTAGTTTCAACCTCATTCCTGCACAATCCTCCATACAATCTATACATATATTAAATCAAATATCATGTGTGATATTTTTAACAGGAAACCGCATATCACTATTTGTTTGGATTATATAGATAATGAAATATAGTTCTTCCTAGAATGGAAACTTGTAAATTTTATATATAATTTGTCCACTAAAAGCCAGAAGGGGCTATCAGCAAATGTAAAAAGAAGGCTGATAGCCCCTTCTGGCTTTCAATGGATAATATTAACAATCGATAATCCGGAATAAGTTTCTACTGGTAACCGAAATACCAGGTTACCCGGGTAATGACTAAATAAAATCCGTTAAATTCTATTTACAATTAAATTTTGCAATTGGCATCTGTGGTATATGTCATATAAGTATCTTTTGCTGAGGAATATCGCCGTGGTTAAATTGTAGTGGTCACTACCAAGATCATTAAAATAGTATTGGTATACCTTCATTGTGTGTGCCGCTCATCATGCAAGGGTAGTTACGGGATTGTTGGGCAATTGTCAAAATAATGTGACCAGATACCACTAATATACGATGTGATGCATGTAGACACAAAACCCAAACGACTTACATAATCTATTGAACGTTTTTCCCAATCAAATTGTGAAAAAAAAATCCCGTAATATGAAATCATTTTATACAGTAATATTTTAATTGTTAATTTTACAACATGTACGATTATTTATCTACATGCAGATTGGTTTTCCTTGTACGCAGACGATTATAATAGACTAAATACGCCGTTTGTTTACCGTGTAGCGATCTCACCTATACCCACTTGGTACACACGATGTTACTTCCTGATTGAAGCTAGTTAACACTTGTTAGTGGATACGACATAAAATATATTTTAAAATGAAATTTAATCATAATATTTTGAGGACGGAATATTCAGCAGTTCACAGATGAAACTTCATAATGGTAATCATTTACAAATGGAGTTATCTGCAATTAGTTTATGATATGGCTAATTAAAATTACCTAGGAGGTAATGGTTTATTGTCGTTTTCGGTTTAGCTAAGCAAGACTATAAGAATGAAGTTCAAGTTTTCAGACTTCCAGCAAAAAATAAAAAATATGTTTTCAGTGTTTTTACAGTTGATACATGCACCTGTCTAGTGACGTCATGCTTGATGGAAATTTGAAACATTTACCTTAAATCATTATTATATCTACCTTATACAAATTTTAACCTATTTCAGGATCCAATGCGCCTGCTACTTCTCGTCATCATCTCCATTGCAGAGATAAGTACGTGTTATTTCATTTTATCTTGTTCGAATATTAAGAATTGTTCACCTTAAAATATTCAATCAGAACTATAATAGTTTAATCACTACATAACCTGTACAAAAAAAGCGATGTAGACCTAAATGACGTCATTTATTATACGTGATGGCCAAACAAAGATGCTTTATTGGTGAAAAATATGATATTCATAATGAATGATCAAATGGATATCACGTGACTTCTCTACCTGTCTACGTATAGGTTAATTCATAGTTGCTTTTAACTACACTCGTGACTATAGTTAAAGGCAACTATAAACTTAGCTATTTAGCACATGTCATTTGCCTTCCACTAGCGACAAAACGTCACAAAAGTGTGAGTTATGTGGTTGCATAGTCCACACTAATTGATGTTTACAAAAATGTTTACACGTTATAGTCCTCGGTGATTCTAAACAAATACTAGCACCAGATTGGGAATAGTTCATGATTTCTTCCTAGTGCTTGTGCCATATTGATTACACGAATGTAACATTATGTAACATATTCTTTCATCATTACTATGCTTCATAAATTACCTACATTAACGAAAAATATGCATACATCAAGAAAAAATATATTCCAAATTAACATATCTTTAAATCCAGTTTTCCTTTACATGAGAAATTACATTTAGGAAATAAATATCTAACCTTTCGTTTTCAAATAAATGCAGGCATGTTTAGGAATTTCGTTTACCAGATTCCTTTTTGATTAAAATGCCGATGTTTTATTTATGGGAAAAGAAAAAAATATGATACATATTAAAAATCATCTATATAATTAACCTTTCTTTAGTAACAAGTAGCATACTATCTTTGAAAAGAAACACAGAACCCGAGCGTGACGGATGAGACATGTGGATTGACAGACTGCAAATGTTGTGCAACCAAAAGCTGTAATCCTGATGGAGGCTGTCATGATGGGTGTAAACCTGGGTATCACGGTGGAAGATGCAGAAGCAAATGTCCAGA
This sequence comes from Solen grandis, assembly GCA_021229015.1. NCBI lineage: Eukaryota > Metazoa > Mollusca > Bivalvia > Adapedonta > Solenidae > Solen > Solen grandis. The sequence goes on along the minus strand of CM037783.1, from coordinate 15,773,150 downwards.
TAATTGCAACACCTGCACCGACCATCCGGACTCTGGTGACGACAGACCGGATCTCAACCAAATAGGATACTGCAGAGAATGTCAGGTCGGTTATTACTCTACTGATGATTTGTACCAGTGTCAGTCTTCATGTTCCTCTGGATGTAAATCATGTTTTTCTGGGTCTAATTGTACATCCTGCAAGAGTCGACATTTCCCGGATTTTCAAAATCCTGGAAGTTGCATTACATGCCCAACCGAATGTAGTTTGTGTGATGTTTCCAGTGGATGCTCGTCGTGTATACATGGTTATTACCATTCTTTGTCTCAAGGATTCGGTATTTGTGTGAAGTGTCCAGATAATTGTGCCACTTGTGAATCAGGCTATGAGTGTACATCATGTATAAATGGGTGGTATGGATTCATGTGTGAGGTAGAATGTTCCAATGGTTGCATGGGGTCGTGTGTGAAGGAAACTGGAAATTGTCAGTGTAATACAAATTTTGTTGGGGATAAGTGTGATTCTTGTGTCAAAGGACAATATGGAAATACTTGTACAACTTCCTGTCCCAAGAACTGTCAGAATTCTGAGTGTGATAAATTGTCCGGTAATTGTTATGCCTGTATAGGAAATCACGTGTTGCCAAAATGTGATAATTGCAGCAATGGAAATTATGGAATGGAATGTGAAATTTACTGCTCAAGAAAATGTTTGAATAATACATGTGAGCAGTTAACCGGTAAGTGTAATTTGGGATGCGTAGGAAATTTTAAGGGTGATACGTGTGAAGAATGCACATCTGGAACATTTGGATCAGAATGTGATCAAAATTGCCCAAACAATTGCATCAATACTTGTCTTAAGGTAACGGGAGATTGCCATTCATGTAAACCCAACTTTAGAGGTGAAACGTGCACTCAGTGTATAGATGGTCTATATGGTATTAATTGTTCAATGAAATGCCCGAGGAATTGTTCAAATGATAAATGTAAACAGGACACTGGTGCTTGTCTTTCGTGTGCTTTAAATCAAATACATGGGGCACATTGTGAAGCCGACTGTCCACCAAACTGTCTGTACGGTACTTGTTTCCAAAGTGATGGTCTATGTGATAGTGGTTGTAAAGCTGGTTACTCAGGTTACAACTGTAGTGAATGTGAAATCGGAAAATATGGACAAACATGCCAAAACAACTGCCCTGTAACTTGCAAAAATCAAACATGCGAAAGGTTAACAGGGAATTGTGTCGTTTGCATAAATGATAACTACTTGATGCCCAAATGTGAAAACTGTACACTAGGTTTATACGGATTGAACTGTGACTTGAATTGTTCAAGAAATTGCAATGGCTCAGCTTGTGAAAAGAAAACAGGAACATGTACTTCAGGATGTATTCAGAATTTCTCAGGGGACACCTGCGATGAATGCATAACTGGCAAGTTTGGAGAGAATTGTGCAAATGAGTGTCCTAAAAGATGTTTGAACAGCATATGCAATAAAGTAACTGGACATTGTTCAAATTGTACACCATATTTTTCAGGACATACATGTGAAGAGTGTATCCCTGGTTTGTATGGGACTGAATGTAACCTATCATGCCCACCTAATTGCAGAGATAGCATATGTGATAAGCAGTCTGGATATTGTACGAAGAATTGCATTATGGGATTTTCTGGAAATAAGTGTTGCTTAAATAACTCATACTGTGACACATGTTCATTAGTTTTGGAGTGTGACACTTGCATAGATGGAAAATATGGACTAACATGTGAAAGCAACTGTTCATCTAATTGTAAGCAAATGTCTTGTGATAGATATAATGGGTCTTGTAATGGCTGCAAGGATGGGTTCCACGGACCTGGCTGTGTTGACCCTATTTTTCAGCATAGTTATGAAGGAGAGAATAGCTTAGCTGCTCCAATAGCTAGCACATTAAGCGGTGTGTTTGTTTTATCTCTGACAGTAGTTATTGTTGTCTTATATCGACGACGACGGTATGTATAAATATTAGTTTACAATGATACAAATTTCCCCTTTTTCTATTTAACGTACTAGTAGCTAATATTTCATCTTCGTTTGGAAATATTTACTATTTTTACAGACCAGTAGTGAATGTCATACCTGTACCTTAAATCAAACATAGAAATCACATTGTAGAGATGTTGATTGTCCAGCAAACAATATAAATGGTACATACATATGAGCTGACATCACAGTTAAGCTGTAAATTGTTATGTCCTGTTCAACGCCTGTTAGTACACATATACACAAGCATATTCAAGGCGTTGTACATTCAATATCTAGAAATGTATCCATAGGACATGATGCCCCTGCCATTTTGTTTATTAGATGATAGTTTTGTCAGTGAATATTATGAAAAACTGGAAATCTAAAAGAAGATAGTTTTAAGATCAAATGAGCGCTGTGTCCTGACCTAAACCAAGTGATGTGACCACCCTGGTCTTCAAGCTAGCGACCTGGTAATTGTCTGTGACAAATTGTTTTGTCCTAAGGATCCCTTGTGCCAAATTATTTCAATACATGACTATACACAACAACTATACAGCCCAGATAGGACTGCTTACACAAATTTTAAACTCAACTATTGTGACCCTGACCTTGAACGTGTTTGCGTACTATCATATCCTAGGGATCATTTGTACCAAGTTATTTCGAAACACAACCATTCACAACACAGTTACATTAAAGGGACATGATTCTAATGTAAACTGAGTGCTGTGACCTTGACATTCAAGCTAGCGACCCGGTTCTTGTTCACAGCACATTGTTATGTTCTAAGGATCACTTGTGCTAAGTTATTTCGAAACATGTTCATTCACAACAAATTTATAGCCGTTACAAGATTTTTTTATTAGCTCACCTGAGCAGATGTGCTCAGGGTGAGCTTTTGTGACCGTTTTTTGTCCGTCGTGCGTCGTCCGTCGTCAACAATTGCTTGTGAACACTCTAGAGGCCACAGTTTTGGCCCAGTCTTCATGAAACTTGGTCAGGATGTTTATCTACATGATATCTTGAATGAGTTCGAAAAAGGGTCACGTGGAGTCAAAAACTAGGTCACCAGGTCAAGTCTAATCTTAGAAAATCCTTGTGAACACTCTAGAGGCAACAGTTTATCCCAATCTTCATTAGATTTAGTTAAGATGTTTGTAAGGAACGCCATAGCTGCCTTAACATAGGCAAAAATATTTAGCGATATGCATTTGACATGTTATGATGCAAACAAAATACAATGTGGTGTTATTTTACATTACAACATGTCAACTTGTCATTATATAATGTGCGTTTGTCTCTTTATGCTATCAGAAAGTCGTTATATGATTCTACTTTGTCGTTATATGATATTCAGATATCGTTATATGATGTTCAAACAATGTTGTATGATATTAAAACATCATTATATGATGTTCAAACATCGTGATATGATTTTCAAATATCGCTTTATGATGTTCAGATATCGTTATATGATGTTCAAACATCGTTATATGATGTTCAAATATCGTTATATGATGTTCAAATATCGTTATATGATGTTCAAATATCGTTATATGATGTTCAAACATCGTTATATGATGTTCAAATATCATTATTTGATGTTCAAACATCGTTATAGGATGTTCATTCCTTATGATATGATGTTTGATTGCCAGAATGTTTTGTCCATGTATCTCGTCATAACGAACTGTCAATTTACCATTATGGAATGATTGAATGTGTCTTTGATATTTTGAGGTGTCTCATATCAACAGAATGTTTATTTTTATTATCATAGTTATTACTGTTGTTGTTGGTGGTGTTGTTGCTTATTGCCTAATTGAAGAACGATACATATTTATAAAACGCTTTGTGCATTTAAATATACACGATGCCTAATTAAAATTCGCAAAAAAAAATTGGGTTGCTATGGGAAGTCAGGGTACTCGATCAGTACTGGTTCTACTCAGGAACCTGTCTCCCGTGTATCGGTTCTATACACCGGGCACGTAAAGGAACCAAGGGGTCTGTTAGCAAAGAGCTAGGATATTGCACCGGACTCCCTTGTATCCAACTACTGTCTCTGCCTTTGTTATCTCTTCAGCAAAGAAAAGGTCTAAAATATGACCATAATAATCAGAAAATGATTGCTAGCCATACAATATAAGAAAAAAAAAGAAGGAATGTGACTGGGTATGATGGCATCATGCCACATATCTTCCACAGTATTATATCTGTATCATGTACACAAATGTCAAAAAAAATACCGAAATATTATCAATGAGATTTTAAACCAAAACAAACATGATCAAAATCGCAAAGTTCTTGTCGGTATTTAACCCTTTCCCTCATAAAGGAAACCATGAAAAGACCTATGCGAACAACATAAAACCAGATCAGCCTGCGAGTAACTCGCAGGCTGATCAGGTTTTATGCTGTTCTCTGCTCATCAGTGGTCTGGAAATGAGGACTTTATAATTAAATTTAGTAAGGCTTAACTGTGGTTTTCTGCAGATCAGGCTTTATGTGGTACCTATTGAGTGCGTCAAAATGAGTCTATATGAGGGAAAGAGTTAAGAAATAACGCGTGGTATCCGGTCCAACTATCCCTCAACAGATACCCACAGCCGGGAACAACCGATCATCGTATAATGACGTTTGCACATCATGTAATGTCAAAATCGCACCAGCGTATGTGAAAGCACAGCGTAAATTTAGTTTCAGCAGGATATATTAACCATTTGTGAACTCGAAATTCATTCGACCATCAAATCAGTGTAGAAAGGAATAATAAAAAATCAAATGACCATATTATTACATAAAATGAACAAAATTACTCTATACCAGCATATAAAAAGACAAACCATCACCCTGTTAAGAAAAAAATATTAAAAAAAATAACACATAATGCTAAAATAGCATCATACAATAATAAAATAGCATCATATAAAACTAAAATAGCATCAAATTATACTAAAATAGCATCATATAATACTAAAATAGCATCATATAATTATAAAATAGTATCATATAATTATAAAATAACATCATATAACACTAAAATAGCATTACATAATACTAAAATAGCATCAAATAATACTAAAATAGCATCAAATAATACTAAAATAGCATCATATAATGTTAGTTGGCTATGAAATAAGTATAAATGATGATCATATAAAGACAAAAGATCATCGTGTAAAGACATCGATCATCATGTTATTCTAAGTTAGCCTAATAAAATGATAGATGATCTTCGTATACTTATCATGAACAGCATGTAGTGGTATGTGTGCATCATACAGGCCTCGATCATCAGAGAATACTAAATGAACATCACATAATGACGAATGACCATAAAATATGATCAATAAAATGTATAATACAAATTGGGATTATGTATTTGTGAAAGGACATAACATATTTAATTTTGAGCAACAATTACAACGATTTGCACGAACCGTCATTGTGAACTCACAATATAAATCATCGGCTCATGTTAAGGCAGCTATGGCGTTCCATATGCTTGTCTACCTGATATCTTGAATGAGTTCGAAAATGGGTCATGTGGATTCAAAAACTAAGTCACCAGGTCAAATCTTAGAAAAACCTTGTGAACACCCTAGGGGCCACAGTTCTAGCCAAATCTTCATTAGATTTGGTCAGGATGTTTGTCTACATAATATCTTGAATGAGCTTGAAAATGGGTCATGTGGGGTCAGAAACTAGATCACCAGGTCAAATCTTAGACAAACCTTGTAAACACTCTAGAGGCCAGAGTTTAGCCAAATCTTCATTAGATTTGGTCAGGATGTTTGTGTACATGATATCTTGAATGAGTTTGAAAATGGGTCATGTGGGGTTAAACACTAGGTCACTAGGTCAAATCTTACAAAAACCTTGTGAACACTCTGGAGGCCGCATTCAGTCCAATCTTTATAAAATTTGGTCTGGATATTTGTCTTTATGATATCTTGGATGAGTTCGAAATTGGGTCATGTGGGGTCAAACATAATGTCACTAAGTCAAATATTAATAAAACTTTGTAAACACCTTGTTTGTCTACATGATATCCTGAATGAGTTCGAAAATGGGTCATGTGGGGTCAAAAACTAGATCACGAGGTCAAATCTGAGAAAATCCTTGTGAACACTCTACAGGCACCAGTTTTGGCCCAATCTTCAAGAAAATTTGTCAGGATATTTGTCTTTATAAATTGACGAATGAGGTTGAAATAGGTAAAACCTTGTAACACTCAGGGCCATTTTAAATTTAATTTGAAATTGGTTGGGTCAAAACTAGATCACCAGGTCATATCTGAGAAAATCCTTGTGAACACTCTACAGGCAACAGTTTTGGCCCAATCTTCAAGAAAATTTGTCAGGATATTTGTCTTTATAAAATGACGAATGAGTTTGAAATTGGGTCATGTTGGATCAAAAACTAGGTCACCAGGTCAAATCTTAGAAAACCTTGTGAACACTCTAGATGCCAGTTTCAGCCTAACCTTAATGTAACTTGGTCAGAAAAAGGAATTAAAAGGCCACATGGCGTCAAAAACTAGGTCACCAGTACAAATTTAGAAAAAATCTTGTGAACACTCTAGGGGCATACATTTTTGTACCAGTCTTCATTACACTTGATAAGGATGATGACTGCACGAATTCCCAGTTGAGTGCAAAGTCAGGTAGGATCAAAATCTAGGTCACTTAGTCAAATGTAGATGCCACATTTTTTGTCACCATGCCTAACACAGCAATCTTACTCAGGTGAGAGACACAGGGCCATCTTGGCCGTTTTGTAAACACAGTTACAGCTGGGACAGGTTTTTAAGGTCAACTGAGTCATGTGATCTTGACCTTCGAACTGGCAACTTGGTTCTTGTTCGCGACACATCGTCTTGTTTTAAGGATCACTTGTGCTAAGTTATATGCATAACAAATTTACAGCTGAGACAAGATTTTAAGATTTGCGTGTTGTGACCTTGACCTTAAAGCTAGGACCTGGTTCTTAATCGCGACACATGTTTGCCAGGGAACACATTTTAAAAAAAAAAAAAGGGAACACAAACAATTTCAAAACGACCAATCAGAACCAACGTTACAGCCGGGACAAGATTTTAAGGTCAACTTTGTTGTTTGACCTTGAGCTTCAAGCTAGTGACCCGGTTCGTGTTCATGACACATCGTTTGATCCTTATGATCAATTGTGCCACTACCATTCATAACAAAATTACACATAGGTGTAACATTATATACCCTGCGCCATTTAATGGCGGGAGCATAAAAATCAATGCTATAACTAGATTAACCACCATCTAGTGTACTTAAATTGCACAGTTGTAGTCACCGTACATTTAGAATTGTATTGATAAACTTCTGAATCGACCTACCTGTTTGCAATGTTTCTCTCAAAATTTACAATATACAACATATCTCATTGTAACTAAGCTGCAATTGTTTTCGCATATGTACATTTGTATATAATCTTCAGATAAGATATTCCCTAAATGCATATGTTGATGGTATCCCGAATAAAAAAAACACCTTAATACCCCTGAAAATAAAATTAGTACGATAACTAGTGAAAATAGTGCAAGTCTAATATAGTAGGGTCCGTATATAAAAAAAATCCCTATTTTCACCATTCCTCTTTAATATGGACCTTTTTCATAGTCTTGAACGTGTTTTTTTTATGTTTTTGTACAGTTGTTCTTTTTAATGACACGAAATCAAACGTAGCCGGGATATGTTATGAATCATTAAATATACTTATACGTAATATTACAAGGTGCTGTTTTAGATGTCAAAATGTCTTGAATAAAATTCAGAAATAATATGTTTGTATCCTATACTCTGTATAAGTAAAGTGTTACTCACCGGTATATACATATATATGTTTATATATTTATATATTGACAACGGTACGACGTTACTAACGTCAATTTCAATATTGATAAGCCGCATGGCGAAAGCGCTTTTGTATATATTTGTTTTTATTATCAAATATAAGATACTAAAAGCGTGTAAAGACATATTTAAATTCCGATATATATATATATATATATATATATATATATATATATATATATATTGTTGACATTGTATATTAAATACTTAATTTACTTGGCGAATACAATGGTGGATTATTGCAATATTATCATTTGTATCTTATGGTATTTTTTATGTTTTATTAAACAATTTCAGAGCTGCACCTGATGGCCAAGTCAATCGAGATCATGATTATTACAATCTACCAAAGGGTAAATCAGTTATTTATGATGTCGTTGTAAATTGCAATCAGTTAAATTTGAATGCAACACTTACGGAAACAGTTAAAATATAAACAAATAAGTTAATTTTATGGTAAATCCTTTAAGCTACAGATACCCTATTGTTGTTTACCTGAAGGCATAGAAATTGATGAAAAATCATAATTCAATATCATTATTAAACACAAAGTTACGACATACATCATGATTTCCACACATTTTCACATCCCAATATGCTATACAATAACATTAAGGGATTCCAGATGATCCAATGCCGGTAGTTTAAGCATTATTAAAATTTGGCTGGGACATAAGTAATGTTACGCAAATGATACATACTTATAAGTATTATATATCTTAATTGAGTTTTGTTATCCATTTATCTAAAAATAATTGGGTATACATGCTATTTTATCTGAGTAATTACGCAAATACGTAAACTTATTCTTTCCTCGGAATGAAACTATAAGCTCTTATTGCTTCTTAATCTCAATTCGTAACTGTATGTTAAAGTATGCATTACCACATTTTTCTTTCATATACCAGTCAAAATACATTTCACATGGCACCATTTCCATATCCTATCATGCAAAATTGAGAGATTATAAAGCAAATTATATAACGATTACATAATTACGTCAATATTTAACTTTACCTTTTTATGTAGTCAAATAAGAAAGTCCGTCAAATTTTCATTAATGTTAAGGCCCTGTAATTCACTTCCGGTTAAGCCATGAATATAACTTCACAATATAAGCTTTTAAAATGTCAAAACCATGGAAAACTTAAAGGCAAATTGACATGTTTTGACATATGACAGAAATTCTTTTATTACCTCCATTTATAATTTTGTTGCCATGAGTTACCTCCCCTGAAAACTAAAAAAAGTGATTTGCTCCATTTTCCTACGGTAAAGTTTAGATCTGTTGATGACATTTTAATCAGAATCATATAATGCATATTTCTACCGTGTGTTTTCCTCGAAAATCAAATTCAGTTTTTTATATTCACAGAAATGGTTTATTTTCCATATACTTCTATTTTAACTGAAATACAGATTATCTCCCCTACGTCTGATAAAACCTGATAAAAAAAAATTCGCGGTGAAACATTTTTTTTTTTGGATGTCTTCAAAGTGACAAAGTTTCATAGAAATATTTCCATTCAGTGGCAAGATATGTAATATGGGTATTAGGGGGTTATACCTTAATAATTCCTTGGTAGACTCCAGGAAAATACAAAATACTTTACAAAAACGACATACTAAATGCCAGTGTGCTGGTTCAAATCTTAAAACACAAATATCATCCCATGATTTGAACAATGTTTTAAGTTAAATTTTATTGCATGTAACCCGTAAACGGGACATTTAAGTCATAACGCAAATTGAATGTGTATAAAATCATACAAAGAATTTATTTGATTTCACCAATGATGCCATAGTCTGTTTACATGAAGATAGTGGAGGACGACAAAAGAATGACTAATAATTGCCTATTAAAGTGTATTATATGAACTAAGAAAAAAAACTATTGTATACTCAAATCCTAAATAAGTAAACTTTCCCTTAAAATTAATCAATTATTTGATTTTTTGCATGTTTTATTTTAGTAGGACATGTGGACAGAGGCATAGGAGAGAATGTGATTATGAAGGAAATGCAAGCTTTACGACGGGAAAACCAGCAGTTGCGAACAGAAAACTATCAGTTGAAAACAGCCGTGAATATAAGTATCGTAAATACAGGTGGATGTTTATATCAGAGTATATTAAATAAGTTAAATATATAATTTATATTTTATTAATCTTAAAATCATTTTTTTCATTCGGACCACCATCTAGTGATTTCAAGGAATATTATTCAAATAGTCTTGATTATGTTTTTTTCATTTTTTGACACGTGTTTTCAGACATTTTTAAATATTCGATTCTTGAAATGTAGCATGTATACAATAATTATATTCTAAGTAAAAACCTATATCAAGTTACTTAGGTCCTCTTTATGTATGCATTCACATTATAATGTTCGTATTTTCAGACGAGACCAACGCTTCCTCGGTATATACTATGCTAAATCATGATACCAGGAGTGAGAATCCCTATAGCCAAATACATGCTGTGAGCCCATGATTGCCAAACGTTACAGCGAGAAAGAAATACAAGTAACTGGTGTTGCACGCAACATATGAGTTCCTAACCTGTGAGGTGCATATTGTTTCCGCTACCATAACAACCAGAATTTTGATCCGAGAAAAAAAAGTGACGTGCAGAATCTCCATACTGCCATCTATTCATATACCAAGTTTCATAATATTATCTTAAAAAGTTATAGCGAGATCTAGATTTCCGAACATCCGGACGGACAGAGGGACAGACGGACAAACAGACGGAGGGCAAACCTATAGTCTCCTCCGGTGTAAACACCGGTAGGGGACTAATTACCATGAACATTACATTAATGATATGACGTCAAAAAGTACCCCGATGTTTTAGGGAACTGTAATATAATGGACTCGGTATGTCTCTTGTTTCCACCATGTTGAGTATATATGATAAAGACCAATATCGGAGACAAAGAACCAGTTTTGAATACAAATAAGTTTTTTTTTTATTTCTTTAGATATTTCTTATGAGTGTGACATACTACTTATCGAAAAAGTGGTGTTCATTTATGAATAATGTATATTAAAATCAACAATGAATTGAAATGGTTTGCTGTTCACTATTTATCTTTCAAGGTAGATTGATATGAGTCGTAAATTTGCCTGCTAACTGTCCCTATTGTTATATATCTTTTTATGATCTAATGGAATTATATACTATTTCCTTACTTATTCAAGTTTTAATTTTAATGCATTGCTTAATGTATATTAAACTTGTAAAAAATATGCAAGATTTTGAATGGCAACAAATTTGTTCTTTGGAAAACATGTGTTACCTGCTGAAGCGTGATGGAAAACGTGTGACGGATAGACATACGGACAGACAAATAGACGACGGAAAAGTGATCCATATGTGTCATCTCTGCCTACAGCAAAATAGATGTCATAGTGTCAATATTTAATGATAATCATTTCATGTAAAAAAATTTAGTGGACTATATGTATGTAAATTTACCAAATATTTTTACAATGTATTTGCTATTATGCCTTTTTAACAGCTCGATTGATTAAGTAAGAAAGTAGATTCTGATGAGGCTGACTGTTCTTAATAATTTCGATACACAGAAAAAACCTGCACAAAAAAATGAGGACTCTGCATCTTATTACTGGCATTTGATATAAAGACAAATATACATGTACTACATAAATGTACATTATTATTATTTTATTTTTTTTTGCTTATGAAGGGAACATAACTTTGAATTGTTTCGTTATAATGATGGAATGCTATGCAGTGATAATCTTTAACATCTAACTCTACATATAAATTTTTATTCAAATATTTTTACAAATAACCTAAATGTACTACGTGTATTACTTAGAGTCATGTAATCAATTTTACCAATAAACCGATATGTTTAATGTCTTGTTTATTAAATTTGTTTTTTCTCATTTCATCTCGAAGAGGGACTTATGGCGATGCGTTAAGACGATAACATTATTTTTGAAAGTTTGAAACATATGTCACATCTAGAAACCTAACACAACGACCATCCGTCCTAAAGTGAATGATCGAACAACTCGAAATCTTTTTCACACTATCCTGTAGAATACATGTAAATGCGAACATAGCACTTATGTAAAGTAATGCTAAAACATTTCACCGAATGAAGTAAAGAAGGTGAACGTATTCATCAAAGCGTATACCTTTTTTAAGATCGAAACTATCTAAACTGTCGACAAGAGAAAAAGGGGAGAGTAAGAGTGGCTATATGCTTATTGTTAGCAGTCCATTGAGACAAAAGATGTGTTCACATTTTCTTTTAACGACCGTGTTTTTGCAAGGTTAAAGCGGTTTAATAACATTGGATTTATTGGCATTGAAAATTTGATCATCGTTTATTAAATATACTTTGATTAGCAAAAGAAACGCAACATCATCACATTAAAAACCTGTTTTCTAAGCGCTATCAGCGTTTTGTTTGTGAGAATTATAAAATGTACGAAATCAGTATATACTGAACTGGTACGATTCAGAAATTTTGAAGGATTTTTATCATTCTTAGTTCACATATGTTAATTTTATTAAATAGAACATCGTAATATATCTACAAATTGATGGACCGTTTATTTATTTTAAAATAAATAAATAAAATATACTCACGTGAATATATACCACCTTATCTAAATCATTTAATTCATGTCATCTACATTAGAATTGGTTTTGATGGTAAAATATGTATGCATTAATTGAATCCTAATTAAAAGAGAAAAAATGTGAACCATAAATAATTGCATTATTAAAGAATGTATAAATTAATATGCTACAATTTGATATACATCATAGATAGAATATAATGATGACTTAGTAAAAAGTGCATTACAAGCTTTCTTTTTCTGTAATTTAAGATGTGCACATGTACTTTGTATTTTAGACCTACATTACTATTCATAAACTCTTTGAATTGTCATAATAATAAATAAATGACAGATAGATTCTGTACTGCTGTCATCAACAAAATGTTTTACTTTTTTTTTAATTTTTTTTTATATCAAATAATATTTTTTATACTGAAATCCACCAATAAGACCCGTGATTTTTAGAAATAAATTGATCCAATTGGTTTTTAGCGCTGCGACTAACAAGATTTTCCGATCAGAGTACTGAGAGTAGGGGCCAATATTAAACAGATCCACTCAGTCGGTTTTCGGGTGAAATCATGTACGTATGTGCCACAAAATTTTGTTCCTAACATATACATGTATTCAGACGTTCAGGTTACTGTTATTTTCACATAATGGACTGAGGCAGAATACATGTAGGGAAATAATGCACAATTGTTCTTACACTTATACATTTCGGTTATTTTATTTATTCGAAATACTCTTCAAATGAGAGGTAGTATCATATTTCTTTTGGTTTATTTTTTTTAAATGACCATTTCTCACTGATTTGTCTTTAACATAGCGCGTGACCCAAAAGTAGGAATTGTGGACAAAACAAGAGGTATAAAGTTTCATTTGGGTGGAGAAGTCTCAAACCTATGGATGTTTGCGATGAAAGATAAGTTATGGTTTATCTGACGTTTGCGTTTAACTACCCAATTAATACAAGTACTTAGTATCACTTATAAAATGCACACAATTAGACATATGAGTCTTTCGAAACATTCGACTTTGATAGATAAATAAATAAAAAAGTTTTCAAAGTTTCAAAGTTTTATTTCATATATACCAGAAGGTCATAAGACCCATGTGGTTATTACAGCATGGCGACAGTACAAATAAACATAAATATAATAAACAATATATAAACAGCATTTGAATAGCATTATAGCTGTCTAGGTGTATTTAAACATTTACTATTGCACTGCTTTTGTCAATATTGCATCTTCACTTGCCGAAACGAGAAAAAAAATAAATAAATAAATAAAGTGAAGTAATTGACATATATATATAAATAAATACGAACTTGTCACTATCCATGAAAATAACAGTACAGAGAGAGAGAGAGAGAGAGAAGGTGAGTGAGGGAGGGTGAGAAAACAATTACAGACAGAAAAACCCAAAGGTTCTATTTAAATGTACACCTATTAATCGTGTTCATCTATCAAAATGATAGAATATAATTAACCTGTTTTACTTAACATAATACAAAACACACATGTAACATTTGTCCATGTTGGAACTTCCCTTGTCGAAACGAAAATCAAGGTGAAGTTATGGACATGAAAGAGAGAGAGAGAAAGTGAAAGCGTGAGTGAGAGAGAAGTGAGAAAAACAATTATAAATAGCAAATCAAAAGGTTTCTATTAAAAAGTACCCCTATTAAACATGTTGACCTATTAATTCAATAAAATGCATTTAATCTGCTTTTACACAAACAAAAAAACACAAGACAAAAAACATAATATGTAACAATTGTTAATATCAGTACAGAGAGAAGAGAGAGACTCGTAGAGAAAAAATTTCAGAGAGAGAGAGAGAGAGAGAGAGAGGGGGGGGGGTAATACAACTCATGCTAATATATTGTAATAAGCGTGTAAAAATTACGCACACCGAAATACATGATAAAATCAATGAACACGAGATACAACTGCAAGAAGGATATTAAAGTGAAATTTTGTTATAAAAATATATTAATATTACTTAACAAAAACATTTTAAATTTTAAGATAAGTTGTTGTTTCTTTTATTTTCTCATAGTCTAATATGCTATTTTTAAAACAAGAGATGGATATTGTAATCATTGAATTTCTGCTGGATAGACAGAAGAACACATGGCAACAAGGTGAGTACGAATTGTTTTGTGGACTTTATATAAAAAATGTATAAGTATATTTAGTTTACAGTTGAAATCATTGTTTTAACATGAAATGCATATACATGGACTGGCAGACTTAATGCCATAATTTTTTTTTTATCTGCTCATCCCATTTATTTATGTACACCATAAAAACCAGAAATTGAATAGAAGAGGCATATGTAAACCACATGTTATAGTAATTAATAATGTAACATAGTAGTGTACTAAAATATAAGCATATTACATACATGATTCAATAGCTATAGAATCATAATTCTAATCTTAGAAAAATGTCAATATTGATATAATTTTATCTATGAGACTTATCTATGATAAAGGAGAGTATTTTTTTTTTAAAATACTCATTTTCTTATATAAAATTTTAACATAACAAAAGAAATTATCTTCTAATTTATTACAAAATGTACATAATCTGTCTTCAATAGGTATAGCATTAGGCCTTTTCCATCTGCCAGTTTCAATATTTAATCTATGTGAGGAAACACGCATGCGGGAAAGGATAATCCTATTTTTTGATGAATTAATTAAATTAAGATATGGCTGGAATTTAAAATCAGCAATATTTCTATAAAATAAAGCCCTACTTGAGTTGAGAAGTTGACTGTGCCAGTTTTGTAAAAAATGATCATGTATTCTCTGTTTAACTAATAATAAAAACAACTTTTCATCACCAACAGATTGTGAATACCATACTTCAGCAAAACCTAATGAGAAAACTAAATTTCTTAGCAAAGAACACCAATTTTTGCATTCAGGGTTATTTAACAAATCTTGATACAACGCATTATATATAATGTAAATATATTTATCCAGAATCTGATCTAAGTATTTTCATCCAAAATTTGATAATATTATAAAATCTAGTATTCTGAATAGGAGCTCTACCCACTTCTCCATAGATAAAGTCATTTTGGGATGATTTTTTTACACCTAACAACTTCTTGCAAAATTGTACATGTACTTTTTCAATTACATTACCATGATGGAAACCCCAAGTCTCACTACCATAATTTAAAATTGGAAGGACTAACTTATCAAATAATTCAAGTTTGTGTTTAACTGAAATATTTGTAAATTTATATAGATACTTATTAAGTTTAAAAATTGCTTTCATTGACTGTCCAGCTAAATTTTTTTGGGCTTCAGAAAAGGTTCCTCCAGAAGTAAAAACAATACCCAAATATATAAATTTTTTAACTATTTCAATCTGCACCCCATCATAATAAAATACATGATCATTGGGTATTCTACCACCTTTTCTGAAAATCATTATCTTGGTTTTGTCAGAATTAACAATAAGTTTCCATTTCTTACAATATTCAGATAGATGCTTTAAGTTAGCTTGTAACTCTTCACTACTATTAGCAAATATAACAATGTCATCAGGATATAATATAAGAAACAACTTAAACATATAAATATCAATCCCATGTGTTCCATTTTCAATGAACATGCTTTCAATATCATTAACATACATAGAAAATAGAAAAGGTGATAAACATTCCCCTTGTCTCACCCCTAAATTACAATAAAAACTTTTACTTAGCTCATTCATAAATTTAACTTTAGATTTAACCCCATCATACATAGATCTGATAATGTTTAAAATTTTACCCCTTATACCTAGTTTGATAAGCTTCATCCAAAGATTTGGTCTAGACACATAATCAAAAGCTTTGCTGAAGTCAATAAAAACACAATATAATTTCTTATTATTATTTATCATATGATTAATGATGCCATGTAAAACAAAGATATTGTCTGAAGTTCCCATATTTGATCTAAAACCTGCTTGTGCTTCTATGTAAACCCCATATTTTTCAGCCCAATTACATAATCTATTGTTAAGAACTCTTGTAAATAATTTCCCAAGTGTGCTAAGTAATGTGATTCCCCTGTAATTATTCACTTCATTAATACTACCTTTCTTATGTAATGGAATTATAAAACCTTCAGACCAGACTTCTGGGAAATAACCTATTTCAAATATCTTATTAAATAGTGCTTCTAAATAAGGTATAAGAATGTTTTTTCCATGTATGAAAAATTCATTTAAATAATTATCTGGTCCTCCAGATTTATTGGTGCTTAATTGTTTAATAGCCATTGACAGTTCATCATGAGTAATGGAAATATTCAATTCTTCAAACATTACTTGAAATTCATTATTTTCACATCTTTCAATAAAATTCAATACATCCTCATCTGGTGTAAAAAATTGGCTATCTGGATAATTGACTGCCTTAAAATATGCTTCAAAATCATCCATTTTAATATTTGGGTTTTTAATTTCATAGGCCCCTTTAAGTAATGTCCAATATTGCTTTGCATTTTTAAATTTTGCTGTTAGTAACTTTTGGGTTTCTAATTTATCATAATCATTCTATACATTTCTTAAAAACCCTTTTTTTTTTTATTTTAGACTTTTGTACCTGGTTTACAACTGTTTTCTTGAACAGTGGAGAAACAACATCATCAATAAGGTTAGAAAAATCCTGAATGCAGTTTTCAATATCAACCTTACATGAGGAATTTTTAACACTATCCATAAGAGAATCAAGATTATTTAAAGTTATATCCGAAGATAGACATTCCTTATAATTTGGAAGTTTATCACTGCCCCATACATATTTATTGGTGATTCCATCATACTTATGTGTCTCATCTTTCGATGAAGTAATACATGGTTTGGAAAAAACAAATCCAAATTCAATTAAGCAATGATCTGATAAAATGTTTGGATCAAGTACTTTAAAATGATTTATATAACTGAAAAGGTTTGGAGTTGTAATTACATAGTCTACAACACTAGACCCTTGTTTCCCAACGTATGTGTATTTTCCTATATTTTTATCATCACCAAATCTGCCATTTATGATACGAAGTCCAGTTTGTTTACATAAGTCTAGTAAAAACATGCCATTACTGTTTGTTCTACCTTTATCTTGTGAGACGCGATCAATGTGTATATCAATAACATAATCGTCTGGTAATGAATCAGTTAAAAAGATATTGTCATTCTCTACATAATCAGGCAAATCAGATGTATGAGAATTAAGATCTCCACATAATATGAAGTTAACGCCGTTTTCATATTTGGACTCTAGGCTTACAATTAAATCTAACAAGTCTCAACCATAGCTTGTCTAGTGCTACCATCGGGTATAATATAGCTTAAACAAATAAAAAGATCACCATGTGTACCAACAGAATCCCCGTTAATTTTTACACAAATAATATCATCTTGACTTTGAAAAATTAAGGTATCTTTTGTTACAAATGTGTTTCTTATGTATACGATAATGCCTCCAGACGCACGTTTGCTTGTGCTTAAGTTTTCAGTTCTATGAAAAAAATTAAAATTAATGACAAATCTGAAAATTCGTTTGTCCAAGTTTCTGTCAAGAGAATGATGTCATTTTCATAAAAAATATGTTTTAATTCAGGCGATAATAATTTATTTGTCCGCTTTGTACAAAGACCTTGAACGTTCAGTAATGCACACTTAAGCGTGACCTTCTGTTTTGACAGCTAATGTCCTACTTCTTGACCTGGTACCGCATTGACTTCACAACGCTCGTGCGGCACGCTTTGCTGTACGGTGTGTACCCTAGGCGACGGACTATTAATAGAACTTGGTAAAACCACATCGTCTTTTAATACTTGCGTGTGTTTTTTAATTTCAGGTTGTTGCCGCTGTTTGCTTCTGGACGTACTGGTGTTCCGTCTATATGGCCTCGCGGATTCAGACCGTTTCTCAGATCGAGCTGTAGAGCGAGCAATCTTCGGACGTCCCCGGACTGTAGTTACAACCTTTTGAGCAATATCATGAACAGAATTATGTTCTAACACAGACACTGCTGGCACATCCGTTGGCTGTGTACATTCGGGGGTGTCGCACTCGGGCTCATCCGGCTGGTTCGAATTCAAGATAGGAACAACACAAACTGGCATATCAGGATTTAATACATTGCTGTCTTTGTCAGGTAGTTGTTGCTGAGTGAACGAAAGAGATATAACATCACTATTTGGGGGCAACTGTTCTTGTGCGACATTACCATTGCATATCGACTGACTTTCTGTGGGGCTTGTAGATGGCACTCCTGTCGGGTTTATAAAGGCAGGTTTAGGACACATTAGTACTGGACCATGGAACATTGGATGGATTAGACCTTGAAATGGACTCCCCTGGTGTTGGAAATGTGTTTGACTAAATTGGGGTCCTGGAATGGGACTTGATGGATACCGTCTTATGTCGGTTCCTACTGGAACATTTTGCGCACCATTTGTATATTCCATTTGATCTAATGGAGGCGACTGAGCATGTGATATTGTAGTGCTAGACACTGATTCAGGCTCATCATCAATATGATCTAATGCAACAAGTCGACTGGCATTTATGTATTTGGACCAATCAGGAAGTTCATCTTTGACTAGTCGACCATTTTGCAAAAGCTTTGCTGGATAAACAATAACCACTTTGGAATCAGGATTTTCTTGTCGGAGTTGCTTGTACATGGGCCACAATTTCGACGAGCAGCCTGAATTTCTTTGGGATAGTCATAATCTACTGAAAGACCAGTCCCTTTCAGCATATATACTCTGCTCATGATAAACTCTGTATCACAAAAGTCTCTGAAATTTACAATTATAGGCCTTCTTTGGAAACGATTATGCGATAAAATCCTGCCTAACCTGTGCGCTCTTGCGAGATATAGATCTTCATCAATGTCCAGACGATTTGAAAGAAAATCTCTGATAATTTGGAAACAATTCTCTCCTTTCTTTTCCGACATACCTCTGAAAATTAAATTGTTTCTTCGAGATCTAGCCTCTAAATCAATATTTTTGTATGCAAGTGCTTTTAACAGTTCTGCGTGTGAGTTGGTTGCCTTAGCAACATGTCCTAGTTTCTGACCCATGGCTGTGAGTGACTTTTCAAATGTTTCTAATCCATGTTTGGTGAGATTTTGGTCACGTTTTATACATCTTAGTTCGTCAAACATACATGTAAGTTTGTTATCTATTGATAAATTAATAAAATCTTGCCTTGCCATATCCATTTTTAGTTTGTTATTAGATCCTTTGTTTCCTTTGTTCGAAACTCCCGCCAACACTAATATCCACAGCACAATAATCACAAGTCACAATCACACACAATATTCATTTTTTGACACGAAACTGCACTTTTATCATCACACATAACAATATCCATCAATACAGACAAGTTTTTGCTTTTAATTTACATCTCATACCAAAAAGAATTAATTATTTTGACACAGCTCGGTAAAAACTTGACCACTGACCGCCATATTTAATTGCTCACCCTAAATAATAATAAAATTATTTTGTTTCTCGCAGACAGCGACATGGATAACCCTTGAATTTTGAAATAGGCATATGAGATTTATGTTAACTGTCTCTTAACACGTAATGGCGCCGTGGCCAAGTGGCAGTGTTTGATTACCGGTCTCGGTGACTGAGTAGTCGAGGTTCGACCTAAGGCCTTGGTATACCAAGATCGTTAATTGTGATTGGTGCTCATCATTTAAGGTTAGTTCAAGGACATTATCGGTTTTCACCGGTTTTCGCGGAAACAACAGTCTTTGGTACCTAGTAATGCAACATTCAGTTCCATTTAGTCTACAACTCGCATGGTTCGAACATTAAATATCCAGTTTGAAGCATGAAAAACAATTTTACATTTGATCAACAAAGCTTTAAATAGTCGTAAAATAACCAAATCAAGCCAAATATTTTAAACTTAACACTACTCAAACACCTACAGCTTTGCCCATATTCTCACGAAAAAAAAAACTTTTTAGAGCTAATTGGGGCTGAAGAAAAAGTCAATAATTTTAATATGACCTTGACCTTTGCATTTTATCAAATTGTACTTGAAAAGTAAATGTACGCTTTTTTTTAAATTTTGATTTTTTTCCCACTATTTAAGTGAAGTTTGACCGGTTCTAGAAGTTAAACCATGCATGTCCCAAAATCGCCACCCAGTAAATTTTGTGCGTATATGTCTTGCAAAATATATACAGCAAACATAATTATTCTATCTGATCTGAAACAAAAATGGGAATGTTTTTCGTAGAGATGCCATCATTTGCACACTTTTATCAAGGTTCGAACATTCAGCCCATCCTAGGACAAAATATTTCTCGCATCCAATACTATGATTTCCATCATATTTGATCAGGTTGTCCACCAAACTCCGCGCACAGGTTACGTCACGCTACGCTACTTTAACCCCCGTCACCGCACAACTCACGTGACCAATACTCATAATTTTATAACTTTATGTTATTTGATTTTATTTTTTTACTTTTCTCATAATCATAAATGTTATTTTCGTGGAATATAACGAAACTGATATGACATATTCAAAACTTAAGTCAGAAGTGAAAAAAGTAAATCAGGCAAATATCATTCGAACCTACTTGTGGTGACAGTGATTATCGACTACTGCGGCGGAATTTGGTTTTCCACAAGGACCACCATGCAAAAACCCGCATTCGAATCAGACTATATAATTTTGAATTATGAGCAAAAAGGTGATTTCATGTAAAGCGCCAACTAGCGGCAAACTTCGAAACAAAATGGATTAAAATTTACCATTATGTACCTAGCAATGCAGCAAATATTTCAATTTAGTATACAGTCGCATAGGTCGAACATTCTATTTCTTAATCACAATTTGAAGCATAAAAACTGATTTATAATTGTTCACTAAAGATCAACATTTGAATTGCTGTAAAATGACCAATCATGCCCAATCTTAAGAACAAAACACCACTGGAAAGAACTCTTTAAGCACTTTCTCTTACTCTGCTGCACGGGAGAAAACCTAAATATGAAGAGTTTTACAACATGCACGACTATTTTATCTCGATTGTGTTCGCTTATGAGCGGATGTTTACAACAAACTGAATGCAAATACATTTGTTTACCGTGTAGCGATAACACCTTAAACTTCTTTGACATATGCTGTTACTTCCTGATTGAAATAAGCTCGTTTTGTGGGACACGATAAAACAACATTTCTTAAAATAGAGAACGGAATAATTAGCAGTTCCCAAAGGATATTTATAATGGTAAAAGTTTACAAATCATACATATTATAATTATGATTTGTTTATGATATGACTCATTGCATTTACCTAAGTTTACTCAGTGTAAGGGTAATGGTTTGTTTGTTTATTTATTGGGTTTAACGTCCCGCCGACAGTATTTCAGTCTTTTGGAGACGATGTCTACTTGAGACAGATACAGTCCTGCCACGCTGCAGTATCACGCCGTAGCATGATACCACACCCAGTCACATTATCCTGACACCGGGCCAACCAGTCCAGGAACTACATTTATATACTGAGCGCCAAGCAAGGAGCTATACCAGTACCCTTTTTTTAAAACGTTGTTATTTCACGGCCGGGGATCGAACCCACGACCTCCCGATTCCGGGGCTGACGCTCTCGGCCACTGGGACCGGAACGGGTAATGGTTTATGGACATATAGGAATACAAAATCTTTTTTTGTGAAGGACTGAAGATATGGCGTTATTGTTTCTAAACAATCAAGAGAAAGTTTTTGCTATGTTATGACTCTTAGTTTCATTTCGCCTCAATAATCAATCTTTTTCCTAATGGTTGTTGAGCACGGTGTCATAAAACTGTCTAATTACATTGATCTAACGTTTGTACGAGCCCTTAAGTCAATATTTGCCAACCAACCACTGTTTATAAACATTTCCCATCAGACAAAGTCTCAAATTCTTGAGTAATATTAATACTATAATAATCCACGAATCATTACTATATCTACCTTATACAAATTTTGATTAATTTCAGGTTCCCATGCGCCTGCTACTTCTTGTCATTATCTCCATTGCAGAGACAGGTAATTGTAGTATTCTTTTGTTCCCCTTTCTGTTTATTAACTACACCTTTAAATATTAAATCAGAACGATTTAATCACTACGAAACCTATAAAGTCAACCCAATGTAGATCTGTCGTCATTTCGTTTGTGCGAAGTATAAAAGATGATATATTAGTAAAATAATGTAGTACATAATAAATACAGAACAGTAAAACTCGCCGAGTAAGACAACCTCACCATTACGACCAGTCATTTTTTTTGGACAAAATATTTACATGCCGATACTCAATGGTCGCATGTTCCACAAATACGACCAGCTCGTTAATCCATCATTACGACCACTGCTACAGGGCAAGATGCATTTGATAAATAACATATTAACAAAATACGCATAATGATAATGGCGGTCTCTTTTCAATTTATTATGATATTGAATAGTGTGATTTTTATCATCAAACAAGTATAATACATGTTGGAGATAAGCTTTAGAAAAAAATCATGCCGCTTTATCTTCGTTTTTATTGATGGTTATAAAAGTTGAAATCGCTGATGTGCTACCGATCTATTCAAATAATAATGATATTATTACAGTAGAACCTCGCCAAACCGAACATCATTAAACCGAATTCCTTGCCATTTTGAAATTCATTTTCGGTCCCGATTTCTTCTCTTCTTATTTTAACTAAATTTAAAATGTTTAATCCGAATTTCGCTATTTCGATTTTTTTAGCTATTTCGAAGTAAAAATCCCGGTCCCGAGGTTGCAATTCATGTACATTTTTCAATTTTTATTTCGAAGTCAATTTTTTTATATTGTCGTGATATATTATCGTCCTTATTATCAATCGTATCCGGGTCAGTAACCAAGTTTATTTTGCGGAGGCACCTGGAGTGATGGCTCAGGCAAGTTTTTCACACCCTTTTTCGAGATTTGGTTTGGCAACGTGTGTCCCACCTGAAATGTTGATTATTGCTAATCGATGTCTGACAGGCTGCATAATATGCACGTGCTAGCAGATAAACCCAAGTGTCAGATCTTTAGTACATTCCATATCATTGCGTTCGTCACCGGCATGCGACGCTACCTGAAGCAGCAGATCGACGGTAAAATATGTATCATTGCTTGACATGGTAGAATGATTATGTTCATCAGAAGCATCTAAGTAGGTCATGATATATTTTCATTACTTTTCATAATTTGCAAACAGTATATATGCATACCTAAAAGTTAGTTT
Organism: Solen grandis; assembly: GCA_021229015.1. Classification (NCBI taxonomy): domain Eukaryota; kingdom Metazoa; phylum Mollusca; class Bivalvia; order Adapedonta; family Solenidae; genus Solen; species Solen grandis. The sequence goes on along the minus strand of CM037783.1, from coordinate 15,749,360 downwards.
TCACGGCATAACGATTTCCACAATATGAAAACGCAGACATGCATGCTCACAAACTGAAATTTCCATCGGATTTTTAATCCGAATAAGCATTATTTCGAAGTTTTCAGCTTGTTCCAAGGACTTCGATAACACAGGTGTTATAAATTGTATACACAGGAGTGGGTAGGGTGGAATGATAGTCTTTTTATTGCCTTTGGTTTGGCTTTAATTTGACTACCACAGTAACGGGGTTCATGTTACTGATAAAATAAGCAAAGAAATGAGATATATCACACAATTATTAATTATGAAATATATTCCGGGTGCAGTGAACCATAATTTTCGACTTGTTACGTTTCTCTTCTTTCTCCTGTCTTATTTAAAGTACTTTTCTAAACTATATTCAGAAACTGGTTTACGATAAATGAAACGAAATGATCTCTTTCTGTTTGCATGTACATCATAGCAAAATGTCTTTGAAAGTATATAAACACACAGACACACATTCAGTAGAGGTGGGAGAGACAACAGCAAATGAAAACAAATTAAAAAAAAAAAAAATAAAATTTTTTTCCAAATTATAGATGATAGAAGAGATTACTGTACATTGTATAATAAATTGTTATATAGCTATCATGTGACTACAACCTACAAAAAGATAAATCGACCATTGTACCTCTACCTTGCTAAAATATTTTCATATCTCAAAATCATTACAAATATGTAACAACATGCTATATGTTCTTACAGTTTTACTATGTTTAACCTTTGTAAACGAGGGTTTAAAAAACAAGAAAATTATATTAAAAAAAACCACCATACAATCCAGTTTTCCTTTTTATGAGACAGGAGGACATTTAAAATCAATACCTTGCTTTTCTCTTTTTAGAACAGCTGTAAACATGTTTGAGAATGCATGTACAGCATTCATTTTAACCTAAATGCAGCTTTTTTTATTTATGTGCAAATATGCTATTAATTGTGTATAAAAATCATCTACGAAATCGATTATAACATTTTTATCTTTAGTTATAATTCACATACTTTCTTTGAAAAGAAACCCAGAACCCGAGCGTGACGGATGAGACATGTGGATTGACAGACTGCAAATGTTGTGCAACCAACAGCTGTAAACCTGATGGAGGCTGTCATGATGGGTGTAAACCTGGGTATCACGGTGGAAGATGCAGAAACAAATGTCCAGATAATTGCAACACCTGCACCGACCATCCGAACTCTGGTGACGACAGACCGGATCTCTACCAAATAGGATACTGCAGAGAATGTCAGGTCGGTTATTACTCTACTGATGATTTGTACCAGTGTCAGTCTTCATGTTCCTCTGGATGTAAATCATGTCTTTCTGGGTCTAATTGTACATCCTGCCAGAGTGGACATTTCCCGGATTTTCAAAATCCTGGAAGTTGCATTACATGCCCAACCGAATGTAGTGCGTGTGATGTTTCCAGTGGATGCTCGTCGTGTATACATGGTTATTACCGTTCTTTGTCTCAAGGACTCGGTCTTTGTGTGAAGTGTCCAGATAATTGTGCCACTTGTGAATCAGGCTATGAGTGTACATCATGTATAAATGGGTGGTATGGATTCATGTGTGAGGTAGAATGTTCCAATGGTTGCATGGGGTCGTGTTTGAAGGAAACTGGTAATTGTCAGTGTAATACAAATTTTGTTGGGGACAAATGTGATTCTTGTGTCAAAGGACAATATGGAAATAATTGTACAACTTCCTGTCCCAAAAACTGTCAGAATTCTGAGTGTGATAAATTGTCCGGTAATTGTTATGCTTGTATAGGAAATCATGTGTTGCCAAAATGTGAAAATTGCAGCAATGGATATTATGGAATGGAATGTGAAACTTACTGCTCAAAAAAATGTTTGAATAATACATGTGAGCAATTAACCGGTAAGTGTAATTTGGGATGCGTAGAAAATTTTACGGGTGATATGTGTGAAAACTGCACATCTGGAAAATATGGATCAGAATGTGATCAAAATTGTCCAAACAATTGCGAAAATACTTGTCAGAAGGTAACAGGAGATTGCGATTCATGTAAACCAAACTTTAGAGATGAAAAGTGCATTCAGTGTATAGATGGTCTATACGGTATTAATTGTTCAATGAAATGCCCGAGGAATTGTTCAAATGATAAATGTAAACAGGACAATGGTGATTGTTTTTCGTGTGCTTTAAATCAATCATATGGGGCGAATTGTGAAGCCGAATGTCCATCAAACTGTATGAACGGTACTTGTTACCAAAGTGATGGTCTATGTGATAGTGGTTGTAAAACTGGTTACTCTGGTGCCAACTGTACTGAATGTGAAATCGGAAAATATGGACAAACATGCCAAAACAATTGCCCTGTAACTTGCAAAAATCAAACATGTGAACGATTAACAGGGAACTGTGTTGTTTGCATAAATGAAAACTACTTGATACCAAAATGTGAAAACTGTTCACTAGGTTTATACGGAATGAATTGTGACTTGAATTGTTCAAGCAATTGCAATGGCTCAGATTGTGAAAAGAATACAGGAAAGTGCACTTCAGGATGTATTGAGAATTTTTCGGGAAACACTTGTGAGGAATGCAGTATTGGCAAGTTTGGGGATGATTGTGCAAATGAATGTCCGAAAAGATGTTTGCACAATATATGTAACAAAACGACAGGACATTGTCCAAATTGTTCTTCAAATTTTACCGGAAATACTTGTGAAGAGTGTACAACTGGTTTGTATGGAACTGAATGCAGTCTTTCATGTCCACCTAATTGCGGAGACAACATATGTGATAAACAATCTGGAAGTTGTATGAATAAATGTGAAGTGGGGTATTCTGGTGACAAGTGTTGCTTAAATAATTCATACTGTGACACATGCTCATCCCTTTCAGAGTGTGACAGATGCATAGATGGAAAACACGGACAGACATGTGAAAACAACTGTTCATCTCATTGTAAGCAAAGATCATGCGATAAAAATAATGGATCTTGCAATGTCTGCATGAATGGGTTCCAAGGACCAAATTGTGTTGATCCTATCTTCCAGCATAGTAACCAAGGAGAGAAAAGTATAGCTGCTCCAATTGCTGGCACATTATGTGGATTTGCTGTTTTATCCCTGACAGTAGTATCAATTGTCTTGTATCGTCGACGACGGTATGTATATAGATATGTCCTTCTAAATAACTATTCCATTCTACAATGTAATACTACCATATTCTTATTTCATTAATGTAGATTCAACACCTGGTTTATGTTCGTACTGCAGTAGCCATTCTAGGAAAAATTTAGTTAGGAATTGTTAAACATTCCCATTACTTTCCTGTCTATAAGATTAAGAAATATCTCTAAAAGAGATACACGGCCTTGGTGTATTAATTACATTTTAATTACATTACATAAGTGTTTATTCTGCATCTTCATAAGAGGTCATATGACCCAAGTATAAGTGTTCAAATATATAGAGCGGATATGAAATTTTTGACGATCGGACAGACGAACGATCAGTTCACAACAGAATACGTCCCTTCAGGTAATACAACTTGACGGTAGTTCCCGAAACACTTGTGTCACCTGCATTCCAGCAATTGTCAGAGAAAGGGTGAACATCAAATTATCAAAATTATACGTATCGCTATACCAAACATGTTTGGAGTGCATTAACCATATACAATGGTATAAGGATACCTAACGGCTAATCGAGTGTGCGATTTCCAGGATACGAAGGGATCTGAAGGTCTCAAATCTGACATTTGTTTTTCATCTTTTTGATATGATTTTTGTGTAGTTGAACTAATTTTGAACGTTAAGACATGTATTAATACATTTCTATCGAAAACTCTAGTTTTAGGAATATATATACATAGCTGTCAAGCTGATCTCTTTTTTCGGCGGGATACTTTCGATTTTTAAGTCGACCAATTAAAACTTACAGTATTCATCAGCTGTTTAGTGACCTTCACCTCTATGTTTAGATAGAAACTTCAGGTGAAAACAAAACAGGCCAACGGCCGAAAAATATTTTAATTAAATTTTTTTTTTGCCTCCTGAATAGTACTACCATTATTGTTAAGAATATATATATATATAATATTTCTATTGTATTAAAGATGAACATTTCGGGCGTTTGAATTGGGAAACATTTTAATTGCAGCGATTTAAAATATACTTCCGATATGTACCTTTAAATTCACAATCTTACTTGGTTTTTGTTCTTTCTAACAGTCCATTTTAAGAATCACAATATCGGCCATAATTTGCTCCTTTTCCCTTATTTACATTCCATTATCTAATTTAATAGATATTTCATTGTTTTAATTGAATAGCATATTGGTTTAGAAGTTAACCTTTCACGTCGGGCAGTCAGTCGTGAAATTAAGTATGATTTTTTTCAAAATTCTATGAAATGGTATGTAGATATGCATACTTTCATACGAACATAAACGTTTCCGACCTTAATTCCTCTTAAACTTTAAACTTTAAGTATGTCGCAATGATACTTCCTTTAATATTTTATTTAGATACCCTGGAAAAAAAGAAAACCGCTCAAGATTTCAAACAAAAGAACGCATATACGAAAATGAGGATATATCTGGTAAATATTTTTAGTAGCCACGTTACCAAATTCAAATGCTTGAATCAGGTTGGTTTGTGTAAATATATCCCTTTTTAGAATTTTTACTGCAATATAATATTATACCTTCTCCTCTGATTTTCTTCATTATGTTGATATCTGTTTATAACGTGTCCGGTCTATTCCGGTTACAGGAAAAGAATATAATAATGTGGTTTGCTCATTCTTCTTGTATGCATCGCATGTATCTTTTTTTGTTAAAATTTTATATTCATATGTACTTGTAAAATGCATTCTTGCCATATATGGTACCATTGTGACCTATAAACCAATTTGATTTGCAAATATATTTATAGAATCATTTTGTTAATTACTTCATTTTGACTGACTTGACTATATAAGTTTACCGTCGCTTCGACAGTATTTCTTACTTCATTTTGGTTGTGTATGAATAGTCAAAGTAGGTGAAACACATGTTTTGTTGCTTCTTAAGCAGTTCGAGCATATATACAATACTGTTATTACAGACCGCCCCGCGAGGCGAGCAGTGGAGGCAAATGCAACTCAAATGTGAAGTCAAAACATAAATTATCTGTACACAATGGGCCAACTTCGTCTATTCCCTTGGTGGAAATGAAAACGTCAGAATGTCTAGATGAAAACAATTACTATAACACTCTAGAAATATCGAGAAAGAAAATTCAAGTGAGCCAATTGGCAGATCATGTAAAGAGTCAAACCAGTTCAATGTTTATCAAGGAGTTTCAGGTGGGTTAAATAAAAGTACATCGAATTTAAGATTTATTTCAGGTATCTTAGCTCTGAAAATGCATCAAAATACAATAATTTAGCTGTAAATTGTCGAACAACTCTCCAAATACTACGTTCAATCCAAGGGTTATTTCTGTTCCCGGCTCAATTTTCATTTTGTTTTACATAGAAAATTAAAATTAGAATTTTAAATTTAGTAAGTTTCTTACTCCTGATAGGGTCAACTATTGTTATTCTGTTATTCCAAATGCATATGAAGTAAATACAAGTAAATTCAAAGTAAGATTCTATATTCATATATTATACGAACAGAATGATACTTTTTATTGTAAACACAGAAATTACCCAAAGGCCTACTGAAGCCCTGTACCGATGCAAGGAAACCAGAGAACCTCGCTAAAAACAGATACAACTCAATATACCCGTGTAGGTAGAAACAGTGTCACTTTATGAACATTGCAATATCTTATTGACTATTGGACAAAACATAATGAATGGCTGAGCAGCACATTTTATCGCATGAAGATTACCAACTATTGTAGCCACCTTGTCAGTCAGTCGTGAAATTAAGATCTTTTTGACATTAGGTAAATGTGTCTAAGTTAATGTATAGTATCCCTTCAGTTTATTCTAAAAGGTATGACGGAAACATGATTAGATTGGATATTCGATTAATTTTTTATATGTCTTAATCTTAGCAAATGTTAAGGATTGCAGATGTATTTAATTCAAAGCATCGTGACTATAGGTTATATGAATACATTATCTTTTTACTAAAATACGTACAATTAGCTACAGCGTATCTGCACAGTTTAAAAATAATAATGAGCTAGCTATCTAAAAATTTTAAATGCTGAACATTTACAATATGAATTTTTTTTATAAATTTCAAGTGTTCATAATGTCCAACTTCTTGATAATTGTACTTGATGTACAAGCTAGGTTTTATTTTAGATGATGATGATCGTGTCAAGCTGGCTTCACCTGGATCCGATTTCATCAACGCATGCTATATTGATGTAATATATTACATATAATTAAGTGTTATTTAATATCATATACATACACTTCTGAAGTATTATGACTTTAAGTTATCAATGAAAACATTACTATTAATATTTTTTTTGTCAGTATGTTGACTTTTGTGATTTTTATTTAATTTT
>CM037783.1:15692751-15742751 GCA_021229015.1 Solen grandis | reverse complement strand
CAAGTCACTTGATTCATGTCTTAACCTATCTGTTACGGTTTTTAGCTCGACTATTCGGAGAATATGAGAGCTATTCTACTCGCCCCGGCGTCGGCGTTGGCAGTCATATCTAAGAAACCAGTAGGTGTATTGCAATCAATCTTCACACAAGTCTTTCTAGGCACAAAACAAACCAAGAGGGACAACTCTTGATTGAATTTTGCTCAAATTATGGGCCTTTTTTGACTTAGAAATTTGCGTTAACATTTTTGGTTAAAGTTTTTGCAACTAAATTAATGTCATTACTCAGTAACCCCTTGGTGTATTGGGTTTAAACTTCACACAAGTCTTCCTAGGCATGAAATGGACCTTCAGAACCAAGATGAACAACACTTGCTAGAATTTTACTCAAATTATGGGCCTTTTTCGACTTAGAAATTTGCGTTAACATTTTTGGTTAAAGTTTTTCTGCAACTAAGTTAATATTATTACTCAGGAAGCACTTGGTGTATTGGATTTAAACTTCATACAAGTCTTCCTAAGCATGAAACCAACCTGCAGAACCAAGATGAACAACTCTTGCTAGAATTTTACTTAGATCATGGGCCTTTTTCGACTTAGAAATTTGCGTTAACATTTTTGGTTAAAGTTTTTTGCAACTAAATTAATGTCATTACTCAGTATCCCCTTGGTGTATTGGATTTAAACTTCACACAAGTCATCCCAGACATGAACCAAACCTGCAGAACTACAATTTTAATAAATTTAATTAATAAAATTTAATTAATTAAATTAATAAAAAATAAAAAATTATGAACTTTTTTTATTTAATACAATAACTATTAATTTAAATAATATTTAATTTAACAAGAGCTGTCCGAAAGACAGCATGCTCGACTATTTGGGTATTTGATAGCGACGCAATACCATTGTATTAAAGCAGCATTAAAATAATTTATGTGACTCAATTTAGCAGACATGCAACAAACCAGCGGAACTAAGATTTTAAGAAATTTTATTAATTAAATTTAATAAATAGTAATTAAATTTAATTAATTAAATTAATTATAATAAGTTTTCAGCATCTTGCCATTCACTTCAGAGTGATCTTGTGGCTTCTTCACCTTCTCCTTCCTCATTGGAGGTTAACTGTGCCACAACCAAAGTCCTCAGCATTGCCAGCTTCTTTGTGTCATATGTTTCCAAGGTACATCTGATCCCTGACTCATTGAACTCACCTGTATGAGGGATGATTCATCGATGATTTTCTGGATTTTGTAGCCTTTTCTGTGGAGTTTTTAAAACACCTGTGCCTAGTTCATTTGAAACGTGCTTGTATGCAGTTGTAAAGTGTCTCAAGTCTTGTCTTTTAATGCCCCCCACCCCCCAACGACCCCCATTGGGGAGCATATTGTTTTTGGTCTGTTCTTCTGTTTGTCACAACAAAACTTTAACGTAGCTATTTCCTCAGTACCACCTAAGGATCTTTCCTATTGGATGTCATTAAAATCTGCTTAGAGGTTTTGGAGGAGATGTCGTTCAAAGATTTTTTCTATTTTTAGCTCTGGCAGCCATCTTGGTTGGCAGATCGTAATGATTTTTAGCTATTTTTCCTCTCTACCACCAAAAGATCTTTCCTGTAAAATTTCATCAAAATCTGCTCAGCAGTTTAGGAGGAGATGGTATTTAAAGCAACAGTTGACGACGCACGATGGATGACGGATGCCTGACAAAGATTGATCACAATACCTCACCTTAGCACTTCATGCTCAGGTGAGCTAAAAATCCATGACAGTTATCCCCTATTGCCTACAGTTTGGAGTGGTGGTCATATATAAGTATTCCAAGTTTCAAAACAATACCTTAAGTGGTGCAGTGTAAAAGTGAGGTGGTACAGAAAACTTAACTGTTACGGTGAGACCCATGCCGACGCTCATGTGAATAGAATAGCCCTCCTTATTCTTCAAAAAGTCAAGCTAAAAATTAAGTTTGAAAATTTACAAAGGGCAATAACTCCAAAATTATGCAAATGAGAGTTTTTGGTCATAGCATTCCTTCTCATTGAAATCTATCCACATATGAAGATCCATCTTGATACTGTCCTTTTATACTTTTGAGTTATGGTCCGGACAAAAAAAAACACAGAGAGACAAGCTGAATCCAGTATGTATACCCCCCTAACAACTTCGTTTTGGGGTGGGGGGATATAATGAAACCAAATTAAAATTCAAGGCTGCTGCCTATTTTAACATCTGTTAATACTGGAAATGGTTTTGTTTATTTACATGTAGTTTTGCATAAAGCCTGCAGCAGTCTTCAAGGGAAATATTTTTTGTTTGTTTTATAAAAATTGTTGATGTACAAGTAAAAATATGGAATATATTTAAAAAATAGTTTAATATTTAAAAAAAGTGTAGGAGGAGTTAGACACACAAGATTTGTTCCCCATATATTCTATAAAGGGAAACAAGAGTGCCAGTGCTGCCACAATATACGCTGCCACAAAATGAACAGAGATAGAACCCTAAAAAGGCTTCCAATATGAAAGTAGGTCAAATAGCAGTATCAATATGAATCCTTTTTTCTTTCTCCGCATAACTACCAGAACCTTTATATCTCCTAGAAACACAAGTTGCTTGTTCTTTGTTTAAATACTTGCAACCAAATAAATACATTTAGATTTAAAGTTGCATCACAAATGATGTACATTTGAAATTTCTATGGGTCAACATCAAATGAGTTGCATTGACTCTCTAGAGGACTCTGATTCTAGGACTTACGAATCCTTGTCCAACAGCATTTTTTTGAAATCTTTTAATGCATCAGGGCATTCGGTAATGGGTTTTTCCTGTAACATAAAACAAAGTCAATACAACATTCCATTTAGTACAGGACTTAAAATAATATTTACAGTTATAACATGGACATGCTGATTATAATATATAACTGAAATCTAAACATTGAAAAGTGTTTATATGCCAGTTTTTATATCCTGTCAACAGAACTGACAGAAATACTTCATTTAAATATATCTAATTCAGGGTTTTCAGAGGTTATTTGATAATGTTTTATTTGAAATCTTAGCATCATTCAAAAAAACATTTTCAGAGTTATTCCAAGTTATTACAGTTCATGCTCAAACATCCTTAAGGGCTATCACTCAAACATAGACTCCCATATTGGATGTAATGACACCATGGTCATATCCAAGGATCCTAAAAACCGATTTTTTACCGGTTTTGACCGATTTTGATCTCAATCGACTGGTTCAGATTTCAAAAAGTACCAAAAAAATCGGTCGAAAAAAAATCCATAATCCTCGTCTAAAACTTTCAAAATCGGTCCAAACGGTTCATAATAGTCTCTCTTACACACCAATTGACCTACTTCTTGAATTTCCGGTGTGCCCTCGGGGCAGGTGTCAGTGGGGGTCAGGCAGGGACACCCGTCTAGGTCATTATTGGGCAGTTAAGATGAATGGATTGACGGTTTGTACTTAGCGGTTATTTGGACGGTGCCGTGTAATTATCTATGCCGTAATAATGGACCATTGCTTGTTTGCAAACTGTAACCGGTCGACTTTTAAATGCGGTTATTAATGGCAATATCAAAGGCTAATCAAAATGTTTGATCTCCTTAGTAACCAAAACGACTGCTTCCAACAATTTATTGATTCGTTAGAGTCATATACAGACCGTCATATACATGCACTTCCGGTAAACAAACTTTCGATTTCGTAGAGGTAAATATTGCAGAAAAATACCTTATTATGCCAACAGGATGCTGAAATATAATAAAAGATCTATTTTCACACTGCAAATGATTCAGGGTATGTTGATTGAAAATATCAATGTTATTTTTTTTTCGTTTTTTTTTCGGTTATGTTTTTTTTCGGGGGGGGGGGGGGGGGGGGGGTACGGAACGGAATTGTTGTAAAGGGGGGGGGGGATTTTGCCGTCGACCGGTTGAGATTCCAAAATTTTAGGATCCCTGGTCATATCCTTATATAATTATGTTGATCCTCTTGTTAAATCTGGCTAATATCAAATTACTTTTCAATTGTAAACAAATATTTTCTTATTCAGAAAAATCAAGCATACTCTCAAATCCATGTAAAAGTTCAGGCACTGGCAAGTAGGCTGAGTAGGAAAATACAGATGATAATTCAATAGGGCAAGTAGTTAATTTTACTCCTATAGCTTAATTACTCCTAAGCTAAAGGGTTGATAGGCCAGAAACTGAGTTCTTACCTTGGTCTAGGTCGATTTATACGTCGATGTTGTAGGTTTTGGTTTTATGGCTGTAGATCTCCTAGCTGGCAAATATGGCGGGCTGAGTTGATCTGCCGGAAGTCGCTCTACGTCACACGGAGCACACAAAGTGATGACGTCACCACACTTCTCCCCGTCCTAAAAGAGACCTCACACACGTCCTGGCTGCAGGGGGTGGTAGGACGGGTCTGGGTTGTGGGAGTCCTTCCGGCGTTAGAGACAGGCCCTGGGGAAGTCTGAGACAACTCCAACTGCCCCTAATGGATCCACCATGTGGTGCCTGAGACACCTGCTTGTAGTTGTCTGGGAGAGGGGCCTGAGACCCCTCCCTCGCTTCGCTTTCCGTCCCAATGAGCCTAAGGCGGCCCAGAGGGACCCCCAAAAGTGACCTACGAGTCAACCGAGGCCGGGGGCCTACGGTCAACGTACAGGCGCTCAGCATTAGCTGAGGCCTGTCTAAGGAGTTCTAACCAGGGAACTCCCAACACCTCTCCGATCCGGGCCGCCGTCATCCCAAGGAGAGCTGGGGTCGACCGCTTGTAGCCGCTGGGCGTGAAGTACGGGCTGTCCGTCTCCAGCAGCATACGGGTCTTGTCCATCCCCTTGAGTGCCTCCAGTTGGCCAGGGTGCTGGAACTTGGCAGCGACGGCGGTGACTCCGAAGTAGGTGTTCGGGAAGAACTCCAGCCACTGATCCATCACAGCCTTGGTGCCGGTGAAGCAGTGGAGATGTATCAAACGATCCCGTCCAACCACAGAGTGGGCTGCCAACTGGAACAGAAGAGACAGGATTGCCTCATCTGCGACGGGGGTCTGGCTCCTACAGTGCAACACCAGCACATGGTGAGGCTGCAGGGCAGAGAGCAGTGTCTGGAGCTTCCAGATCTGGTTGGCCCAAGTGGAGGGATCCTCACTGCGGTCTAGGCCAACCTCTCCTAATCCGACCACCTGCGGCTTAGACAGGAGGTCCCTCAGGGTCTTGAGGTCTGCTGGGGATGCCTTTTGCTTCGGGTGGAGCCCTATAACAATCGACACCCCTTGGTCGGTCCACAGCTGGAGTTGGTCTTCAGTGGGGTAGGTCTCTGGGTCGCAGAAGACACCAGTGACCCGTTCCACGGCCACCTCATATGGCTCCGCTGCGGCACGATGCCGGCAGATCTTCTGGAGAGACGGCTCTTTGATCCCCAAGTCCCTCATGGTCCTGTCGAGGTGACAGTGGCTGTCGAAGGCCTTGGGCATGGAAGGCAGCAGGTCCAGTTCAGCCCTTGTGAGGCTGAACTGTTTCCTCAGACTCTCCGCTTGATGGGGCTCTAGCATGGAGATCAAGAGAGTTAGAGATCTCCAGTGGAGCAGGGCTGTTATATGGTTGCCGCTGGCTCTCACCTTCAGGTCCTCGGGCACTGAGACTCCGAGTCCCTGGCAGAGGTCCCCCATCGAAGTCCTCAGCTGAGCTGACGGCTCCTCCTCTGAGTTTAGGGCCATAAGGTCCAGGTACGCCACCAAGTCCGTGAGGGAGCTGTGGTGTCCCAGAAGCCACCGGGCCACGATCTTTAAGGCTCCAATTCTCCGGCAGGAGATATCGTCCCCGTCGAAGGCTAGCTGGAACACTCCAGGGATGTGCTCCGCAAAGGCGTGTGATGCGGAGAAATCCCCATTGCATCCCCTCACTGGACACCTCCGGTGCTGAGCAACCTTTGGTGGGGCTGTTACCTTTGGTGCTGGTGGTGGTGGGGCCTCCGTCACCTGGCGAACGTAGGGCCGCTTCGCCTCAGGCCGGTAGCTGTAGTCCCTAGGTGGGTGAGCCTTCCGCTTCTGAGGGTCGGGACAGCGTTCACGCTGGTGCTGACCAGCCCCGTCTCTGGACTGGGCGTAACGTCCATGGCCAGACTTGTCCTTGGGATTGTGATGATCCCTGGGCTGGTCATCGGGACGGCGGTCCTCCTTCGTCGTCGTTGCTGAGCAACGCGGCACCTCCTCTGTTGGGGGCTTCTCCTCGTCTTTCCTGGGGCGGGCCCTTCGCCTCCTCCTCCTCTGCGTCGTCAGCTTCTCAGGGGCAGGGTCAGACAACACCTTGGCGTAAGATGGCCTGGCAGATGTTGAGGCGACGACCGGCGGGGTTGGAGTCTCCGCAACAGAGGTTGGGGTCTCTACAACCGGGGCTGCAGTCGTCACAGTTGCTGGGGCCACCACGGCGGTTTCCTCAGGTGGTGGGCGTTGCTGACCCTTCACGGGGCTGACAGGTTTGCCTCTACGGGGGGACGAGCCCGGAGTACTCCCTAACAGAGAGTCCTCGACGGCCGTATCTACCTCCATATCGGCTACTGATGCCAGGAGAACCTTGGTGGCCTCATTGGAATCCCCTGACCCTGTCACTAGCTGAGCCAGCTTCAGGGCAGGAACCAAGGCGCGTCGATCGGTCTCCTTGCGGATGGTCTGCAAGGGGTCCGTCATACCTGTAACAGGAAGCAAACATAACAAACCCTTTAGCGTACCCGCCGATGACAGTCACTGCACTTATATTTATCAATTCCAAGGCATCAGTTGGCGTGATGTCAACACAAGAGCCATGGTACCATTCCTGGCAATAATCACATTGAATCATAATGCGGCGCTGCCAGGGCTTCCTGCAAGAGCAATAGACCCTATCATCACCCCTAGCGGGCTTCGAAACCTCGCCTGGGTTTTTCTTCCAGTGTGCAATCCACTGAGGGATCTCACGGTCTCTGCAAAGTTTGAGACGGTCGTGGTTAGCCACAAAAACAGAGTTCCTGAGCTTGACCCGGAAAAGATAGGAGGACAGTTTTGCAACAATCACTCCAGGCCCTTTCCATTGAGGGGACAGTTTCTTACACTTGCCCTTCAGCACAGCAGTATCGAGGAGGTAAACTGAGTCACCTACCTCAAAGTTTCGTTCCATGATGCGGAGGTCATAATTGCGTTTCATCCGTTGGGATGTCATCTTCATGACCTTTCGGGCGGTTTCATGAGCTCTCTCCATTGTGGAGGTGAGCTCTTTCACGTGCTCCTCTGGGGACAGGTGCTTACCCCTGGGGAGGGGAAACATCAAATCCGCCGGGGTACATACTTCTCTCCCCAACATCATCTTGTTGGCTGTGAAGCCAGTCATACGGTTTACTGATGCTCTGAGGGCACCTGCTATTTGCTGCAGATGTAAGTCCCACTGTTTTTGGGATTTGCCCACAAAACAGCGAACTGCACCCATGAGGGTGCGGTTATAGCGCTCCACCTGGCCGTTGGAGGAGGGCCGGTAGGGCGTTGTCCGCGCCTTGTGGATCTCTAGGACTCTGCAAAGCTCTCCGAAAAGCTTTGACTCAAAGTTGCGGCCTTGATCTGAGATGACCTGGAAAGGATTTCCAAATCTTGAGAAAAAGCCATCGACCGCTGCCCTTGCAGTATCCTCTGCGGACTGACTAGGCACTGGGATGCACTCCACCCACTTGGTGAATTGATCGACAATCATGAGCACATGCTCGTTTCCCCGAGGCGTCTTGGGAAGAGGCCCCAGGAAATCGACATGCACTCTTTCCATGGGCGATCCTGCCTGATATTCGGTCATGGGGCACCTACCCTGGCGGGCAGTCTTTTTGTTCTGATTGCACTGAGCACAACCAGCCACAAAGTTGGAGATGTCTTTCCCCATACCATACCAAGCAAACTTCTCCTTCATTCGGTCTCGAGTGCGACTCTCGCCCTGGTGACCGGCAGAAGGGAGGTCATGGTTCAGTTCCATGGCCTTCACCCTCATTTCTACTGGCAGCTGGAGTCGTTTCTCCTCAGAATGCTTATCAGATTGATAGAGCACCCCGTCGATCAAAGACAAACTCTCCCTATTTAGCCAGTAGGACTTGGTGGCTGGGCTAGAACGAAAAAGAGCTGATGAATCAGGCACCTTCGCATTCTCCAGCCAGTCCAGCACAAGACCCAAGTCACTGTCTCTGCGCTGCGCCTCCCGTAAATCGGACACAGTGAAGCCCCAACTTTGTGGGGTATCACTAGGTGGATCCGGGCAGGGCTTTCCGTCCTGAGCTGAGTCCAGGTCCCCAAGGGGAGGATCACTGGTCCTGGGCCTGCCCCGGGTCGCTACTAGATTCACACTGGCCACCTGCTTAAATGTTCAGGCTTTTTCAAATGTGCATCCTTTTTAAATAATTGGATAGTCAACTACAATTTTATCAAACATAATAGGAATAAAAGTGTTCAGACTTCTTCACCCAAAACCATAATTCTTTTGAAACAATACTTTGACAGATTCTCTTCTCAATCTCTCTTTTCTACAGAAAACAAGTGTAGGTAGAACTGGCGGATACGGAAACGTATTTTGACCCCCACTATATTCTTTTGGAAAAGATATAAAATACTATGTTGAAACCTGTTTTATAGCTACATTTATAAATAATAACTTTGGCCAGGTGTTATTAATAGAATAGTATTTGTTATTCACATTTTGTAATGAATTTTAAATCTATTGTAGTTGTAAAATGATGACAACTTTTTGCATTCATCATTTATTTGCAACATTGTTTCTATAAGTTTAATCTGACTCAGCACTATTGATGAGTTGAATAAAATCAAGCACAAAGAGGACTTGGTTGTAAAAATTATAACATATACAGCAAGCGCTTTTTGTAATATTATTTATTTTCTATTAGATATAGTTTATCAAATTATGTCACATATGTATTTGCAAGAAGATGTAACTCTCCGAATAAAAAACTTAAATCATACACATCGGAGTTGTTATGAGGAAACACCATTTCTGATACTCAGGCAGATCATGGATAATCGTAATTTGGTAAGTACTGTTGTCTGTTTTATGCTTAATATTAACCGCATGGTCATGAACAAAAAGGTTACTTTCATTTGGCTATGGTTTCGGTTTAGAGTTGAGAATTTATGCCGAATAAGAATAGTACAAACTTTGCCTGTTTCTGCATGGCTCTGAAAACATCACTATGTACAGTAAGTGAAAACATTCAAAGTGCTCTTATCATTTTAACTACTTTCCTTTTAGGTTGATATGCAAATTTAAAACCATGCTTAATGTTGTCAGTGAAGAACAGTATTGTGTTGTACGTCCAATGTCTGCCCTATAGGCGCTCTATAATAGTCTGTGCACTGTACAGCATTAATCTTCCACCTATTTCTACCGCTCCTTTTTTCAGAAGATCTGAAATAGCGACTCCCAGACAAGGATGATTGGAGGAAAGATGAATGGAGGAGCGTGACAGTGGGGGAGGACGACTGAAAGGAATCCGATAACCGTGTCTTATGATAGACAGGACCCACTGGTCGTCCGTGATTTTCTCCCATTGCTGAATGTAGTGAGTGAGTCTGCCGCCTACTGGAAGTGATGGGAGGGGCAGAAACACTCTTCCTCCTGATTGAGAGTCTGGAAGCGGTAGAAAGGACGCACCCCTAGGGCTTACTTCTACCCCTCTGGCTGGCAGAGGTAGGAGGAGGAGGGGGTGAAGAAGGAGAGAATCGCGGTCGCTGAGGACCGGATTGGCGGGAACCTCTGGAAGAAGGATTACCTCTGAAGGAGGAGGATTGGGATTTACCCTTTTCCAAATCCTTAGAAGGCTTACCGCTAGGAGCCGATGGCTTCTTGGGTATCCTGAACTTAGGGGGAGTCGAAGGTTGAAAAGCCACCGCTCCATGCATCTGCTCCTCCCTGGAGGCATCGGCAACTTCCTTGATCCGTCCCCCAAACAGGGACGAAGAAGAAAGGGGAGCCGAACGAAGCTTATCCCGAGACGAAGATAGGAGAAGCTTGTTGGGGTCATCAAGGATGGAGTCCCGCCGAAAACGTGTCATCTCTGTAGACAGAGAAAGAGACAGCAAAATGGAGTGTTTTGCTGTCGCAGCCAAAGCTTCCAGAAGAAGTCGAACAGAAGGAGACAAGGCGTCCTTCTAATAGACCATCCTGTAGAACTCCCCCAAGTTCCGGACCTTCTGTCACAATGTCGAAACAGGGTTCTTCACGAGAATCCCTACGCTCTTCGTCTTCACGCTTGGATGTTATCCAACAACGAGTTAGACAGAAGAAATTTTCGACAACAGTTGCCTCTTATTATCTCTAAAGCCAGGAGACAGTCTACTCGATCTGTCTACCAGGCAAAGTGGAAGGTCTTCCGTGATTGGTGTATCGCACGGCAGATTAATCCGGTCAAGGCTCCTGTCAGAGAAATCGCTAACTTTCTAGTCTTTCTCTTTAACGAGAAAAAACTTGCGGTTAGTTCTATCAAGGGTTATAGATCCATGTTGTCTAACACTCTGAAGTTTCACAGATCCTCTTCCCTTGGTTCGGATCCTTACCTTTCGGAAATTATTCGTTCGTTTGAACTGTCTAGGCCAGTCTCTCGTTCGTTAACTCCTAAGTGGGATCTTTCTTGTGTTTTACTGGCTCTTACTAAGTCGCCTTTTGAACCTCTTTCTGAGGCTTCACTCCTTCACACAACCTGGAAGACTGTCTTTCTCATAGCGATGGCGTCTTCTAAGCGTCATTGCGAAATCCACGCCTTTTCTACTGAGGAAGGCTATTTACGCTTTAACAAATCTGATGGCTCTGTATCTTTGAGTTTTCAACCTGGTTTTCTTGCAAAAACCCAACTTCCGTCAGTCTGTTCTCCTCCTTTGGTTATTCCGAGCCTTGCAAGGTCTTGCACTAGGGATGATCCTGATCGGCTCCTTTGTCCGGTTAGAGCCTTGAAGTTTTACCTTCAGAAGGTTAAACCTTTAAGGGGTCGTCGTCTTCGTCTTTTCCTTCCGATAAAGGGGGGGGGGGCGAGGTTTCGGCAGCAACAATATCTCGTTGGGTAGCCTCAACTATCAAGTTTGCCTATTCGAATCTCTCGGATAGGGATCTATCCTTTTTAAGAATTAGACCACATGAGCTCCGTGCTTTGTCTGCTTCTTGGGCGTTCTTGAATAAATCTCCCATGGATGATTTCTTAAAGCGGCTTCTTGGAAGTCTTCTACTACGTTTTCTTCCTTTTATCTCCGCTCACTGGCTAACCAATCACAAAACCTTGCGGACTTGGGTCCGTTTGTAGTAGCTCAGACAGTCGTTTAGTTATTCTGTCTGAAGATTTTCGCTCTAAGCAAGAGCGTTATCCATTGGAAGCTTTGGTCGCCTTTTACTTCGGGTGTCGATGCAATCAAGGTTCTTTGTTAGCAACCTCCCACTTTAGCGACGAAGTCATACCTGAAGTAATAACAGGTAATGTATTTATGCTCTTAAAATGGAATTTTTGAAGTAAAATTAATTTTAATTAGTAAATACTTACTGTTATTACAGAGTCCCACCTCCTTCCCCGCTTGCTGGTGGTTGTATCCCTCGATGGCTTCATATACAATTGGAGAACGGGGGTTACACTTCCGGTAACTTGGGGGTTTTAGGGAATGGTTTATTTTGCGGACTCTGTTTTGGAAGCCGGGCGCAAATAGACACATACCTGAAGTAATAACAGGTAAGTATTTACTAATTAAAATTAATTTTACTTCAAAAATTCCATTTTAAAGACTTAACTTTAAACTTTCCTGAACAAGACGTACCTACATATTAAGAGTTTCATTTCAGAAACCATTTATTTCTTAATAATTGCATAGACTTTAACTTTAACTTCCTGATCGTTACCTCAAC
Source organism: Solen grandis (assembly GCA_021229015.1). Taxonomy (NCBI): domain Eukaryota; kingdom Metazoa; phylum Mollusca; class Bivalvia; order Adapedonta; family Solenidae; genus Solen; species Solen grandis. Next base: position 15,730,839 of record CM037783.1, on the reverse strand, counting down.
GGATATCATTCCTTTGTGGATACAACATGATTATTTGAAAATCTGTGCTAAAATTCAACATTGACTATGGCTCACATTGACGTATTGGACTATCTATTAGTACCTATGTTCTTGTTTTTAAAGCTACAAACTTGTTGTTTTTTAATACCTGTTTACAGTTTTGAAAGCGATTTTCTATTTCTTGAATTGAGTGGCAGTGTGAAACAAAATAGAAGTATTTCCTTTCTTCGTTGATCTCAGCTTTGACTAGTGATATTCATGTGAGCGATAAAAAACCACAAGGCTGAACTGATTTGAAAGTGATAATATATTTGGCGTAATGTCCTCTTCTGCCGGGGATATCAGTTCGTCAAATTCATTTGTTATATAAAATCTGCATACAGTACTTATTTTAATTCATCATTTGTTTTTATATGCCCATCTTAAGATGGGGCGTATTATGTGAACACTCACGGGGGTGGGCAGGCGGGCGGATGGGCGGGCGTGGAACATTTGTTGTCCGGGCTCTAACTTCAATACCGTTTGCCCAATCCTTTTTAAACTTTCCACACATGTGCATGGCCATAATATCTCGGATGAGTTCAATATCCAGCATTATCGCGTGAATGACTTAGAAGTTATGGCCCTTGACGTACACAGAATACTTGAAATTGTGATTGTCCGGGCGCTAACTTCAATACCGTTAGTCCAATCCTTTTCAAACTCTCCACACATGTGCATGGCCATAATATCGCGGATGAGTTCGATATCCAGCATTATCGCGTGAATGACTTAGAAGTTATGGCCCTTGACGTACACAAAATACTTGAAATTGTGATTGTCCGGGCGCTAACTTCAATACCGTTAGTCCAATCCTTTTCAAACTCTCCACACATGTGCATGGCCATAATATCGCGGATGAGTTCGATATCCAGCATTATCGCGTGAAAGACTTAAAAGTTATGGCCCTTGACATACACAAAATACTTGAAATTGTGATTGTCCGGGCTCTAACTTCAATATAGTTTGCCCATTTCTTTTCAAAGTTTTCACACATGTGCATGGCCATAATATCGCGGATGAGTTTGATATCCAGCATTATCGCTTGAATGACTTTGAAGTTATGGCCCTTGACGTACACAAAATACTTGAAATTGTGATTGTCCGGGCTCTAACTTCAATATAGTTTGCCCATTTCTTTTCAAATTTTCACACATGTGCATGGCCATAATATCACGGATGAGTTCGATATCCAGCATTATCGCGTGAAAGACTTAAAAGTTATGGCCCTTGACGTACACAAAATACTTGAAATTGTGATTGTCTGGGCTCTAACTTCAATACAGTTTGCCCATTTCTTTTCAAAGTTTTCACACATGTGCATGGCCATAATATCGCGGATGAGTTCAATATCCAGCATTATCGCGTGAATGACTTAGAAGTTATGGCCCTTGACATACAAAAAATACTTGAAATTGTGATTGTCTGGGCTCTAACTTCAATGCCGTTGGACCAATCCTTTTCAAACTTTCAACATGATTGTTTTAATAAGTAACATTCATTAACTAATGGGATTTAGGAGACAATAGTTTGTTTCTCTGAGCTATTTCTGAGAGTCCCCATACTGTGATGGGCATATTTTGTGGCAGTCCTGACCCTTGTTAGAGCAAATATTTAAGATTTGCAAACAACCATCAGGCAATACAAATATCATATGACATTGTGTTCAAACCGCTGTTTCCGTTGTCATATAGCGATCACATATTTTTTTATATTTAACGGGTTACATATAACTTTTGCATCAAATTACATCACTCCGCATCATGTGCGTGTATTCTTTATGTATGCATAATGTGTTGACCTCGAAGAGCTGGATTAAATGTTTTTGATTAAATGTTCATTTGATGTTGAAAATGTATTAGAAACACACACGTTAAATCCTTATTTTCTGTTATTATTTGAAACTATTTTCTTGGTGTTAGATTACAAAAGAAATTTGTTCACAGTCCGTTCATTCATGTTTTGTTTGTTTGTTGTTATAATCGTGATTTACTGTCACTATTGGTTAGTGATTGGAATCAGTCGAAAAAAATATTCGTCGATTAATCAGAGACAAAAGTCACTGATTAATTGATTAATCATGATTAAATACCAAATATACCATGTTTGGAGTAAATGCCTATTAAAACTCTCTTACTGTAAACATGAAAATAAAGTATTCTGTACTATATAGATTATATAGATATGTATTAGGTATAGATGTTTATTTCTCAAATATTCAAATACATGTATAAACATTGAACCGAGATAAAGTATAAGAGGTTACAACCAGAGGCCAACGATGTGCAAAGTGCAACTTGGCAAGTATCAATTTATCAAATTAATGAAATTACCCAATCAGATGCGCGTTGAAATATTAACAACACCCCCTTTTTTGGTCAATAATTCGTCAACGAATTATTTTCGTCGTCATCGTCACGTCAACCTGTAGCTCGTCACTGATTCGTTGACTTTATGATTAATCAGCTCACCACTACTATTGGTCATATGATAAAAAGAATCTGACATGTATTGTCATTTCATGTCAAATTTTACTAAATGAGTTCATAAAAATGTTATTAAGCTCGCCAGTGGCTTGCTTAATAGGCTCGCTTAATTACATTTTCATGAACTCATTTAGTAAAATTTGATATGAAATAACAATTCATGTCAGATCCTATATGGGAGTTTTTCAAAAAAAGTGCGAATTTTGACCATATTTTTTCAGAAAGTGTCACAAAGAAGTTAGTTTTTTTCTTGTAGTTTGAAATCATGTACATACCTTAAATTTGAATTAAATGGGCAACAGGGATCTCCTAGACCTATATTTTTACCAATTTTGATGATTCTATTGCAGAAAATTAAAGTTGTAATTCCTTCCTGTCACACTTTTATTTCTCTATTTTTTAGGTTAAAAAAAGTTTATTTTGATAATACTTTAATGTAAATCATGTAAATGTAATTAACTTAAACCATTAAAATAAAAAGAAAAATAATTTCAAAGAAAGTAAGTTTTAGATCTTTGAAATTAACAATTAAAACAAATATTTAAAGATATTTGGCGTGAAAAGTTGCATTTTATATATGCTTATTCAATGCTCAACATCAATTTTTTTATTATTACAATAAAGGATTAATTTTTTTTCATGATTTTAGTATCTGACATCTCCAATATTACAATGAAACTTAAAAACTTAACTTAAACTGTCAGTGACAGGAAGGAATACAGCGTTACAGGAAGGAACCTAGCGTTACAGGATGGAAAGACAAAAAAGACAAAATATTTTTTTTACTTTTTTAGCTCACCTGAGCACGTGTGCTCAGGATGAGCTTTTAGGATCGATGAATGTCCGTCGTCCGTCCGTCCGTCGTCCACAATTTGTTCGTTTGCACTCTAGCATCTTCCTTTTATGAGCAATTATCTTCAAACTTTAAAACAATGTTTATGACCATAAAATCTCGGCCAAGTTCGATTATGGCTGATATCGTACCATTAGGTCAGGAGTTATGCCCCTTTTAATATTCAAAAAATGCCATATTTCAAGTTGTTTACACTCTAGCATCTTCATCTTTTGAGCAATCCTCTTCAAACTTTATGGCAATGCTTATGACCATAATGTCTTGACTGAGTTCGATTATGGCTGAGATTCATCAATTAGGTCAGGAGTTATGCCCCTTTTAATATAAAAAAAATGCCATATTTCACATTGTTTACACTCTAGCATCTTCATCTTTTGAGCAATCATCTTCAAACTTTATGGCAATGCTTATGACCATAATGTCTCGATTGAGTTTGATTATGACTGAGGTCAGTTGATTAGGTCAGGAGTTAAGCCCCTTTTAATATAAAAAAATGCCAGATTACATGTTGTTTACACTCTAGCATCTTCATCTTTTGAGCAATCATCTTCAAACTTTATGACAATGCTTATGACCATATGGTCTCGATTGAGTTCGATTATGGTTGAGATCCGTCTATTAGGTCAGGAGTTATGTCCCTTTTAATAAAAAAAAAGCCATATTCCACTTTGTTTATTCTCTACCAACTTCATTTTTTTAACAATCATTTTTAAACTTGAAGACAATGTTTATGCCCATAATCTCACAATCGGGTTCAATTATAACTGATATTGACTTGTAAATTTAGGAGTTATGCCCATTTCACCATAAAAAAAGCCAGATTTCACTTTTACACTCAAGCATCTTTATTTCTTAAGCAATCATCTTTCTCAGGTGAGCGACCAAGGGCCATCTTGGCCCTCTTGTTTTAACTTTTTTATTGCTTGAACTTTCTTACAGATGTTAAACAGTAACAAGAAACTCTGCCATTATTTACTTAACACGTTAAAATCAGCAATATCTGCTGAGTACAAAATCAGCAATATCTGCTGAGTACAAAATCAGCAATATCTGCTGAGTACAAAATCAGCAATATCTGCTGAGTACAAGCCATATATCCACCAACACTGAATATACTTCTTTCTGTCAATCTGATGAAGTATCACGTCTGTTTGGGCATGCCTATAATGCTTGTTTGTATTTATTTTAACAATGGTTAAAAAAAACTGAGTAAATCTGGTAATAGTTTAACAAGAAAACATTTCTTAACTATAAAATTTTAATGTTTAAAAGATCTAATGATCATTTAAGTTTAACTTTGATCATTTCAAAATCTAAATAATTCATTTTTAACTATCATATTTGAACACTACATCAATAAACAATGGTTGGTCACCATTGTATGGCATCTTCTGATGACAGTAAAAAATCTAGTTGGTTACATGATAATAAACCATAACAGTTTTACTGAATATCTTCCCAATCCTTGAATACAAGATGTTGGTAACCAATTTTTTTTTTTTTTTTTTTTTTTTTTTAGTTTAACATTTATTGTCCCCGTAACATAGATAGCAGTGGGTCGGGGATCCATCCCACTGACCACCTTACAATATTTTATATGCATTTACAATAATAAAAATGTCAACTCCAGCATTATAGAAAATGGACATATGAATAAAATATTGAATAAAGAAGAAGAAGAAAAAAAGAGAAGTAGATTTACATGTTTCCCTTCATATTTATATATATGTAAACATAAATCTAGTGTGACATACAAGCAATAAAGATTGCTATCTGTGTTATATAAAATCACTTATATCAATTAAACATGATTACATAAAACTGAGCTTACAATTGTCCATCCTAGACTTGCATCTTCGGTGTACTTAGAACTTTTAAAAATCTCTATTTCTAATTTTAAGACTTGTTTAAAGCTATAAATGGTTGGTATCACATTTTTCATCTTACTTAAGTAAATAAATTTTTTCATGAGTAAAAACACTAAATCATATTTGTTGTCTGTTTCTCCAGATCCTAATATCACAAAAGAACTGTCAATGTTTATTGATGGTTCAAATTCTTTTATTTTATCAATCAAATATTCTATTATTGGTTTTATTTTTTCACATTTTGTCTCTTCCTCACTTTTACAAAAAGTACATACATTATCTCTTTTTATTTTCATTTTATAAAGAAGGGAATTAGTACCTAGTATTCTATGAAAATTTGGTTTAAACCCTTTAATTTTATTTTCTTATTTCGTATTTTTTGACAATTCATTGTAAACATACTTGTTCATATCAGTACAAGTAATAATAGGATTTATGTACACATTGTTTTGGGGATTCTGAAACAGAATAACAGGAAAATTATTAAGTTGTATTTTCTTTTTCTTGGCATAGTTGAATATAGCAGATTTTAAACTATTTATTTTAAATAAATTTTTTTAACTATCATATTTGAACACTACATCAATAAACAATGGTTGGTCACCATTGTATGGCATCTTCTGATGACAGTAAAAAATCTAGTTGGTTACATGATAATAAACCATAACAGTTTTACTGAATATCTTCCCAATCCTTGAATACAAGATGTTGGTAACCAGATGTTGAGATACTCACTTGAGGCTGATCAAGAACTACAATTACATTTTCCATCTGGTACCAACATTCATCTTTGATTAACTTAGGCCAGTAAAACTCATTTTTTGATTTTCCCACTTGATGGAGGCACCTGACAAATACTTCACTCACACTAACATCAGTTACTTGACCAGGATAGGGTTTTCCATCATACCTAACAGCTACAAATTTGTTTAGCAAAAGAGATGTATTTTCCCTGAAGTCATGTTCAGAGTCCGTTTCCATACTGTTAATATTCAGGTCTGATTTGGAGGCACAGGAAATCAGTTTATTGGGCTCTTCTGTACTGACAGAATCGGGTGGTGCAATTGGTAGTAAGGGCACAAAATGATTTGGTACCCAGTACTCATCAGACATGTCATTCCTTGTGCTTGTCCACATGATATGAATGGGGTTATCTGAAGATTTAATTCTAGGGTATATCATGCGATGCAGATGCTGCCTTACACCAAGATTTTCCAGTTCTGGATAAACAGAATACAGTGGAAGTTGCAACACACTAGATAATGCAAACACTTGCCATATACCCATGTATGATTTTGGTGTACAAATTGACATGACCTCAGCTTCAAAAATCTTTATCTTGTTTTCAGACAAATCTATGCCTGGCACATAAAAATCTGAATACATGGCAAATCTTTTAGCCAGGTTAGCTGTGTTATGGATAAGACTTGCACCTTTAATAAGGTGTTCTTGTGACAAATACAATCATCATATGTACATAGCTCATGTATGATGCACACTCTGGTTTCATCAGTATGATCTGCATAACCAAAGAGGAAAACACTACCACAAGAAGGTAGACAGTCACCATCAGATTTAACAGTTACTGGATATACCTCAAATTCATTCGGTAAATAGTCAAAAGCTAAGTTGTCAAGGTTCAGTTTTTCAGTAACCATGTATCTTTGTTCAGCTTTTAACTGAGGGAGGTTAATTTTACTGATTTTTTGTTTCAACACATCATATGATTTGCAGGTCTCAAGTTCTTTCAAAAGTTTTCCAAAATCTGTCTGTTCCAATGAGGAAGTTTCATTTTCAGATTTATCAATTGAACATTGTTTTTTTAATTCCTTAAATAAATTCAATTATTAACACTGTATTTTCCGTTTTAACTTGGTGAATGCCAAGTGTTCCTGGAACAGGCTTCAATTTACAAGATGACAGAATATCTGAAAATGTATTTATCTCATTCTGCTTAACTTCTATCAATTTTACCTTTGTCCTTTCACTGACTTTCTCCACAAAATCTTTTGCTGACATTACATCACCACCATTCAGTACTACAGTGGTGCTAACGTATCAGTTGTCAAAAAATACGATTGGAATACGATAGAAATACGGACGATAAACGATATGCGATATACGATCTGCGATATGCGATGTGCGATAGCAGGTCTGATTTACCTTTACGATTCATTACGATGCGATGCGTTCTTTGTCTGATACCATACGATTTACGATCTGCGATATACGTTATGCGATATACGATACAGGATAAGTACGGTATAAATGGCATTTTTTACAAGTGTATACAACTAGATTTTACAATAAGTTCAAAAATATGAAATATCAACTAAGCTTTTAACAATATTTATCACAAGCCGTGTTTTCATCTGTAATAAACAGCGGAAATAAACAAAACGGGAAACAGGAAATGGGGACAAACTAAATTGCGGTTCCTCTAGAAATGTTACGGACTCTGTTGTCTCCGTAAATAACAACCTAAGCACGTGTAATGAAAAACTGTTGTTTTTTTTCCTAACGAGGACTCATAAAAAATGTATTAATTATGCTTTGTTATTATGTGTTTTGATATTAATCACATTAAAAAAACAAAACAAATGATACCAGCAATCATCTAATATCTAGTACACTGTCATTTGTGCTAATTAAAACAATATCTTAGGGCATTTTTCAAACTTTGCATTTAACCCATCAAACATAAATGTATATATAATTTATTGGATGTATCAAATATCAAAAGAACGCGAGTGAGTGTGGGAGAATAGCACCGTATCTATTTTCTTATTAGAATATTCGTATATATTACAAGTAGGTAACTGTCATAGGTATAGATTTAATATAAATATGTTTTCATATACTTTAACCAGAAGCTCGGAAAATCATCTATTGTTTTAAAAAGCCCTAGCCCGAAGAATTGTTGTTGGAAATTGACCTTGGTAATTAAACAATTAAATACATGTACATTAACATGGGTCGAAAAGCTATCTTTGTCGAAAAGATGCCATGACTGAAGAGGCCGCCGTTTAACCGGGTATTCGTGAGAAATGTCATACGCCGCCATGCGTATACAGTTTAATATGATTTGTTTCGTTAATCGAGTACAAGAATAAAAAAGTTGCCAAATCGGTTATATCTCATTTTGACTACACCCAGTTCATCTACTGTATAAAGTTATTTCACACCTTTCCAGACATGTTTCCAGATTGTCTAACACATGCATTAATACATGTAAGGATATATAACTAATTGTCTCTTATTAAGTAGGGAAATATCATCATGTGTTGGGCTTTCAATATTTTGTAATGATCCATGGTTTTGACCAAGTATTATTGTAAAAATTATTTAAATGTAAAGTATTTAATATTTCATTAAATATTTATGATATAACATTTATATTGTGTGCATATGTATCATCCCCGCACTAATTCACTGTGTCTTCCGCATAAATATGCATTCATCTCTCTCTCTCTCTCTCTCTCTCTCTCTCTCTCTCATCCTATATTTTGAGCTAATGGTCATTAATGTTATCATGTATGTGGTTTCGAGACACATTTTAATTTGCAGAGATTTTGATTTGTAGACACAATCGGTTTCAATCGGAAGAACAAATTAAAAAAAAAAAGTCCATTTAAAATCTGTGTATTTTACTCGCCGTTTTAACAATCAAAATATTTTAAAGAATACCATATGATTCGCTCAATTGTGATATAAAAATAAGTCCATAAGTCACACACATGTGTGCCCGCACACTCACTTACAAATGTATTTTTGATACATGTATCATCATTATCATCATCATCATCGTGTACATTTAAGATTTTTTTTTCTCTCTTCGAAATATATTCTGTGCCTCATACCTAGATTGGAAACAGTTTTATTATTATTATTATTCTATGAATATTGGTGTGTTTAAAATAGAATTTCAAATTATTGCTAAAAATTGTAATCTTTTAGTACCGGAAATAACATTCACTCTGTGTACATGTCAAAAGTCTTCTCCTCTGGGGGTGGTATTCCGGCAGCGGCGAGACATAAAGGTGACATATCCGGTCAAAATAAACACATGCTGTGCCTGCTGATAAGAACTTATGGCACGCCTCCGGTATTGCGAAACACACTTTTTTCACTTAATTATACATAAAAGATTAGGGATATGCAAGAAAATGTTCTAACCTATTATATCTCTATTTTATATAACTGTAATAATATGGAAATGAGATCTTTAGCGAACTGTAATAATATGGAAACAAGATCATTTTCTTTTAACTATTATCATGTCAGTGAACTCTGTGTTATCACGGAATAAAATACATCAATTATTTTATAACAAATCTTCCATTCCCATGTAGGTTTTATGTTTATTTTTCTATTGTTATGGCTTGCAATAATTCCTGGTTTATCATATTAAATATTAAGACATAGCAGTGAAGCATATCATGAAAATGTGGTCCCGTTTTATCATTGTTTTTTGTTTTTTTTTCCATATGAAAGAGACTGTTGTTAGATACAATTAAGTTCGGGTGTGATACCCATGCTAATTTCGCAAAACAAAAAAATGCTCTTCGAAATATACGTGTCCGAGGTATAGCACCGATATACTGTAAACATGTTCCTGTGTAGAACTAGTACTTAGAGCTCTGTTTTCTCAAAGCAATACCTATGCATCTTGTACACATCATATACATGTACGTATTTGGATTTACGCGATCATCGGAAAAAAATGCTCCGGTTTGGATTTTCAGTCTCCACCTACCTGAATTTTGATTATCTCCGTACTGATGAAAAAGGGAGAAAAAAGAAACATAATTTGCACTCATTCATCCAATTTTTTTGGAAGTATGTGTGCGTGCGCGCGTGTGCGTAATGAAAGAGAGATAGAGAAACCTAAATAAAATAGGAAATAATTAAATAAATAAGCTATATTCGTAAATTACATTATCTTTTGTTCACGAATTCATTAAATAATAAAGAAAAATGGGCATTCGAGTAAATACAGCGGTAAAAAATGTCCCGGGAAATAAATAATTACACGAAAGCAACATTTCGGACGATCTTGCATAAGTAGGTAAGTTTTAATTTGTTAGTTTTTGGACAGGTTAATAAAGCAAACATTGATCAAACATATTTTAAAATTATTCCACTTTAATACTGATATAGTCACAAAGCTATATTAAAGGTATTTACGTCTCTGATATAGTACTTTTCACACGTGCATCAAATTATATAACATCGCATGGCGTCTGTTCCTGAAAGTCACGTAGGCCATAACACATGTATAAAATAATAAAGTAAAAGAAATATAACTATTGCAATTGGTTTTAAATCCACCATTAATAAACTTAAGCAAATATTAAATTTAAAGACACGAAGATTAATTATTTCTGAAATATCGATGGTGTCCCGTAACTTAAACTGTCCTAAACCACTGGGTGGTTCAATACGATATACGTTATGCGATTTACGATATACGATTACCGATATACGGTTGCCTTACGATGCATTTTTATGCCTAATACGATTGAATGCGATAGAATACGATTCCATACGTTACGATACGATTGAGTAATATATACGTTACGATACGATGCGATACGAACGATATACGCTATTTTTGACAACTGATACGTTAGCACCACTGTACTCGGTTAGCTATTCTTTTCACAACTGCTCCAATACCATCAGGTATTCCGCGCCCATGACCAGATTCATGATAGTTCCATGTTCCTATCATCCCCATTGCTTCCATTTCATGTGAGAAGAGCTAAAAATTTCCCTTTTGTTTGTACTGAGTGACTGGGCCATCACTGAATATATGAAGCCTTTGGACTTGAGGATTGTTTTGTTTCATTTCCTGCAATATTGGCTTTAAATGACCCCACACACCTGCTGGACCATGATCCAAAGAATCGGACACTGTTGTAAATGTACAACCTGGCCTCTGACCAACATAGTAAATACCAGTGTGTAATGACATTTGTGGTTTTGAAGCACCAAAATGCATAGATTGGATTTCATTTCCCATTTTTCCAACATAATTTTCTGAAAAATCTACACTTATCAAAGCCTCACTATCACTAAGGGACTCTTTTAACTTTCGATAAAGATGTAATATAGTATGTAATATAGTAAACTGAAGTCATAAAAGTAAACTTACTTTACATGAGTCAAGTACAAAAGATTATGTGTAGTCAGAATATCTTAACTAAGATTTTTAAGGGGGTAGAGGAGACTAACGTTTACCCCTTGGTTACCTTTAGAGCCATCAAAGTTGTACAGTTTAATCTGTTATGAAAAAATATGATAGCCTCATCCAAAGTAAGTGCCCTTTAAAGAATTGATTCAACTATAATGTAAGAAAGAAGAAGAAAAAAAGGAAACGGGATTAAAAATATCTCAAAACTTTGATCTTAAGACTTGATAAACAAATCCCTAACATTAAAATAAAAAAAAATACCTATAAATATTAATTATTTCTTTCCTGTCACAAGAGGTTTCTTTCCTGTCACAATATTTAACGTGATAGGAAAGAATGTGACAGGATAGAAAATAAATGCATTATATTTAAAAAAAATAATTACTGATCCCTTTTCAAGTTCATTTGGTGGGAAATATTTAAATTGCACATTATACTGCTAAATATGAGACATGGTGTTTAAAATTTAAGAAAAATATAAAACCAAGAAACATCATAACAGGAAGGAAAATTAAGATGTACTCACCTTTACAACCAGCTGTAATTTTCATGAAAAATTGTATCTTACAAATCCCCATGGTTTAAACCATGTGCCATTTTGTTTCTGAAAAGGGAGATTACTGAAAAACACTTAAAACATTGCTAACAAGGGACTGGTTATTATTTATGGGAATATTTTACCCTGTTGTGACAGGATGGAAAGGGAATTTTGGACAAACTTTGGAAAAAAAAAAAATTATGAAATACAGTATATATTTTGGATTTTATAATAAGAAAGTCCTTCTCTTGAACTGTTTTTACCATAAATTTATATGTTTTTGTGCTTTTTTGAGGTTTTAAAGCTAAAAAAGTAAGTAATTTTTAAATATTATGAAGTATGACGCCCATTTTTTCACTGTACAACTAATATTCTTAGCCTGTATTTTTCAAACTGATTGTTATTTTCTATATGAAGTAAGTTATAATTACAAAAGATATATAAGAATAACACAAAACAAAAGAAAAATAAACAAATAAAGCATAAAAATATTGATATAATTGTCGGACATGGAATTCGCACTTTTTTTTAAAAACTCCCATATATATATATATATATATATATATATATATATTTGACAAAGCTGTCAAAAAATTTATTTTTTTTAAAGGGTTAAAGCAATGGTATCGCAATGCATTGCAATATTAACCCAATAGTTGAACTATTGCAATCAACATACTGACTATCGATAGTATCGCAATAGTCATTTTTGGGGTCAATGGTCAGTCCTAATGCTAATGAGCAAAAAAAAAAAAAAAAATCAAATTCGTCTGCTCCATAGCAGTTTCGGCCATGTGCACCAACGTACCAAACTATTTTCGTACTTGAAGGTAAATAAAAAAAGCTTACGGCTGTATAAAGGGTAAATTTCTTATTTTCTTACCGCCATAACGGTTTGGACAGGAAAAATTACGTCAGAAATAAATGAAGGTTTTTCAGGTTTTTCAGGTTTTTCTTCTATTTCTTAATTATTTTCACAATAGTACATTAAAAAACACGAAACTTTGTTTATTTTCAAGGCATGAACGATTCCAGTTGGTTTCAATGTACATTGTAAATCATTGTATTTGGGTATTTTTTTTAACCTATGCTGAAAATGTTACAGCATTTGTCCAGAAATATGCATGTTTCGGTTACATTTTCTAAATACAGGGAATTCATTAATAATATGTTTTATTTTCAGATAAATGAGACTTACAAACTTCAGCTGTTTACACATGTTTCACACATTTATGTTAATCATAAGACACAAAAAATGCATATTTTCATGATGTAACAAAAAAGTGCTGGACACAAAAAACACACCCATATATAAAAGGCTTTGTTTAATTGAATGCAATTGAAAAAGAGCTAATAGTTACACATTATGGACAATAAAACTAATGTTTTATGTCACAAAGTGGTACAACTCTGTAAATAGTTGTACTAGAGACATAAGGCCCTTGTCACATATCAAAGCAAATATTTCAAGTTTAGATTGGATCCTGCTGATGATAATCAAGATAAGTATTGAAAAATCTTAGGTAAAAAAGGGACATTGTTCTGTAAATGCTGGTTTACAGTTATGTTTCTATTCTTGTTGGGCACATGCATGTTTTTTATTAACCAGGTTTTCAACTAGTTGAAACCTGGTTATTAGAATGCCGAACGTCGTTGGGCGGGCGGGCGGGCGGGTGGGCGGGCGGGCGGGCGTCAAACTTTCGTTTCCGCTCAATAACTTAAGTTAGAATTTAGATATAGCAATTATATTTGATGGGTAGATACCTTATGAGAAGAGGAAGGTTGGGATTGCTTTTCAGATTAATCGGGTCAAGGTCAAGGTCACAATGGTTAAAAATAGATTTTTTGTTTCTGCTCGATAACTTGGGTAAAAATGAAGGTATAACATTCATATTTAATAGGTAGATAGCTTATGGGAAGAGGAAGGTTTGGATTGCTTTTAATGGTAAAAATAGATTTTTTGTTTCTGCTCGATAACTTGGGTAAAAATGAAGGTATAACATTCATATTTAATAGGTAAATAGCTTATGGTAAGAGGAATGTTGGGATTGCTTTTCAGGTAAATAGGACAATGTCAAGGTCACAATGGCTTAAAATAGATTTTTTGTTTCCTCTTGATATCTCGAGTTAGAATGAAGGTATAGCATTCATATTTGATAAGTAGATACCTTTAGGGAAGAGGAAGGTTGGAATTGCTTTTCAGGGAAAATGGATCAAGGTCAAGATCACAATGACTAAAATATATTGGAAAATGGATCAAGGTCAAGATCACTATGACTAAAATATATTAGAAAATGGATCAAGGTCAAGGTCACTATGACTAAATATATATATATATATATATTTTTTTTTTTTCTTTTCTGTTTGATAGCAGCTTGCTATGAATGCTTTTGTTTTTATGCTTCACTTATGCTTTTCTTCATTTACATAGTTGCGGTGCCCTTGCTATCTTGACAAATATTATACAAATGTCTGATTGCTAGAATTGCTTAATAAACCTTCAATAAGAAATAAAATAAATGCATTTGTATCAGTCTTTGGATAATTCCTGTAGGTTGCTTTTCATGTTTTAAAATATCCATAATTTCCTTGAACTAACATTTAATTTTGAATCTTGTATTTTACCCTGCACTGATATTGCAGGTCAGAGACAATTACCCTTTGACAATCTGATTTCACACCTTTGAGCTTGTTTTCATGTAACATATAGTGACACATTCTTTTATTTGCTTAAATTCCTTCTTCATTTCTGAATGCATTCTGCCCAAATCTACACAGTATGGCCAGTACATAGTGACTTGACCTATATTGTCAATTTAACCATATTTCTTAGAGTTATGACCCTTATTTACTCTTCATCCATGTAACATAAAGTATTAATGTTCTTTGGTGATCATTTTATAAATAAAATCTTCATTTCGAATTGGATTTTCCATGTTGAAAACCTGGTTTTGTGACAGTCCCTGTCGCTTTAAGCCTTGTTTAATCTTAATTCCTTTGATAATGTTCAAGGTATTCACAGTTATGAAGCAACACGATGTTCATTAAACCACCTTATTCTTCATGCTAACATGAGGGCCATGATGATCCTGAATTGCTCAACTGACAGAACATGCCTGCTCTGTACATTGTTTTCAAACAATTTAAAAGGTACACATATTGTATATGAACTTTCATATCAAAATGTAAGTCAATTGGTCAATGTCAGTTATATGTCATACAAGAATATGAAAAATCAAGTGACGCCTAAGGCAGGGTCAATTTTAAAATAGGTAAATGTCTCGTACCAAATATCTAAGCCTAGTGATTTATGAGTAAAAAAATTTCCCTATGTATTTGTAAAATTTTCATGACCCGTAAGACAGGCAAATTTTGACCCCCCAGGTTAATGATTTAGCTATTGAGTCAACTTGACATTGCTACATACCAAATATCTAAATTCTAGGCTTTGTGGTTCCTGAGATATGTTTAAAGTTTTTTGTCCTTTTGGTTCCTATGGCAACCAGAATACTGATCAGCTTTGATGAAAAAGTTAAGGTACAGATTCAAGGAGGCACATCCCATGCAAGTTTTGTCAACAATTTTGATGTTTACACACTAGAGGCCACAATTTTGATCCAATCTTCCTCAAACTTGGTCAGAATGTTTGTCTTGATGATATCTTGAACCCTTTCGAAAATGGGCAGGGCCGGACCAAAAAGTAGGTCAAAAGGTCAAATCTTAGAAAAATCTTGTTTACACACTAAAGGCCACAGTTTTGATGCAATCTTCCTCAAACTTGGTCAGATTGTTTGTCATGATGATATCTCGAACCAGTTTGAAAATGGGTGGGGCTGGATAGAAATGTAGGTCAGTAGTTCAGATCTTAGAAAAATCTTGTTTATACTCTGAGGGCAACATTTTTGGTCCAATCATCCTCAAACTTTGGTAGAATGTTTGTCATGATATCTTTTGTGGATGGGGTCAGAAAATTCCTGAACATTGTTTCACCTCATCATCTTAATTCTAAAGCAATCTGTTTTATACAGGCAATGAATGATACTTTTCTCAAGTGAGCGATCTAGGGCCATCTTGGCCCTCTTGTTTAAATTTCATATGAAATGAGGTTTATCAAAATTAGAACTATCACTACAGGTGATCATTACTACAATATGTATGCTTGATTCTTGAGATAGTAAAACAGAAGCAATGGCATAAAAATACACCAAAAAAAAAAAAAAAAAAAAATGGAAATTCAACATATTTTTTATCTGTGATTCATTAAGAATAAACCGGAAACTGTTTTTCTATTTTATCAACAGTGACCTATGATGTTGACTCCACCAGACCCAAGTTTTGTCTTCCCAGAAACTACCTAAACAGCAAGTCTCATTGAAAATATCTCATTCCTAACTACAGTTATTGAGCAGAAACTGTTTTTCAATTTAGTTTCAGTGACTTTAACCTAGAACCCACTTGCTCAAAGTTGAATTTGACTTGTATCTTGAGAAGTTACACCTGTGTACCAAAATTATTAAAATCTATAGAGCCTGTCTGGAATTATCATCTGATGATTGTTTTTCTATTATAAGTGACATTGACCCAACCAGCCCAAAGTCTAACTTGACCTGTGTTACCATCCGGAAACAAAGAAGCTGAACCACTGACCCACACAAGCTAGCTCCTAGGCTCCCCCTCCATTTCTTTGTAACTGAATTAAATAAAAGTGCTTAAGTTAACTAAGAAAAAGAAGAAGAGAAATAAAGCTGATGTACTGCCCCTTTTATAACACAGATCTTCCTACAAAATATCCAATTAGTAGCATTTATAATATGATTTCATGACAGTTATAGTCAGATAACGTGGGGCCTGCCTGGTAAGCTATGTTGAACCATAAAATTCACAAATGGATCAAACAATTCTTCTCAATGATAATTAATCTTTCTTCTCAATGATGATTTATTTAAGAAATTGTCTTTGATAGTCATTTGTCTCTCGCATTTGATTAAAAACAATAAGGGATACGTAGTCAATCACTTGTGTATAAGAAATAGTCATTACTGATTAGATGACTGGTTAGGCTGACCGACACTCAAAAAATAAGCCTGTTGAAATAGACTTTGAACAAATAAATACATGTACAAGGCTGCCTGCACCCTATACTATTGAAAAAAAAGGTTTGCCCCAAACCAAAATTGCGCGCTTAAATTATGCTTGCGACAAGCATGCAGTAAGCGTGCAACTGCCACTCATTAAGCGTGCAATGATCCAAATCTTTAAGCATGCACAAGCTTGTTAAATTTCAAATAGCAGTCTTACATGCCAGCGCACGCTAGTATTTGGAACCATCACTAGCTTATTTACTAGCATGCGCACGCTTAATTCTGCTTGCTTGCGCATGCTTACTGCACGCTTGTGCAGGCTTGCTGCGCGCTTGTCGCTTACTTGCTGCACGCTTGTCACTTGGTCGCTGCACACTTGTGCAAGGCTTGCCGCACGCTTAAGCATATTTACCGCGCGCTTGAACATACTTGCTGCATGCTTAAGCATGCTAGTTGTGAATTTTAGATTCACATCCAAGCATGCAATTGCTTACCGCACGCTTATGCACACTAGTTGAACGTTAACTTGCTGATGTTGACATCTCTGCGCGCTTGCTTCACCTATTAGATTTGATTAATAGCTTGTTTTACTGAAATGTAAGTAGAATGAAAGCCAATTTTATAAAAATGACAAAATAAAAAACAAAGAGTATGTTAGAAGTAAAATTTTAATAATTATCTTTTTTTATAAATGAGTTGTTTTCATTTTAAGAGATACATAAAAATATGGTCATCTGTTCCTTAACCCTTTCCCTCATAGAAGACACCATGAAAAGGCCTACGCTTTCAGCATAAAACTAGATCAGCCTACAAGTAACTTGCAGGCTGATCAGGTTTTATGTTGTTCACTGCTCCTTAGTTGTTTTGTAAGGAGGATTTCACAATTAAATTGGGTAAGGTTTAACTGTATATTTCTTCAGATCAGGTTTAATATGGTACCTATTGAGTGTATGAGGGAAAGGATTAAAGGACTGAAAATACAAAATATATACACATGCATGATTCCAGTGGAAAAAAATAGAATATAAGTATCAATAAATAAATAACACATGGTACAGCAGTAAGAATAACAACGAACTCAACATATTATTTACAGTATAAATGAAGTATATACACTCAGAGCTATTAATTGTAATGATGATTTTACAATTAAATTTGGTAAGGTTTAACTGTAGCTTTCTACAGATCAGGCTTTATATGGTAACTATTGATGGCTTCAATATGAGTGTATGAGGGAAAGGGTTAAATAACTGAATATACAAAATATATATACATATGAATGGTTCCAGTGGAATAAAATCAATTAATTAAAATAAAAGTATCAATAAATAAATTATCACATGGTAACATGGAACTCAACAATTTATTTACAGTATATGAATAAGTATAATATTCTTATAGTATAAGAATGAATATATGTACACACAGAGCTATTGACAGGATTTTTGTATTTTTAAGCAGTTTTCCAAAGCAGTATTTAGAATAATTGATTGGAAATTGGAATTTAATGGAAAAACATGTATTTTTTATGCCTGAAACTAAGGGTCAAAATCAGAATTGAAATAAATAAAATATAATACATAAATACAAAAATGTATTGCCTATAGCTCTGTACATCACAAATTTGTCCTTGTGGAATTGGTGAACAGCTAGATACTTTATTTTAAATTGCCAAAAGAAATTTATTTTTTTAAGGAACGTCGTGCTGAAGAGCACTTGCTGTTCATCAATTCATTAAAACAAGACCAAGACATGGCTGGCATGTCCCCCTTAAACTTAGCCAAAACAAAGTCTCTGATGGCTGAAAGTACTGTTGATGGCAGGGGTGTCAACGTCTGTTTGGCGTTGTGGGCCCTCCTCTTTCCCTGTGCACAGGAAACTGCCAAAACCTCCCTGGAGAAGAAGGAGTCCAGGAGAGCAATTGACAGTTTCCTGGCCGTGGACCCCATCAGGATGGCTGTTGAAAGACTGGCCGTGTTGATGTAGACCTGGTGGTGGGGGACCAACTGAACCTTCTTGACGCCAGATTCCTAATAAAACATCCATGGAGTCATTGTAATGATGATCTTAATAAAGTTAAAATACAACTTTCAAAAAAGTCAACACTCACTTCCCCTTCATGCATTATAAACAAAAAATGTTATAAACTTACAAAAACAAACTAGAACCGCAAGCGGTATCTCGGTTTTCGCTTTTAACCTAATCAACTTGAACACTTTATTTCAACTCAGCCACAATTTTCAATATGAAACAGAACGAAAAGGTTTTTGAAGACCTCTCATTTGCACAGTTTTTTTTTTTTTTTTTTTTTTTTGCAATGTTAGAACATTCAAACTCTTCTAGCGCATATATTTTCCCATACCCTGTCCCTTGTAATCCATCCCATTCTGTGGTGCAGTCAACAAGGAACAAAATGCTGAAAACCGCATTTCAATCAGACTTTAACATTTTGAGTTATAAGCAAAAGAGTGATTTTAAGCAAAACGCCCTCTAGCGGCAAAATTAGAAACAAAATTGCAAAAACAGCAAATAGTTCAAACAAGTATATAAGTCGCACTAGTCAAACTTTTTATTCTTATGTATCAGAATTTGAAGCATAAAACCTGATTTACAATTATTCCAAAAAAGGATCAAACTTTGGACTGCCGTATAATGACCAAATCAAGTCCGATCTTCAAAAACTAAACATTACTAGAAAGAGCTCTTTAAGAACTAAAACTTTTGTTCATATACTCTCAATGAAATATTTTTAGTTTTGGAGCTATTTGTGGCCGAATAAAAACACAATAATCGTAATATGACCTTGACCTTTTCAATTCTTTTTTATTTTTTGAATTGTGAGGCCCTTTCAAACATAACAATACATATCGTGTGAAAATTTCATGAAGAATGAACAGAAAATAAAGTCAGGAGCGACAAAAACATGTTTTTGAAATTTTAATTTTTCCTAAAATTTAGTGAAGTTTGACCGTTTCTAGAGGACAAACCACGCATTTCCTTAATTCGCCATCCCATATATTTTGTGTGTATACGTCTTTTAATGGCATGCCGGAGATGGAATTCTTCTATCTGATCTCTAACAAAAACGGATAGGTTTTTCGTAGACCTACCCTCATTTGCACAGTTTTTGTTTTGTTTTTGTTTTCTTGCAAGGTTCGAACATTCAACCTTCCGTAACTTAAAAGCTTTCAGCCACACAGACCCTCGAATCCTATCATATGTTATTAGGCTATCAACAGGGAAAAGAATGCAAAAAACCGCATTCGAATCGGACTTCAACTTTTTGAGTTATAAGCAAAAGAATGATTTCAAGAAAAGGGCCCCCTAGCGGCAAAATGAGAAAGAAAATTGATTAAAATTTTACTGTTAGGTACCTAACAAAGCAGCAAATAGTTCAATCAAGTATACTAACGTTAGTCGCACAAGTCAAACTTTTTATTCTTATGTATCAGAATTTGAAGCATAAAACCTGATTTACAATTATTCCAAAAAAGGATCAAACTTTGGACTGCCGTATAATAACCAAATCAAGTCCGATCTTCAAAAACTAAACATTATACGGAAGAACTATTTAGAACTAAAACTTTTGTTCTATACTCTCAATGAAATATTTTTAGTTTTGGAGCTATTTGTGGCCGAATAAAAACACAATAATCGTAATATGACCTTGACCTTTTCAATTCTTTTTTATTTTTTGATTTGTGAGGCCCTTTCAAACATAACAATACATATCGTGTGAAAATTTCATGAAGAATGAACAGAAAATAAAGTCAGGAGCGACAAAAACATGTTTTTGAAATTTTAATTTTTCCTAAAATTTAGTGAAGTTTGACCGTTTCTAGAGGACAAACCACGCATTTCCTTAATTCGCCACCCCATATATTTTGTGCGTATATGTCTTGCAAATCGTATGCAGCAAACAGAATTATTCTATCTGATCTCTAACAAAAGTGGGTAGGTTTTTCGTAGACATACCCTCATTTTTCCACTTTTTTCCAAGATTCGAACATTCAACCTCTCCTAGAACAATTTTTTTTCCAGTACTCGATGATGAGATTTCCATCATATTTGATTGGGCTGTCAACAAGGAACATTATGTAAAAAACCGCATCTAAATCAGGTTTAAAATTTTTGAGTTATTAGCCCCTAGTGGCTAAATCAGAAATAAATGTGAAAAGTTTGACCAATTAGGCACATGTTCAGATATAGATGACTCCATGCCCAAAATTTCATAGCTGTAGCTTTTCTCATCTGGCCGCTAGGCTGGACACAAAAATGGGTGGAATTGGAAAAATAATAAAAATAAAAAAAAACAAAAACAAATCAACAGAAGAAGAACAATAGGTTTTCGCCCTGCAGAGGCGAAAACCTAATAAGACTTAAAAAGTTTTTTTGTTAATTGAAATATGTACATTTTTAATAACCATAGCCGTCGTATAATTGAATGTGTTGGTCACAACCCATCTCCCATTTTAATTTCTTATTGAGATGTTCAATTAAGGGATGGATAGCCGAAAGTAAAGTGATTAATTCCTATTTCATGATATAAATAGGAGTTTTTCTATAAATATTCTTCCAATATGTTATGTCTCTTTCAGAAAAATGATAATATTGGGGTATTTCATGTTACATACATGACATTAATATTTTATATCCCATTATTTATTTTCAAATTATTTCGGGCACATACAACTTTACATACAACTCTACAACATAAACCTAACGGATGGACATGCTTACAGTTTGTGCCAGCTGCCATTCCTGAGTCACAGGTGAAACTGGTCCAGAGGGTGAGGGTGCAGGATGTTCAAGGGTCACAAACGGGGTCACATCTGATGACAGGGGTGAGGCCTCGAGGCAGGGTGCTGGGGCTGACAGGGTCTGTGACGGAGCAGGGCATGGCATCTGAGTCTGTAAGACAAGCAGCATTGTTAGTCACCTATCAAGCCACTCAATGGTAGCGTTTATTGATAAGGGGTTTGGAGTTTGTACCCTCTCTCAGTCTGTGTCTTTAAAACATTTGAAGGGGCAAAGAACTGACCATCACTAGCCATCTGTAATGTCAGTTCTTTACATCACTTGCAACAATGTGGCAATACAAGTTTTTTTTTATAACAATTAATCTTAAATGAATAACTTTTTCAAACACATTCTAGGTAGTAAATTTAATCAAACAATTCAGAAAAAAGGTCAAGAAATGGGCTGCTTACCTGAGTTCCAGGAGACACGGACACTGGTTCATATGGTGAGGGGGCAGGCTGTGTGGGGGACTCTAACTGGGTCACATCAGATGGCAGGGATGTGCACATCGCCTCGAGGCAGGGTGAGGGGGCAGACTGAGTCATAGACACACCAGGGCACGGTACCTGAGTCTGTAAGGCAAGCAGCATAGTCAGTCACCTATCACTTGTAACTCAGATCAAGCATCATATTTAATACCATGGTAATTATTCAGACATTGCACTAAAAGTATTGCATCACTTTTTCTGCCTTTTTACTTAGTAAACAATCAAAGACCTGCAAATTTTCTAGTTTTAAATGGTTGTTAACCATGGCACCACCATAATTTCACATTGACCCATGGTTTACCTGGTCCTTAATTTATGCAAAACGCATCCCTAACAAAAAAAATATATGTGTTTACCTCTAATGCTGCCACCAAATTCTTTAACAGCATGACCTTCTCTTCTGTGAGGGAAAGACCCGAAATCGAAATTTTAATTTGAAATTAGTTTGAAACATGACAGTACCAATACTGGCTTGAAGTTATTATATGAAAATTAATAAAATGTTTGAAATAACAGCAGGGAAAAAAAAAACATTCTTATTCATTAAATTGCTTTTTCATTGTCATTTTTCTATACATAAAAAGTGACTTTTATCACATACATTTTTCATTAAGTAGAAAAACCTGAAATATAAAAGTTTTTTTTTTCTTCTTAATGTTAACAATAATGAGATGTTTACCATGTGACAGCGTCTGACAGCTGCTCCCTCAGCTGCCTCGCTTCAGCCTTCACTGCCTCGACTTCTCTCTCTAGGGCAGCATTTCTGGTCTCCAGGGCTGCATTCCTGGTCTCCAGGGCCGTGTTTCTAGTCTGCAGGGCCTCGTTCTGCTCCAACAACTCACTGAAATATACACAATCTACATAACAATACCTGTCCATGGAATTAAATCATTGGCTTAATACCATAAATCCACTGAACTTGCAATGAATGTACTTCTGCAAACTGAAAGTATGTTTTTATAATAATAACTTTGCTTACTAGATTCCCAAAAAATAATGTATTGTTATTTAAGGAAAAGTTTCTTCTTTAAATACAAAGATTTTAATGAAACTAAATCTTTTTACCAAAATCACATATACATTCAATTCAAACACACGCTGTGCCACCCTTGACATTAAGGTCTGATCTACAGAAAGCCACATTTTTACCATACAAAATTCCATGGTAAAAAAAACAATTTCCAAACAACTCGGAGGAGCAGCCGTCATAGTTTTTATGTTAACATAAAGTTTTTTTATAATATTCTTATTCACCTGTGGGAAAACATGGGAGTCAGTTCCCCCATGAATGAGTACCGCCGCTGGGCAGGCTGAGTTTCCGTCCATATGGGAACAGGCTCTGCTGTGTACTCAATTGCTCTCAGAACGCTTGAGGCAAGAGAAGGCGCAGCTGGCTCTGCTGTAGTCTCTACAAAAAAGTCAGTATGGAATCCATATAATTATTGTATATATACATTATTATATAATGTGTATAAACATCAATGAATGATGAAATAATTTGACTTGTGCACTAAAAAAAAATGCTTATAAAATAAACATACTTATTTTGGTGGCAGTATGCTTTATTAATCAAGATGCACAGAGGATTTTATTTCACCTTGCATATTCAATGAATATAGATATCCAAAACATACACTAGCACGAGGAAATGTCAATCAGTATGGCCCTATCAAGTTATTACTATCTTCCCAGTGATTCTTATATATTATACAAAGCTCACCACTCTCTCTGTGTCGAGATCGGATCATCTCCTCCAGCTGCTGTTTCTTGGCTTCCAGCCGCCCACCTTCCTCTGCTTTTCTCTTTGCTTGTACCTCCGCCTTCTCTGGAATCATAAAATAGACATTTAAAGATCTTTAAATTACCAGTAAAATTGTTTTGTGATAGCTCTTTTAACTCACAACTTCCAATACAAGACGAAATCATAACTGATACTGCTATGATAGTCGTATGTAATCATCTGGGTAAGAGTTTTCATAATCAACTGTTTGTTTCGAAACTAAATCACTAACCTTACCTCAACAGTACTTCATCCTGAAAAATTTTTTGTACTGGATACTTTTTGTACTGGATGACCACTTACTTCATTTTAGTCAGCTTCAAAATTCAATAAGACATGTTTTTATATGAATGACATCTGCTTACCAGTCATGTTCTGTGTCTCTTTTGACCTCTTCTTCTTCATACTTCTCGGCTCTGCAGATGGCCCTCTTCTTCTCTCTGGACTGCCATCTTCTGTAACAATCAAACAATACAAATCTCATTAATTTTAGGTCCTGTTAAATAATATATTAAAATAATGTACAAACTGTATTATCAGGCATTGGGGTTTTTAAACAGGGCAATGAAATTCTGGAAGGATAACTACCTTTCATTTGGGAGAAGAAGGGAAGATCGAAGAAGTTTCAATATGACCCCAAAAAAAGGCAAATTGAAATATTTGATATTCTTGAACAGAGGTAAAATGCCCAAGATCCAACTCAATTTTAACTGGAATTCTCTAAATTTCTCATATACAAAAACAATATTAATTTGAATTATAAAGAATGTATGTCTACCTCCATCACATGGGCCTGCATGTTGCCTTCTCTTCATATTGGCGACCAAAGCCTGTTTGGAGTCTGCAGGGAAGTAAACATTTAAATTTTAACATCTATTCAGACCTTAAAATGCAGTTTTAGTTTGAACAAACACAGATATAAGTATGGTAAGATTAAGTTCAAATGCTTATCATTTGTTACATCTTTCATACAAGACTCTTTCAATGTATTTAATGCAATTTGTTATCTGAGCTCGCCATACTTAGATCCAGGATAGTTATTGAAACTTGTAAATCTATATATTTTTGGACAGCTTCCTTCTTACTCAATTGAAAACTAAACCCTTGATCAGGGTTCAAAAATTGCTATTTCAAATCTCAGGCATCAGAGGAGGTAGAGAATAATCCTAAATCTGAATGTACGTATTTCATCTCAAGAGTGTGTTTGTTTATATTTTAAAAAAAAAACATAACCCCAAAAAAATATGTACAATGTCGCTGAAAACTGATCTCAACTATTTCTCCCTGCCATAGTCCCTGGTACTGGGGCAACTTCCCTACTATCTTCTCGCCAACAAAATACTCGTGGTAGGGCTTTCTTGGTTCCTTTATAATGCTGATACTGTTGACCGTCGTCGTCTGATCCTCCCAGTCAAACCAGCAGTATAGCGCCATTCTGGATTCCTTCTGTTTGTTTTTCTTGCGATGTAGTGAACTGTGTCGATTTACCTCTGACCTCCAACCTCAAATGTTTACATAATGTCAAATATTCGTGCGGATAACTTGGCCAATCATATTGCTCCTTTTGCAAAACGTCGCATTAACATGATTGGTTAAAATTTAAAATTTTCTAAATCAAAAAAGATAAAAAATGATTTTAAATAAAAAAAAAAAAAATTCCGGAAACCTCTTTCTCGATGCTTACCCAATGAGCGCGCGCCATGTTGTGTAATTCAAAACATTGAGGTAAGAATCGCTAAAAAATATAGCATAAAAGAGTATTCAACATGCCCGGGAAGCGAAAAAGATACAAATCGTTCAAAGTTTCAGCATGAAATGGCCAAAAATTATGTCCCTAGATATTTTTTTTCTATACAACATTATGATTTACTTTTTGACCCAGCCCTATGGCCATCCAGGTTCAAACTTGAGTAAGCATTAACACAAATATTCTGTACAAGTTTGAAGAACATTGGACCAAACATTCAAAGCAAGTTGACCTTCCACAAAATTAAAAGAATAGAATACCTAAAAAAATACATCTGGATCATTTAATTAGATTATCATCTTACAAAAATGCAAAATTGCTTTTTTTCATTCAGACATTGAGGTTATTTCCTGCAGATCTATGAATTTATTTTCTGTCAAGAATTTGCTTCACATAACAAATAAATGACAGGTCTGTATCAAGATGTCCATCATTATTATACAGATTACAAGATTACATTTTAAGCAAAAAACTGCACTTATTGATACCATTTAACTGAATGTCCTCTTTCCTCGATATTTCGAAACAAGCCTTAAGTCTTGTATAAGCAAAATCTTGTCAACGTCAACCCTCTCAATTGTGTCTGATGTCTGTGCACCCTTTGCACATCCATGGTATGCCCCAAATGGTCTATATAAAGCCTTCTATTAAAGGTGCTGTGCTCCAGGTGCAATAAAATTGATCATTAAAATATGAAAATGCTTTATTTCTGAGTTTATTTCAGTAGTTATTCAAGCCTAACATATGCCAGGAATCCACTTAATTCTGAAGCCTAAGCATATAAAAACATGACCAATATTTCCAGACTAAGGGGTGGCCGGTTATATTTAGAATAGATCACGTGATTGATATTGCAGATTATGGGTAATATAACAAGATTACAAGAACACTTGGTGCAGCTGGTAAGAGACTTTACCTTTTGTATCAAATAGACTGACCATGAGGGCCTTGACACAAGGCTTTATATTCCCAGTAAAGCTGACATTTGCACAAAAATTCACAAAATCGCGTGCAGCCTAAGTTTGGCAAAACCATTCAAGATAAAAAGTTAACAGTGTACATGACGTATAAATGTGAACACAGGTATGATTGGTGACTAGTTTGTAGCAATCTATATTTAGAAATCTACTTCGTGACTTAACGGATTAGAATTTTCATGGATAAAATCTGTGAATATCTAAGGACAAATTGGGTATTTTATTATATCAATAATCAAAATTCAATGCTCTGCATCAAATTACCTCATTTATTTTCTTGAAAATTAAGATTTTTTTCCATCATTTTAGCATCTGTGAAACAGTCCCTTGAAAGTTATGAGATCACATTTTGTTACAAATTGTTGTTTTTTTTGTGTGTTTTTTCAGACTGTTTACTTATTAGTAAGGATATTTTTAGTTTGTTTTATGGTGAAAATGCAGTCATGGTGGTTGTGTTAAACAGATTTTCAGTCATTTGATGACTGTCTACTGGAGATAAAGTGCTGCTCCAAACTTCATTCCGAGGCTTCAAAATCTCAATCACACATCAAAAAAAAAGAAGAAAAAGAAGAAAAAAAGAATAACATTTTTTTCTAAATTAAAAAAACAATGGGCTAGATAAGAAACTCTCAACTTACAAGGCGTCATCACTTCTGCAGTATACTGTATAGACAGCTGTTTCAGGGTCCATGTTTTTTATCCTCACTGGCCAAATCTTTTCAAAAAGAACAAAATCCCCTGTTTTGAATCTCTTCGTTTTCCAGGGTTTTGCCTTTGTTGCTCTCTTTCTTTTTCCCATACCTGTAAAATAACGAAAAATGTGCTTAATGTGTGTAACTGGCATAACTATTTCAATCTGGGTGGTTAAAATGCTTATATCGCTAGAATTTCATAATGATGAAATGCACTTTGGAAGTCTGGTCTGTGATCGTATTAAAACCACAAATGAAGAGAAATAATTTATATGATCGTAAATTACAATTAATTCTCTAGCTTTCGATGCAAAAAGGTTTCTTTCCTTCAGTTTCAAAGTATGTGCATCGTTTGTTTTGTTAGTGACCCGGAACTGTCGAGTCAACTGTATAATAAGCATGTTTTGTACAAAAAATAACCCCACCCATTATGAGCCCTGATGGAATTTATGTGCATACTTTGGTGTTACACACATAAAAAATAAAACAATTTAAAAACTTCTTAAAGGCAAGTCTGCAAATACAATACAAATTACTTAACAACTTTTCGAAATTTGTACTGATAAGGCAAGTAAGCACTCTACTCATTAAAAAAGTGAGAAAAAATAACTTTTTTGATAGGGCACAATTAAGGCAACTTTAGAAGGTGCTGTTAAATTAATAAGTTGGCTATCTTCTTGAAAGGCAATCGATACCCAATATATGAAAATGATTTAGCTTTTTAAGTAAGTCAACTGCTGCTAAACCAATGTTTTATTTTTCTCATACTTGTTTGATAAATTATATCCTATATATGTGTAATCTAGGTATTTAAATATGATATCAGCAAAGAACTGTTTGAATACCCCACAAACGCTATTTGCATATATGCCAAAGAGTAACGCTTGACCAGAAAGATGGTGGCGCAGAGTGTAAAATCGGGAACTATCTATATGTGTAATTTCCTCGAGGGAAACCTGTGTATATGCAATATTTAAGGTGTAATGCTGGATATTAGCGTTTCTTGGTGTCGCGGTATAATTCACGAGACGAATAAAACGAAATCTAACAACAAAGATGTCCGACTCATGATCAGTTTACCCTATCAAAAACTCTTAAGTTTAAGCACATTAATATAAACATGAAAATTAAGACAATTCAACCAGTAGACTTATGGATAAAGACTAGCTTTAATTAAAGTTTATTGTCATGTTTATTTGCCAGTTCGCTTACACAAGTGTAAGTTCATTTTAATAATAATAAACTGTTTGTGTCAATTTTGTCTTTTATTCCAATGTCACGTGATTCTATACCGGAGGTATTGGTCCACTATTGGGGAATCAGCTATGGTCTTAAAAGTTTAATGAACATATAATGACAAATTAAACTTCTTTAATAGGAAAAAAGACAAGACAAAAAAGTAATTATTTATTGGCAACTTTCTATACTGAATGTATCGACTGAATTTAGACAAATCGCGAAAACAGATGTCACATTTGATTAAAAGGTATTTTAACTTGCATAATATTCCTTGTATGGGATGAAATAAAAAAAGACGTAGAGGAGATGGAACTTAATCTACTTACCATCTACATTTCCCATTGTAAATAATAGTTTAAAACTTGATGCCCACCTTCTGTCATGGAAAACCGCCAAATATTCACAAGAAATGGCGGGTGAAATTAACGTCATCTCCGGAAGGGGTCCCATCGTTAAGGCCTGGTTACGCCCGGATCCAGAAATTTTCCTCTGGGGAGGCCAAAATCCGAATGTAATGTAGGTGCTAGGGGATCCCCCGAAAAAAAAATGTGTGTGTGTTGGGTTTACCGTCGCTGCAACAGTATTTCAGTCATATAGCAAAGTCCAGCTAATTACAGGTGGAGGAAACCCCGAATGCACAGAGACACCCAGGTAAACCACTGACCTTCCGCAAGCTGGAAAACTTCCTCACATGAAAATCCGAATGACCCTGCTGGGATTTGAATCCACAGCGGTGAGGGGCTGAGTGAGTGTTAAAGTCAGCGACTTTACCCTCTCGGCCACAGAGACCCGCTACCCTCCCACCCCCCAAAAAATGTATTTGTTGTATGATGGAGATGCATTCTGGCGGGTATCTGGGGGTAATATAAGTGAAGTTTATTTTTTATTTATCTGATACATATTTTTCTAAAATTGAAAGCTGTATCTACTGTCATTTGAAAGAAAGAATCGACAGCATTTTGGAATGACACTCTCGATGGCCGTCGCTGCCCTCCCCCCATAAAAAAAAAACAACAAAAAATAGTACCATGAGAAATGACACTAATTGGGCAATAGTAAGGTCTGTTGGACGCTTAGTTACAATGAACTACAATGGTCTTGAGGTTATCGGGGGATGGCTTCCGATGTCTGGGAACGTTCCAGATTATTATTTTTCCCCATAAAACGTCGGGGACACATCGGTAAAAATCACTGCAAGCTTCCGAAGCTTCTTCCCATGGACACAAGGGAAACTTTTCCCGATGCCTCACGAGGCTCATCAATATCCACAGTGATTATACCCCCGAATTAAGAAGTGCCAAGTGGGACTAAGTCTTGGGCGGGACACTTTTTTTAAAATGTTTAATCAGTGACGAAAAAATCAGTAATGATGAATGGTGATCATCGATTTACACACAAATTTTGTTTTCTGTGTATTTGTATTTCCTGTTCATTGACATGTTAGTTAGGGATCAACGTGGCCAATCGTCTACAGTCACATGGACTTCAAATTTCTCATCCTCTCACCGCTGTGGGTTTGAATCATGGTAGGGACTTTGGATTTTCAAGTGGGTTAGCCTTCCAGCTGGCTTCCGGTGGTAAACACAGACACCTCTGTGAATTCAGGGTCTTCCTCCGCCTGTGTGTGAGTGTGATTTGGGTTTACCGTCGCTGCGACAGTTTTTCAGTCATATTGCGACGTCCAGCTAACCGCAGGTGTCAAGAAACCCACCACCCCCTTTTTTTTAGCTCACCTGAGCACGTGTGCTCAGGATGAGCTTATAGGATCGATGAATGTCCGTCGTCCATCCGTCCGTCCGTCGTCCACAATTTATTCGTTTGCACTCTAGCATCTTCATTTTATGAGCAATTATCTTCAAACTTTAAAACAATGTTTATAACCATAAAATCTCGGCCAAATTCGATTATGGCTGATATCGGAACATTAGGTCAGGAGTTATGCCCCTTTTAAAATTAAAAAAAGCCAGATTTCACATTGTTTGCACTCTAGCATCTTTATTTCCTGAGCAATTATCTTCAAACTTTATATTAATGTTAATAACCATAAAATCACGGCCAAGTTTGATTATGGCTGATATCGTACCATTAGGTCAGGAGTTATGCCCCTTTTAAAATTCAAAAAAGCCAGATTTCACATTGTTTGCACTCTAGCATCTTCATTTCTTTAGCAATTGCATTCAAACTTAATGACATTGTTTATAACCAAAAAATCTCAGCCAAGTTCGATTTTGGCTGATACGGACTTGGGGGTTACTTTAAAAAATTTGTTTGCACTCTAGCATCTTTATTTTTTAGGTCATTGTCTTTAAATTTTATAACAATGTTTATAACCACCAAATTTTGGCTAAGTTGGATTATGGCTGAAATTGGACCCTTAGGTCAGGAGTTACGCCCCTTTTAAAATTGAAAAAAGCCAGATTTCACTTTGTTTGCCCTCTAGGTCACCAGGTCAAATCTTAGAAAAACCTTGTGAACACTCTAGAGGCCACAGTTTTGGCCCAATCTTCAAATTAGGATGTTTGTCTACATGATATCTCAGATGAGTTCTAAATTGGGTCATGTGGGGTCAAAAACTAGGTCACCAGGTCAAATCTTAGAAAAAACCTTGTGAACACTCTAGAGGTCACAGTTTTGGCCCAATCTTCATGAAACTTGGTCAGGATGTTTGTCTATAATATCTCTGATGAGTTCTAAAATGGGTCATGTGGGGTCAAAATCTAGGTCACCAGGTCAAATCTTAGAAAAACCTTGTGAACACTCTAGAGGCCACAGTTTTGGACCAATCTGCATGAAACTTGGTCAAGTTGTTTGTCTACATGATATCTCGGATGAGTTCGAAATTGGGTCATGTGGGGTCAAAAACTAGGTCACCAGGTCAAATCTTAGAAAAACCTTGTGAACACTCTAGAGGCCACAGTTTTGGCCCAATCTTCATGAAACTGGGTCAGGATGTTTGTCTACATGATATCTCGGATGTGTTTGAAATTGGGTCATGTTGGGTCAAAAACTAGGTCACCAGGTAAATTCAGGTAGGATCAAAATGTAGGCCACTTAGTCAAATGTTAGAAAAACACTTTAGATGCCAGATGTTTTGTCATTTTGCCTAACACAGCCATCTTAATCAGGTGAGCGACACAGGGCCATCTTGGCCCTCTTGTTTAATTTAAAGACCCCCAGCTTTAGGCATGTAGCTATTGGCGGCTATGCATTATATGCGCAATCTTTTGATTTAGATTTAAATATGAAAAAAAAAATTAAAGATCAAGTGGCCTTTTAAAGAAAAAAAATCCCCAGTCAGCCAAATTAAAAGCCAAATTACTGAGTTGTGGAAAAGGTCTTAAAAATAGTTCAATTTTGAATTTTTAATAGCTTAAGGCCTACTAGCTAGCAAGGATAAAATCCTTGGAAGTTCCGAAAAAGTTTATTTATGTGAAAGAGATTTAATAATAATAATTAAATACATTTCAAGTCTAAGTTTCGTGCCGTGTGCACTCGTGCCAATTTACGTTTTTTTTTTAGCTCCTTGAGGAGTCTTTCTATCCACTTTATATTGCTTGCTGCACATATTTTGTCCCAATTGGATGCTAGGCCTACAATCCAATAGGGCTTATATTTGGGGTGGGGTATATATATATATTTATTTATTCACTTATTTTTATTCTTTTTCTTTGCTTTCATTTTTCAAACCAGCGGGATCCTTTAACAGTTCGAGAGGACTGTTATTTTGGGAAAGGCTTATATTGTAGATAAAAGATAGTATTGAGTAAAGAAAGACTAGAATTTTGGGCTTTGTTGGTCCTTGCCGTTGCTGCCAAAAGAAAAAAGAACAAAGAAAAAAATCGAAGAGAAGAAAAGGAGAATTCCTCTTTTATTAATTTTGATAGCTGTAGTTCGTTAGCTAGGGTAAAAAGCCATCAAAACTGGTGCCAGATCATTAATTCATACCCTTAACTTATTAGTATGAGAAAGTGGCATCAACCAAACAAATACCCCTACTTCCTAGCAACAAGTCTCCACCCAAACTCACCCATTTCTTCATCGATCCTGTAAAACCTCCATAAACACATGATCACTACCAATATCTAGTAAACTAGTATTCACTATGGCTTGGTATTACAAATAAAATCAAAGGGTGACGCATATACTTACAAAAATTATACAATCATGCATGTGATTTAACAAATTCACCCTGTGACAGAAACACAACCTATTTCTGATTAATTTTTAGTTAGTTTTGAGTTATTTTAATAGAATATCTCCTACTTTGACTTTTTAAAAAAAAAAATCGGCAATTTTTTAGTTAATCGGCTCTTTATGAAAGATTGAAAAAATATATATACATAGGGAGATAGGGGGGATTGCTTTTTTCAAGGTACGTTTTATCTTTTTTCTTTTATTAGCTCACCTGAGCAAAGCTCAGGGTGAGCTATTGTGATCCCGTGAGCGTCCATCGTCCGTCGTGCGGCGTCAACAATTTTTAGTGGGTTTTGGCCCCGTCCGTCTGTCCGCTCTCATGGGAGGGTATTTGTGGGGAAATTGATTGGTAGAGTTTATACTTGTGGGGATATTAACTACTTATGGGATGCAGCCCATAAATCCAAACTAAAAACACACAATTATGGCCATTTTGGCTCAAAAGTGTTGGACAAAATATCAAAACCCAGAAGTTTATGGACAGCCGGACATGTCCGTTTTCCACGGCCAAGATTAAGATCTCAACAAATAGATCTACAAGGCATGGTCACGTGAGGTTCTGCACGTAATCTGCGCAAAACATATGCGCACTACAGATCCTTAGTCACATGGTTCGCTTGACACCAGCCTCATTCAAATGATACAGGAACGGGCACCAGTCTCTTTCATTATACAAGAAGTGGATTTTGCCGGACCGTTTTTGCAGGTAAGTAATTTTATTACATTTTCCCCCCGAGACTTTTAATTGTATGATGCATTTGATAAAATTTATCATAGTTTTAATTATTTATTAAAAATTACCTTTAAAAAAAAATACTGTAGTGATCGCACGTGTCGGTGAACACTAGCGGCGGCCATCTTTCATTTTGTGAATTCAAGGATGAATACCTTGGAGATTTTTATCGTGTCCTGCTTGATATTTTTAATATTGTTGGTAATTTGCATTACTATTATATATACAGTGAGGAAATGGTCTATTTTGTTCAATTCATGGACTACTGATTTACAATAGATCTGGTAAGTTCATTTTGAGAAATTCGTGACATCGCCGTAGAATATATCGTATTGTAGAATCTATGTTATGGATGTTATCTACAAGATATCACAATTACAACTTTCAATCTGTTTGTTAAATTGCATCCATTTAATGAACTTCAGACCGAATATCACACTGTAGGATTCAGAGAACATGAGAATATTTACGTACGCAAAATCATACAGCATACTGTATCTTTGAAATGCGCAGACGAAAATCTCGTGATATTTGGCCATTAAGTAAGGATTGTTTAGCCAAAAAATCGATAAAAGTGTTATGTTTTCGTGTAAAAGCAATGAAGTAAGTGATAATAGTTCGTTTTGAAGGAATATTAGTTAAGTCCCCCTCCCCATAGCATTTTACCGATAATGTCATGGGTTTCCGTGGTTTTCAATATACTTTGAACAAAGATTAGAATATGTTGGATAGTGTTTAAATGTGGTTATTTTTGTGAAAAAAAAATGTTGCTCAAAATGCTTATGCCCTTAACTTTGCAGTGAAAATAGAGATTTTGATCAAATGTTTTAGAGATTTTGATCAAGTGTATCAATCACTAGATAAACAGGGGTATCCAGTTCTCAACCACACAAGAAGTAATTGAAAGAAAAAATACTATGGCGTGTACCACTTATAAAAAAAATAGGGTAGTCAGATTGTTTTTAATAAATTCAGGTGATATATGAAAATATTATGACAAACAAGCTTTTATTTATATAAAAGAATGATAATTGCAGTTTGAAATATTAAAGAAAACATACTTGCCTGTAATATAAATAGATCCAAAAAATGATTTACTTTCTATGTAGTCGCTGATGGTGCATGAGCACGTGCAGATTTATGTCTGATATTTTCATGTAGCAGACAAATTTGACAACCATATTTTTAATAGAAAGTGTGATAAACTCTATCCATGTCACTAAATTAATATCCAATCTTAGCATCTGTATGCAGTTGTAAAGGAACAACTCTCATTGGCCCCCAAAAAATATGCCACATCAACTTAATGCCTACTGCAAATTCAATGAAAAGGTGGTGCCTTTAAGAGTACTGTGTACGCCACCAATGCCCTCTGCTAGGCTAGACATGGTGACCTCAGATCAAAGAGATTCATGTGTACCCCTGTTTATTTCAGGGTGTACTTGCAGATGGAAGTTAACACCTGTTGATTTCACTTTAACCCTTTCCCTCATAGAGGACACCATGAAAAGACATATGCGAACAGCATAAAACCAGATCAGCCTGTGAGTAACTCATAGGCTGATCAGGTTTCATGCTGTTCGCTGCTCCTCAATGGTCTGGAAATAAGGATTTTATAATTAAATTTGGTAAGGTTTAACTGTGGTTTTCTGCAGATCAGACTTTATGTGGTGCCTACTGAGTGCCTCAAAATGAGTCTATATGAAGGAAAGGGTTAACACACATGAAAGTGACACAATCAGTGGGATATTTCTAGGCTAGTAGCCAGTACTTTGATAGGGATTTTAAACAATAATAATTGGGTATGTAGAATTACCAAAATTGATGTTCACAAAATATAGCTCTTATTCTGTGTCACGATGATTTAGTGGGTGCAAACTGATATATAGCTTACCAATGTCAGTATCGAGATTGTCATTTTGCGGTTTTGTTCTAGATCTACTGTTTCTTACCTGTGATAATTGCTGATTGAAACAATCATATTTTGATGTTAGATTGAGGCCTGGGTACTAACCGTACTATCATTAACAGTGTCTGATTTCTTTGTCAAATTGATCCTGCTTTCCCCAATCAGTTCTTTATATTTTTAAGTATCAGGAAGGACAGGTGATGCTTCAAGGACTTCAATATGCCAGAGATGTGCTACATATACATGTTTCTAAAAGAGTTTACATTTAATGTGCCATAAAAATGTACTTTGATTTTTCTTGAACTGTTTTCTTCAATTTAACTGTCAAAAAGTATTGAGTTAGAAATGTACAGTGTGTTCTTGGAATTGTTAAAAATTGTACAAATACACATATTTATTTATTCAGTTATTATTTCAGATCCATGGCAAGGAAGAAAAGGAAGTCTTCAAGTACTGATCCCAACAAGTCTGTAACAAAGACTAAAAAGGTATGAAGTTGTAGAAACTGGAATTTTATAAAAAAAAAAAAAAAAAAAAAAAAAAAAATTCATACTGAAATTACAGAATAACTTGTATTTTTATTGCGAATATGTTACAGATTGTATATTTATGATTTAATAATTTGATGAATAAGTGATAAAGTACTATTTAGTTTGTTTTATCATGTACCAAACCATTATTTGCAACTATGTAGGTTGTCTTCCCTCTTTGGCGGCAAATTTTGGATATATTTTTTTTCCATTTCTCTCTGATCGTGACATCACCCTCCTTTGGCCATGACCATTTATTGATGAAGGCTGTGCAATACAGACGAAATATCCCAAATAAAAAAAACAATTCTCCAATAAATGGAAATATCCAAAAACATTATTTATGGACATGACATTATTTGAAGGAGATATTGGGTTGGAATAATCCAGCAATAA
Organism: Solen grandis; assembly: GCA_021229015.1. NCBI lineage: Eukaryota > Metazoa > Mollusca > Bivalvia > Adapedonta > Solenidae > Solen > Solen grandis. The sequence goes on along the minus strand of CM037783.1, from coordinate 15,694,293 downwards.
ATAAGATACTGATGGGTTAACACTGCTAAGATTTTTTAAAATGAAACCTTCATATTTTCCAGGAACCAGAATTACAAAGTATGGTATGGACAAAAGTAGAAGGCATGGAGGTGTTGTGGCCTGCAAAGCTAACAAAGGTTCTTAAGAAGAAGTATGTGGTGTATATAAAGTCAGACGAAGACAGGTAAGACCCACTTTCATACAAAACTGGATAATTTAGTTCACATTGATCTATAACACACCACTGTGTACTTTAACCTTTACTTAATGACCAGTGTTGACATGCAAAATCATTATATGCAGATAACCTTGTATTGAGGTAGGTCTGTCAAGACATCTAAATATAACATTTCTGATTACGAATTTGAATGACTTGAAATTTCACATGTTGATTATATTTGATCATAGTAAAATTCCCAAACACCAAAGAATTATTCAGACAAAACTAAATTTGTTTTGTTCCTGAAACCATTTCAAACTGTAGTACAATGATGACCCTTTGCTTACACAAGGTTTCCAACCATCATCTGATACTCACTCAAAATAGCCATACAAATGTCTGTCTTGGGGCCTAATTGAGTGCATGAGCTAATTACTTATATATAAATTGTTTTGCCAGATTTAGTGCCTAGAAATATTTCAACTGTTGTGTTTATTTTTTAGTATTGTAAGCATGAATGTGTAATAAATTTCAGCTTTTGTGTAAAGACCATTTTTCCATTTCTTGACCATCTTGATGTCCTGAAGGCAGAAGGCATTGGTAATGGTTGATTGTTGAGCTGTTTAGTTTCTGTCAATTGACCAGTCACCAGACCGCCTTTAACTGAATATGTATGTTGGTTTAGCCAATGAAAAGTTGGACAAAACTCCGACAAACAAATGCACGTGAATCTTGATTCTATTAGTTTCTTATGTACAATTACCTCCGACAAACATTCGGGGCGTGGTTATCCCGGTTTTGGCGACTGGTCAATTGTTAAAGGCTTAAATATTTTAGAGTTGATACAGGGCAGATGAGGTTTGATTTAATTGGGTATTTTACTCCCTAATTCTAAAAAAATGAATAAAAGTAATTGGATATTTGGGCATTTTTCAATTGAATATCTTTCATATTCTGATTAGCCATTCCGTAATTTTTTTTTGCTTTTTGTTACTCCTCATTTGAAGAACAATTGATTTTTAAAATGCTGCATGTCGTCATTGGGTGGGTTTCAAACTTTCGTTTCCGTTGGGATATCTCGAGTTAGAATTGAGGTATAGCAATCAGATTTGGTAGGTAGATACCTTATGGGAAGAGGAAGGTTGGGATTGATTTTCAGGTCAATTGGGTCAAGGTCAAGGTCATTGTTACTAAAAATAGATTTTTTGTTTCCGTTGTATTACTTTAGTTAGAATTAAGGTATAGCAATCATATTTGGTAGGTAGGTATCTAATGGAAAAAAGGAAGGTTGGTATTGATTTTCAGGTCAATCAGGCCAAGGTCAAGGTCACTGTTACTAAAAATAGATTTTGCTCGAATGAAAACATGGTTTTGTGACAGTC
>CM037783.1:15642651-15692651 GCA_021229015.1 Solen grandis | reverse complement strand
CCTGGCGCTTCATGCCTTGTTTTTAGGTCACCTGAGCACAAAGTGCTCAAGGTGAGCTTTTGTGATCGCCCTTCGTCCGTCGTGCGTCGTCCGTCGTCAACAATTTGCTTTAAACGACATCTCCTCTGAAACCGCTGGACAGAATTTAATGAAACTTGGCAGGGATGATCCTTGGGTCAACCTTCACAAAAGTTGCTAAAATAAACTTGATCCATGTAGAACTCTGGTTGCCATGGCAACAAAAAGGCCAGATTTTAAAATAAATTGGTACAGGTGTTCCTTGGGTCAACCTCTACCAAAGTTGCTAAAAATTTTCCGATCCGTAAAAAACATGGCCGCCAGGGGCGGGGCTTATTTGCCTTATATGTATATAGGGAAAACTTTAATCAACATTTCCTCTGAAACCACTGGACAGAATTTGATTTAATTTTGCAGGAATGATCCTTGGGTCAACCTTCACAAAAGTTCCTAAAATAAACTTGATCCATATAGAACTCTTGTTGCCATGGCAACAAAAAGAAAAAAAATGAAAACTTTAAAAATCATCTTCTTCAAAACTACTGGCCAGATTTTAAAATAAATTGGTACAGATGTTCCTTCGGTCAACCTATTTATCTCAGGTGAGCGATTTAGGGCCATCATGGGCCTCTTGTTTATTTTCTTAGGTAAATACCTCATAAAGCAGCTTATCTGTAGCTCTGGTTCAACTTGCAAGTTCAGAGTTTATTTAATGTTTCAGTTTAAAGTTTTAAGTTTATGTTTATTGCGATCTGAATACAAGTGACAATGTTTTTCTCCAGCTTTGCATAAAAGATATGTCCATATCAACACAGAAGTTGAACCAATTGCTAACCCAAAAAAGAAAAGGTTGCCATAATCGAAAAGGTTGATTTTTAACTTTAAACATTGACTGAATCTACCCTCAAGTTTTGACACCAATATATCTTAACAGTATAAAATACAATTTATTTTGGCAAGAATTGGTTCAAATTATGAAGTGAAATATAACAACTAAGTTTAGATTGAAATTTGTTACAATATATATTGAATATATTTTTTCAGAGTACTTGAGGACGAGGCATATGCAAACGTACTACAAGAGTTTTCTCAGTGATGTTGAGTGGGCATTACAGGAAGCAAGTAAAGGTCACAGCGAGTATGAAAAAGGTGGAGATGAAAATGGTGAAAATCACATGCAGGAAGAGAAGATAGAAGAGGAAGAAAAGGTAGAAGTTGAAGATCACATGCAGGAAGAGAAGGTAGAAGGTAAAGAAGATCACATGCAGGAAAAGAAGGAAGAAGATGAAGAGGAGAAAGAAGGTGAAGATCACATGCAGGAAGAGAAGGTAGGAGATGAAGAGCAGAAAGAGGGTGAAGATGACATGCAGGAAGAGAAGATAGGAGATGAAGAGAAAGAAGGTGATGGTCACATGCAAGAAGAGAAGGTAGAAGGTGAAGGTTACATGCAGGAAGAGACAGAAGATGAAGAGGAGAAAGGTGAAGATCACATGCAGGAAGTGACAGTAGTAGATGAAGATGAGAAAAGTGAAGGTTACATGCAGGAAGTGACAATAGTAGATGAAGATGAGAAAGGTGAAGGTCACATGCAGGAAGTGACAATAGTAGATGAAGATGAGAAAGGTGAAGGTCACATGCAGGAAGTGACAGTAGTAGATGAAGATGAGAAAGGTGAAGGTCACATGCAGGTAGTGACAGTAGTAGATGAAGATGAGAAAGGTGAAGATTACATGCAGGAAGTGACAATAGTAGATGAAGATGAGAAAGGTGAAGGTCACATGCAGGAAGTGACAGTAGTAGATGAAGATGAGAAAGGTGAAGGTTACATGCAGGAAGTGACAGTAGTAGATGGAGATGAGAAAGGTGAAGGTTACATGCAGGAAGAGACAGAAGATGAAGAGGAGAAAGGTGAAGATCACATGCAGGAAGAGAACGTAGAAGGTGAAGAGGAGAAAGAAGGTGAAGAAGATAACGTGCAAGAGAAAGTGGATATTATTAATAACCATACAAATGATATTAAGAGGAATGAAACAAATGATGACCTGTATGCGAATGTAGCAAACTTTTCAAATTGTAGTGATTATTTTTCTGAATCTGAAGAAAGTTTAGGTGAGACAGAAAGTGAAGATGCCGTTGATGACAGTCTTGATGAAACGTATAAGCCACAAACAGATGTTGATGCAGAAAGTGACTCTAGTAGTAGTTACAGTGAAATTGCTCAAAGTTATAGTAAAGGAAAAAAGAAAATTTTTTGCAGATAGTGACTCAAAAAAAGGAAAAAGAGCAAGGCACTTTTGTTGAATGCAGTTGCTCTGAGGAAGAATACAGTGATACATATCCTGTTCTGACACAAGTTGTTAGGAGAAATGTTGAGTATGAGGATACATCTGATGATGATATGGATGAAAGTTGCATTCTACGAGATAAAGACAACCCACAAATTTATATTAGTAGGGTTTTAACTTCTACAACATCAAAAACCGGAAAAGCAAAGAAATATGGCCGTGTATACAACAGTTTTCAGTATTGTGGCAGCTGTAAGAAAAAGGTGTCAAATCTATCACAACACTTACAAAGAAATAAAGGTTCTTATCATGTTCATGACTCTAACTCTGAGATAAAAGAAATGAGGGAGGAACCAGATAGAGAAAGGAAGAAAAGGCTTCAATCTTTGCTCAGGGCAAAATTTAATCATGAATTCAACTTACAAACTCTGAAGAAGGGAAAAGGAGAGATTTTGCTAGAGCGACGACCAGTTCGCGAATTAAGGTTAAATGAATATGGACCATGTCCAAACTGTTTTTTTTGGTTCTCGAAAAAACTATTGAAAAAACATGCAAAGAATTGCATCAGCAAGAAAGCATTAAGTCAAAGTATTGGGGACATAACAACCCAATCTGAATGTTTGTCAGGTCAGCTCAAATCAGTCGCAAGTCAAAAACTTATCAAAGAAGTTTTCTCCAAAATGCAGCGTGACGAAGTGTACAGTGTAGTTATAACTGACATTTTGATCACTCAGCTTGGAAATCAGTGGCTAGATAAAAATGTAGGAAATGTTTTGAAGCGTGGAGTGTACACATCCCAGATTCTTAGACTTATAGGACGCTTCCTGATCATCCTCCGCAAAATCAAACCTCTGAGTGAACAGGCCAATGAATCTCTGTGGGAATATCTGAAGCCATGTCATTTTGATGCGGCAGTAGAGGCATGTATACTTACAGCTACGCCTTTGGATGAGGGAGATAGTTTAAAAGCACCAAGTAATGCAATCAAATTAGGTTACGATCTAAAAAGATTACTCAGTGGCAAAATAGGACTCTCCATCATTCAGAATGACCCAGTTAGTCAAGAGCATGCTGAAAACATGCTGAAATTGATGGAAATTTATTGGGGAAGTAAAGTAACCAAAGCAGCCAGAGTCATTCTGTTGGAGAGAAGTTACTATGCAAAAAAAAATCTGCCATTACCTGAAGATATACAGCGTCTAAATTTGCATTTGGAGAAAACCTTTTCAGAATTTGACTACAGTGTTGTAGACAAGACCAATTACAGAAAGATTGCTGAAACTGTTCAAGCAAAGCTTGTAATATACAACCGTAGAAGAACAGGAGAAGTTCAAGCAGTAAGGTATTTTTTTTTCTTAATTATTAACTATTTAATTTTTTTTTCTTAATTATTAAACAGTTATTTCAGATGCTTAAGTTGAAAAAAGGTAGTTTAAAAACTGCTGCACTGAGGTGTTTTATGTAAAAATAGTTAAAAATTATAAATTTATACATTGAAAATTTGAAACACAAATAAGTGTGTTTGCACGCAAATGCTTAGATGAATTTTAATCTGCCAGTTGTAGTCAAAATTTTCCAATTAATGTGTTACCTTTTGTAAACAGAGATTACTCTTGGAGATCACTTCTCTGTCAGTGTCTCAGCATCTATCACATTTGTTAGTCTGTCAAGCTTTTCTGGCATGCTTCCAATTAACATGTTTTATGTGATGTGCTGCTGTATTTTATTTATCAGATTAAAAGACTACAACAGACGGTGTAGAGGGACAGATGGTGAACATTTAGTGGGACAGTGCTCAGAATTAGAAAAAAAGTTACTACAGAGTCAAGAGGTGATGACTGTGAGGGGAAAAGTAAGTGATTTGTTGGAAATAAATAATGTTAATTCTACAGACAGATTACTTTACAAGCAATGTTTTTAAGGACGTATTTTACAATAGCAGTTTTTTTCTATAGAGACAAAGAAGGAAAATCAAAACTAGCGGACAGATTTTTTTTAAAACTTGGCATGATTATAGAGAATCACTAGAAACAAATTTATGGAATAAAAAATGGGTGAAAGGTAAATGAATCTGTTTCACATTACTTTTTATAATAGGTTGGGAGGGCAGTGCCAATTATCATACCAAGTGTTGTCAAGAAAGGCTTGACGTACCTGGCAGACACATCAGTTCGAGCTGCAGCTGGAGTAAATCAGACAAATAATTACTTGTTTGCTTCAGAAGGTAAAAACTTTAATTAGGTATCACCAAAAACAGTTATATCTTCCCTGAATATTTGTCATAGGAAACTTAGGAATTTCACATGCATTTTTTAGCATTGCTCTCTCAGCCCCTCACCGCTGTGGGTTCGAATCCCGATAGGGTTGGTGACTTATGTGAGGAAGCCTTCCAGGCGGCTTGCAGTAGGTTTGGGGTTCTACCCTGGTGGCCTCTGCAGGGGTATAAAATTCCTAAAATTGTCACTCATCCTGCTGAGCACACTCAAAAATGTAGATGGTAAAAAAAATTACAAAGAAATGATCTGATTTTTCATTCATCCTGCACTAATTTCTACTTGCCAAAACGTAAAGACGAGTGGATTTTTACACCCCTGCTCTGTTCCTTGAACATAGGTCTCTCCAGGTTTTCCTCCCCCTGTAATTAGCTGGACATCACTTATTTGACTGAAATACTGTCGAAGCGACTGTAAACATAACAACAACAACAACCAGATGCCAGTCTTGGGTTGAAGTTTCATTTCACAGAATTTAGGTGTCTTATTAGGTGTCATTTTTTACAATGCCAACATACATAAGTTGATATTCTGGGACCTTTTGAACCAAGTACATGTATCAATCTTTTTTTCCATATTCTTATATTGGTTTTGAATATACATGTAATTAAAATTGTTATGGCTGATACTGAAATCAAAAGAACTCATCTATCATTGTATTTCTAATGTCTCATTTTGTTCCTTCATATTTTTTTCCTTTTTTATTTATTTGTTTCTTAAGTTGCTTTTTTTTTTCTAATAAAAAAAAATGCATGTCTGTAGGGGAAAGTATTGTCTGGGCCTACGATTCTGTGAGAAAAACTGCTGAAGCTGCAGACCTTAACAACCCGGCAGCAGTGACAAGTACCAACCTCAGAAAGTATATGGCAACTGTCACACAGGTCCTTGACCTGAAGGAGAACCAGATGCAGTGGGTCATCAATCACCTAGGACATACTATGGATGTACATAAATTACACTACAGGTAACAAAATGTTAAACCAATCAGAAGGAATCAATTTCACTTTCAGACTTTCATGTTGAAAAAAAATAATGTTTAAACAATGTATTTTATTCTAGCTCCTCATGTGACTTGAAAATCAGATGTCAGATATAAGAATACCCATGTAGTTTCTTGCAAAAAGGCTATGCTGCTTGTGATAGGTTGATGGTTTTACTGTTGTATTTCTAGGCACCTGGTGTCTTCCTCGCTCAACCTCTAGTTGCCTGTAATTGCAACAGGACTGAAACACTGTTGAGCACTGTAAACAACAATATGATTTATGATTTCCAGGTATATGATAAGTATATCATTAGTATAGAGGGAAAAAACACACTTTAGACAACTAACCAATTTATTGTGTCGCCAGACTAGTCAGGCGACATAGGGGTTACTTTTATTGGCGGCGGCGGTGTCCCCTTCTGCTTGTCTGGAGCATAAATTTGTCACCATATGTTGGAATTACTTGAGATGTATGTATGTTTATTGCAATGAGCCAGAGTGCAGTGCACAGGAACCATAACTCTATTGTGATTTTTGAGTTATTCCCCTTTTTGAATTTATTTTAGAGCCACCAGTGACATCTTAGAAAGGACACAGATAGCAAAGATACTTCTTCTACAAGATCAAGGTCGTGTTGGACATTTCAAGGACAAGAGCTTGGATGAAATTACTCTGGAGGGTGTGTACATTTTTATTGACATTATTTTATTGAGAAATAGTTAGGCAGCCAGCATTTAGAAACTGTAATAACCCTAGATGCTGCACTTTTTAGAAATATGGTAAGAAATTTGAAAACTTACAAAGGCCATTACACAAGACACCCCCTAGTTATTAATCTAAGACCAGTCAAATCTCTTAAGGCACTTTACAGTTATGGCCCCTAGTTTGACCCTTTCAGACTGTCAGTGTATTATTTGATTATAAACTTTTGTTGCAAAAGTGTAACAAATGTTGGTTGATCAAGGGTAAAATGATTTATGATGTGCAGAAACTTTTGAAATGGCAATTTATTTCATGGTTGATGTCCAAATCTTCTGGGGTGCTTCATTGGCTAGATTTGTGAGGTGTATAACAGTTTCTTCAATGGACAAAACTTCTGTGGTTGATGTCCAAATCTTCCGGGGTGCTTCATTGGCTAGATTTGTGAGGTGTATAACAATCACTTCAATGGACAAAACTTCTGTGGTTGATGTCCAAATCTTCCGGGGTGCTTCATTGGCTAGATTTGTGAGGTGTTTAACAATCACTTCAATGGACAAAACTTCTGTGGTTGATGTCCAAATCTTTCGGAGTGCTTCATTGGCTAGATTTGTAAGGTGTTTAACAGTTTCTTCAATGGACAAAACTTCTGTGGTTGATGTCCAAATCTTCCGGGGTGCTTCATTGGTTAGATTTGTAGGTGTTTAACAGTTTCTTCAATGGACAAAACTTCTGTGGTTGATGTCCAAATCTTCCGGGGTGCTTCATTGGTTAGATTTGTGAGGTGTATAACTGATGTCCAAATCTTCCGGGGTGCTTCATTGGCTAGATTTGTGAGGTGTATAACAATCACTTCAATGGACAAAACTTCTGTGGTTGATGTCCAAATCTTCCGAGGTGCTTCATTGGTTACATTTGTGAGGTGTATAACAATCTCTTAAATGAACAAAACTTCTGTGGTTGATGTCCAAACTTTGTCTCTTTTGTTATCTGAAATCTTTGCATTTACCTTTACAATTTCATTTTTCAACATGTAACCTTATTTTCTGGTTTGCCTGTCATATCCAGATAACCAAAATATTCACCTACTGACCTTTACCATTGACCTTTTTTATATTTTTTATTTTGCTTTAGCTTGTTAAAGATAATAAAATATAAAAAATTTGGAAATCTTACCAAAAAGGCTCTCATATTTCACATAGTTTTTTTCCATCAGTGAATGCTTTTTGCATATTTACATCTTACAATGTGTCTCGATCTGAGAAAATCAGATATTTGAGCATTTCATCTTTTTTTTTATTTTGCAGCTGTTGTTTTTGGGGATCAGCAGCAGGAGGTGGTTTCGGAAGGCACTGAGAGGGTTACTGTGGAGTCTACTGATGCTCTAATGTCGCCAGATGTCCTACATGAAACCTTAGATGAGGCTGAAACATTTTTTGGAAATGAGACTGAAGAAAGGAAAAAAAGGAAGAAACCAGTATCAACATGTAGAACTCTATGGACTGAAGAAGAGGAGGATGAGATAAGAAATAGATTCAGACACTTTTTCAGCCATAAAATTAGACCTAAACCAAAAGATTGTTTAAGAATAATTTGCAAAAGTCAGAAAGAAAATGGACTGCTTGGTAAACGAAAGAAAGATGTGTTAAAAAAAAAGTATTCCGAATGATAGACAAACTTTAGGCCAATCATTGGGTGTCTTCTAATGAGCAAATTGTTTTTAGTTCATATACCAAGAAAACTTGAATATCAAAGATGATAAAACTTGGATGTACATGATTCAAATAATTGCCTTTTTTCTTCTTAAGGGATTGTAGTTTGTGCACAAACACAGGTTAAGCAAAAGTATTAAAAACTCAGTGACAGTTCAGAAGCATTTTTAGGAAGTAATTTTTAGAATTTTTTTCATGCTTATCTTTGGTCGAGCATAACACTTCTAATATGTGTTAATGGGCATTAGATCATAGAATGGGTATTTTTTTACTCAATTAGAAAAGTATGTATTGCCATTTTTATATTTCATGGGATTTGGTTTTAAGGTGAACTTACGTCTGCCATCCATCCTGCATTGTTTACAGTCTACAGGCCACAGTTATGTTGTCACTCAGACAAGCTGTTCATGGGCATCATGACATCATGTAGAAAGTAGATTTCTTGAAGTTATGTTAGTAAATAATTCTGTTGTTCAGTTAACTAAATGTCAAAGTTAAGTAACACTTTGTTGTATATGTTGAATTTTTGTTATTTTACTTGAAAGTTGTGCATTTGCGATGAAAAAAAGGACTGAAAGTTTGTAAAATATACAAAAAGCAGTGTAATGGAAGTATCAATAGCCATCAAGGATAGTCCTCCTTTGTAAAACTTAAAAAATGTGCCATGTTTTAAAAGTGTTTCATACTTGCTCTTTGTAATCAGTTCTTAAATGTGACACCCCCCCCCTCTTTATCTCTCATAGCGGGATTAGTAACATGTTTTTGTACTTTTCATCTGCATTTGTGCTTCATTTCAGTAACCAAATTTGTATGATGTTTTGGTACCAAGTCTAAGTGAGCAAATTGTCAACAAATTCGTGATGGCCCTTGATGCTTTCATTTTTTTTAACACCAGTGCGTACCATACTATTATATAGACTTATGTTGAGGTCAATATATAGTTTTTTTGTTTACCTGTAAATGTTATATTGACCGAGGACATAAGTCCTCAGTCAGTATAACTTTCTAGGTCCATAAACCTATACATTGACTGAAACATAAGTCTATAATTTTTATATCGTATACCTGTTGTCTGCTGTTTGATATTTTGATGATGTGCTTGAAATCTGCACGCTGTGTAAGCACAACTTAGTGTTGTATACAATTTTTGTGGTCAGTATAACTAATTGCTGACTCATCACGTGAATTTCCTGTCCAATGAAAAACCTGCATTGGTAGTTGGTATGCAATAGACATTCATATTGTTTGTCTGATTTTGACATAAATATACAGGAATAATTATCAGCAAGTGAAATATGTCACAAGCATGTTTTCGTTGGTTATATTTTTCTGGAGTTGCTCTCCTTGCTTTGTTCCCTATTTGATTGCACTTCTCTGTAACTACTTGCTAATTTTCATTGAAACTTGGTGATTTATTAGAACCATACCTTATTGAGCTTAATGTCAGTAATTTTCAGTTAATTTAATTTGAGTTATGGCCCTTGATTTATCAATAATTGAACATATATGGTCTATCTACATAATTGTTTTTCCAATTTTAAATACTCTTCACAGGAAGGATTTTTAGCTAGTGAAGTTAAACTGTTTATTTTTCATTTTCTGATTTGCTAATTAATAAAAGGGCACCTTGGAAATCTGTGTTTTGTAGAATTAAGAGGAGGGTAATCTGTATTAAATGATAAATCAAGGACAATGACCTAATATTCATTAAAAGTAAAGTAAGATTTGCTGCAGACAAATACTGTAAGAGCAAATGTCCTTTTAATGTAAAATAGGTCATATATTCATTACATGCTTCACACTTTATGTAAACATACTTGATGGACTGTCTAGAAACTGTTCATTTAATGTATATACAAGGATAAAGGTATGTGTAAGATTTTATGGCTATGGTAATGATGTTTATAACTGAACTTTAACATGATCACACAACTGCTTGTTCCTAAGTACTTAGTCGTTTTTTAATATACCTGTATTTCTACTTATTTTGGGTAAAAAAAAAATCATTTCATCTCTGTCCCACAATAATGATTATAATGTAGCCCATTAATAAAAACTGTAAGTGGGAAAACAAATTGCATTTGGTATAATTTCAGCATGAAATTAGCTAAAAAGGTAAATGTTATTTCTGCCAGTTTTGTTTAATGTTTTGTTCACAGTTGAATGATCATTTCTAATAAAGATAATGATCTTGAATTATCTTTGTTGTTATTGGAAACCTTTACACAAGTATGGACAAATAATCTCCAAAGTTGGATAAAAAACCTCATGTGATGGCCAAAAAAAATGCAACTCAAAACAATGCATTATACATTTTTGCACCTCAGAAGTCATTATCCTCACAAGTACTCTCTCATTCGTACGTCCGTCCGTCTGTCCGTCCGTCCGTTAGCAATTTCGTGTCCGCTCTGTATCTTTTGAACCACTTAATATAAATGAAAACTATTTGGCAGAAGTATCACCCAGAGTGAGAGGATGTGCAGAACATAGGTTTCAGATGGCTAGGTTCAAGGTCAAGGTCACAATTCAAGGTCAAATATCTTAACTGGTGCAAAATTTGTATTTTTGTGTCCGCTCTGTATCTTTTGAACCCTTAATTAAATGAAAACTATTTGGCAGAAGTATCACCCAAGTAGAGGATGTGCAGAACATAGGTTTCAGATGGCTAGGTTCAAGGTCAAGGTCACAATTCAAGGTCAAATATCTTAACTGGAGCAAAGTAAGTATATTTGTGTCCGCTCTGTATCTTTTGACCCGCTGGATGTAAATGGAAACTATTTGGCAGAAGTATCACCCACAGTAAGAGGATGTGCAGAACATAGGTTTCAGATGGCTAGGTTCAAGGTCAAGGTCACAATTCAAGGTCAAATATCTTAACTGGAGCAAAATTAGTATTTTTGTGTCCGCTCTGTATCTTTTGACCTGCTGGATGTAAATGGAAACTATTTGGCAGAAGTATCACCCACAGTAAGAGGATGTGCAGAACATAGGTTTCAGATGGCTAGGTTCAAGGTCAAGGTCACAATTCAAGGTCAAATATCTTAACTGGAGCAAAGTAAGTATATTTGTGTCCGCTCTGTATCTTTTGACCCGCTGGATGTAAATGGAAACTATTTGGCAGAAGTATCACCCAAGTAGAGGATGTGCAGAACATAGCTTTCAGATGGCTAGGTTTAAGGTCAAGGTCACAATTTAAGGTCAAATATCTTAACTGGTGCTAAGTTAGTATTTTTGTTTGTGTCCGCTTCAAACAGATCATGACAGGTCCAACCACAGATAATAACTCCACAATTGACCTCATATTCACCAACATTGAAGACTGTATATGTGGAACCAAAGAAGCATATTACACTGACCATAAACTATGTTGGGTTAGCTGGTAATGAGGTAACTCTTGATTAAAGCACTATTCACATAATAAGAAACATGAAAAACCTATTTGTAGCCACTGTTATAATAAAGCCCTTGAAGATTAACATTGCCAATCCTTCTTGTTGAAATAATACTTTATATATACATGTTTGTGCTTATCCTTTTTGTCTTAGGATATTCCCTGACAATACATACCTTCGGGCGTATATTGCCCCGCTGTCAGCGGAGCTCTTGTTTCTTAAGCAATCATCTTCAAACTTTATTACAATGCTTATGACCATAATGTCTCGATTGAGTTCGATTATGGTTGAGATCCGTCAATTAGGTCTGGAGTTATGCCCCTTTTAATATTCAAAAATGCCATATTTCACGTTGTTTACACTCTAGCATCTTCATCTTTTGAGCAATCATCTTCAAACTTTATTACAATGTTTATGACCATAAGGTCTCAATTGAGTTCGATTAATGCTGAGATCCGTCAATTAGTTCAGAAGTTATGCCCCTTTTAATATTCAAAAAATGCCATATTTCACTTTGTTTACACTCTAGCATCTTCATCTTTTGAGCAATCATCTTCAAACTTTATGACAATGCTTATGACCATAAGGTCTCGATTGAGTTCGATTATGGCTGAGATCCATCAATTATGTCAGGAGTTATGCCCCTTTTAATAAAAAAAAATGCCATATTTCACTTTGTTTATTCTCTACCAACTTCATTTTTAGCTCACCTGAGCACGAAGTGCTCAAGGTGAGCTATTGTGATCACCTTTTGTCCGTCGTCCGTGCGTGCGTGCGTCCGTCCGTCGTCAACAATTTGCTTTAAAGAACATCTCCTCCTGAACCGCCGAAGGGATTTTGACCAAACTTCACAGGAATCATCCTTATGATGCCCTCTATCAAAGTTGTACAAATTATTCAGATTGGTTGAAAAAGTAGGTCACAGGAGCTAAAAATAGATTTTAAAAACTCAAACTTTGAAAATCTTCTTCTGCAAAACTGCAAGGCCTAGAGCTTAGATATTTGGTATGTAGCATCATCTAATGGTTCATTACCAAGATTGTTCAAATCATAGCCCTATGGTGATAAATGCCCCCGCACCAGGGGTCACTTGTTTTACATAGAGTTATATAGGAAAATCTTTAAAAATCTTCTTCTATGAATCCATAAGGCCCAAAGCTTAGATATTTGGTATGTAGCATCATCTAATGGTTCATTACCAAGATTGTTCAAATCATAGCCCTACGGTGATAAATGCCCCCGCACCAGGGTCACTTGTTTTACATAGAGTTATATAGGAAAATCTTAAAAAATCTTCTTTTGTAAATCCATAAGGCCTAGAGCTTAGATATTTGGTATGTAGCATCATCTAATGGTTCATTACCAAGATTTTTCAAATCATAGCCCTATGGTGATAAATGCCCCCGCACCAGGGGTCACTTGTTTTACATAGATTTAAATAGGAAAATCAATAAAAATATTCTTCTATAAATCCAGAAGGCCTAGAGCTTAGATTTTTGGTATGTAGCATCATTAATGGTTCATTACCAGTTTTCAAATCATAGCCTTAGGTGATAAATGACCCCGCACCAGTGGTCACTTGTTTCACATAGAGTTACATAGGAAAAGACCTAGAGCTTAATCTATAGATTTGATGTGAAATATTGTCTAGTGGTCCGTACCCACATAATTCATATAGACCAATCATAAAAAAATATTTTGCAATATTACTAGTTTGAAGATTATGACTAGATAATGGTTAAAATTTGGCCCTTGATTGAATCACTTTTTACTCTAAATTACATACTTGATATATGTTTTATATTAAAATCAGTATCTACGATTAAATAAAATGATAAAAAGACTAAGAGAATATATTGTGTCAATTGTATATTAAATAAAGGTTTTCTTTTAAGAAAGATATGAAAGTACAGATAATCGTATTGTTGGTAATAAAAACACATTTGGTCGTTTTAGGTTATAATATTATTAACCAATGAAAAATTAGGAAACTATTCAGCCCTCCATTTCCGGTTTCAGTTTGGTAGGTATACGATTCTCTTCAGAAATTTCAACGAATTATCGAAGATCATTAATCTAATAGACCTAAAAAGCGATTGAAAAGTAGGTCAGTAGGTCAAATCTTAGAAAAATCTTGTTTACACACTGGAGGCCACAATTTTGATTCAATCTTCCTCAAACTTGGTCAGCACAAATGTCCTCAGGTGAGCGTCTTTAGGGCCATCTTGGCCCTCTTGTTTTAACAATCTTTTTTAAACTTTAAGACAATGTTTATGCCCATAATCTCACAATTGGGTTTAATTATAACAGATATTAACTTGTAAATTCAGGAGTTATGCCCATTTCACCATAAAAAAAAGCCAGATTTCACTTTTACACTCAAGCATCTTTATTTCTTAAGCAATCATCTTTCTCAGGTGAGCGACCAAGGGCCATCTTGGCCCTCTTGTTCAAATATACGCTAGTGAAAATGTTTCGATTTCAATTACATTTTAATGTCCAACTTGGCGTTGTTTTAGCGACGTATTGAATTTTATTCTTATTAGCTCACATGAGCACAACGTGCTCAAGGTGAGCTTTTCTGATCGCCTTTTGTCCGGCGTCCGTGCGTCCGGCGTCAACAATTGCTTCAAACAACATCTCCTCCTAAACGGCTTGGCCAATTTGAAAAATATTTTGCAGGAATGTTCCTTGGATGAAGCTCTACTAAAGTTGTATAAATGGTTCTGGTCCATTGCATAATTAGGTCACAGGAGCTAAAAATAGATTTTAAAAATGCAAACTTTGAAAATCTTCTTCTGCAAAACTGCAAGGCCTAGAGCTTAGATATTTGGTATGTAGCATCATCTTATGGGCCACTACCAAGATTGTATAAATCATAGCCCTATGGTGATAAATGACCCCGCACCAGGGGTCACTTGTTTTACATAGAATTATATAGCAAAATCTTAAAAAATCTTCTTCTATGAATCCATAAGGCCTAGAGCTTAGATATTTGGTATGTAGCATCATCTTATGGGCCACTATCAAGATTGTACAAATCATAGCCCTATGGTGATAAATGACCCCGCACCAGGGTCACTTGTTTTACACAGAGTTATATAGGAAAATCTTAAAAAATCTTCTTCTATGAATCCATAAGGCCTAGAGCTTAGATATTTGGTATGTAGCATCATCTTATGGGCCACTACCAAGATTGTACAAATCATAGCCCAATGGTGATAAATGCCCCCACACCAGGGGTCACTTGTTTTACATAGAGTTAAATAGGAAAATCTTAAAAAATCTTCTTCTATGAATCAATAAGGCCTAGAGCTAAGATTTTTGGTATGTAGTAGCATCTAATGGTTCATTACAAAGATTTTCAAAGTCTTGGCCCTACGGTGATAAATGACCCTGCGCCCAAGTCTTCTCTGAAACCATATGGCCCATTGCTTAGATATTTGGTGTGTAGTATTGTCAGGGGTAAAATGTTTTAGATAAAGTTATATCAGAATCCTTGTCTGTTTAAAAACCTTGACATCAGTTGAAGCAATGGTACTCAGGTGAGCGATTCAGGGCCATCATGGCCCTCTTGTTATATATATATCTAATATATATATATATGCTTTTACTTTATCTGCATCTATACTTAAACTTCCAAAATATTAAAGTAAACTTTAGCAATTGACTATCTATCGTTGATTCATTATTTATGACAGATAACTTCGACAATCCTGACAATCGATTTATCACAATCTGATATCCGACCTTTAATTTTGTTTTAGGCATCACATACTTGGCTTTTTTAAATGCCACTGAATTTGCATGTATACATAAGATTATTACAGTCATGGAAGACTGTAAAGTTTGACCGATTCGCAAGGCTCACACTTCCAACCGGTAAACTCGAATATGAAATTGAGGTATTGTACATTGATCTAATTAGATATTACACTCATTTAATTTCTTCAGTTTTAAGAAAAATATAATTAGTTCTAGAATATTTTAATTGGATCGTAGAGTCTTAAGGCACATGCTGAGTAATTTAGAATTATTTCAAAGCTGGAACAAACCACAGAACTAATACTGGGTCGCCACATTCATAATTCTTGTAAATATGATATCAGGGGCATTAAACCCTGAATATGTTATGGATCTAGCATATCAAGAAAGATTTTAAGGGATATACCAAAATATCACCTTTACTGAAACGGATTCGGCGGTGTTTCAAGCCAACGGGTCTGCGGTTTGCTTCGATCAGAGATGCTCTGAAGGTCGGATCTAGTAGTGTTTGATAACCCACCTCTGCTGATTACGCTATTCTTGACGGTGTGTTGAGTGTAATATAGAGTTAACTCAATTAGAGGGTTTTGATGTTGATTTCTTAGACATACACTTATTGGTTGACTGATTTTATTGGTGAATCATTGAAAAATTACTTAATTACCGTACAATCGTTTTAAATTAATTTTTTAAGGTGTTTTATCGGAACAAAGCAGAGAAAAAATATACTTTGAAAACATGTATTAATATAATAAACCTTAGATACACGTTCCATTTTTAGCGATTTTATTATATGATAATAACTAATTATGAAAGAATATTTTATGGAGAGAGATTTGTTATAATGGCATAAATAGGGGCAATAGAATTATCCGGCTAGATTTATCAACCAGTCCGTCGTTTGAAAAATCGCATTTTCACAACTAATCCGCCCTGAACATGTGCACTACAGTGTCCGTTACTTGGCTAATATACAGTGGAACCTCTGAAAACCGAACGCTTCCGGACCGAGCCAAAAGTTCGGTTAAGAGAGGTTTCCAGATTAGGGAGGTTTTTGTCAAAACCAGGCAGAGATGCATGTGCATGTATGATTATTTTATCTATTATCTCTCTCTCTCTCTCTTCTGTATATATTTTTATCCCCCGCCGATGAAATCGGGAGGGGGATATTGTTTTGGCGTTGTCCGTCCGTCCGTCCGAATTTTGTCCGGAGCATAACTCCAAAAGTATTCAAGCTATTGCTTTGAAACTTCACAGGTGGACAGATCTCATTGAGGAGAAGTGCAGTGCACAAGAACCATAACTCTCATTAGCCTAATTTTGGAGTTATTGCCCTTTGTTATTTTTCATACTTGATTTTTGTCCGGAGCATTACTCCAAAAGTATTCAAGCTACTGCTTTGAAACTTCACAGGTGGACAGATCTCATTGAGGAGAAGTGCAGTGCACAAGAACCATAACTCTCCTTAGCCGAATTTTGGAGTTATTGCCCTTTGTTATTTTTGATCTGAACAGGGGTTTTCACACTAATGTGTGATTACACACACATTACACACACTAGTGTTAAAAATATGATTTTTTTAGTGTTTTCTGTAAGTTTGACATTATTTATGTCATGTAAAGTTTGTAGGAAATTAAATTCTCTTTCCATTGGTACTAAATATTATACAGTTTTATGCCTTTGTTTAGCAGTAATAAAGTGTTAAAGTAGGTGATATATATATATATATATTTTTTTTTTTTTTTTTTTTTTTCCAAATTTTTATTTTTTGAATAAATTTGGAAGTAGTAAGGGATAAGTGTCTGAATTTATTAAATCATATATTTTCATATATATATTTATTTGGTCGAAATCGTCAGGCAGGTTGGGTCCAGGGTTGTCTGCGAATGGTTCAATCTGAAATATAAAGAAGAAAAACTTTTTCAACTTCATGTTTTTTTTTAGCTCACCTGAGCACGTGTGCTCAGGATGAGCTTTTAGGATCGATGAATGTCCGTCGTCCGTCCGTCCGTCCGTCCGTCCGTCCGTCGTCCGTCGTCCACAATTTGTTCGTTTGCACTCTAGCATCTTCATTTTATGAGCAATTATCTTCAAACTTTAAAACAATGTTTATAACCATAAAATCTCGGCCAAGTTCGATTATGGCTGATATCGGAACATTAGGTCAGGAGTTATGCCCCTTTTAAAATTCAAAAAAGCCAGATTTCACATTGTTTGCACTCTAGCATCTTCATTTCATGAGCAATTATCTTCAAACTTTATATCAATGTTTATAACCATACAATCACGGCCAAGTTCGATTATGGCTGATATCATACCATTAGGTCAGGAGTTATGCCCCTTTTAAATTCAAAAAAGCCAGATTTCACATTGTTTGCACTCTGCATCTTCATTTCATGAGCAATTATCTTCAAACTTTATATCAATGTTTATAACCATACAATCACGGCCAAGTTCGATTATGGCTGATATCGTACCATTAGGTCAGGAGTTATGCCCCTTTTAATATTCAAAAAAGCCAGATTTCACATTGTTTGCACTCTAGCATCTTCATTTCATGAGCAATTATCTTCAAACTTTATATCAATGTTTATAACCATACAATCACGGCCAAGTCGATTATGGCTGATATCGTACCATAGGTCAGGAGTTATGCCCCTTTTAATATTCAAAAAAGCCATATTTCACTTTGTTTACACTCTAGCATCTTCATCTTTTGAGCAATCATCTTCAAACTTTATGACAATGCTTATGACCATAAGGTCTCGATTAAGTTCAATTGTGGCTGAGATGGGTCATTTAGGTCAGGAGTTATGCCCCTTTTAATATAAAAAAAGCCATATTTCACTTGTTTACACTCTAGCATCTTCCTTTTTTTAGCAATCATCTTCAAACTTTATGACATTGTTAATGACCATAATGTCTCAACTGAGTTCAATTGTGGCTGAAATGGGTCAATTAGGTCAGGAGTTATGCCCCTTTTAATACAAAAAATGCAAGATTTCACTTTGTTTATTCTCTACCAACTTCATTTTTTTAACAATCATTTTTAAACTTTAAGACAATGTTTATGCCCATAATCTCACAATCGGGTTCAATAATTACTGATATTGACTTGTAAATTTAGGAGTTATGCCCATTTCACCATAAAAAAAAGCCAGATTTCACTTTTACACTCAAGCATCTTTATTTCTTAAGCAATCATCTTTCTCAGGTGAGCGACCAAGGGCCATCTTGGCCCTCTTGTTTCTTATTCATAGCATATCATTCATTTTTCAGTGAAATAAAATTGAAAAAAGAATAAGTTGTTTTATTTATTTTTATACAATTTATTTTTCAGATCAATGCTGAAAAATACTTTGTATTTTTTTCTCCATTTTAATTGCTTTATTTAATCTTAAGTTATATTTTATTCTTGTTATTTTTTTATATTTTATTCTTGTTATTTATTATGTTGCATGTTTTTCTTCGTAGACCAACGCACTAACCACTACACCACGAAGGAAAGTTGAAAAAGGGCATGTAATTTTATCTTATATCACAATCAATTTCTTGTATTCAGTAAAGTTACGGCCCCAATTAGAAATGGGTTCCTGATCATCATGATCGGACTCGGAAGAGTCATCAAAGGAAGAAAACCCAGAAAACTCAGACACGCTAGTATCAAAATCAAACTCAAAAGCAAAGCTTTCAGAATCAGAGTCAGACATTGTTGTAAATCTAATTACGCAAAATGGTAGATTAGAAATTTTGATGCGATTAGGCAAGTGTTCTCATACAAACTGATTTGATCATTTTTTTCTGACATATTCATAGAAGATCTAAGCTAATTAATATTCATAAATATTGAAATAAGTTTTCACATTGGCAAAAACAATTGACCAATGCAAAACTGTCTGTCCACCTGTGGTTTTATTGCAGGCTAGAGTATCCCTTATCAGCGTCTGCAGACTAGTACTGTCCACGGATTAGCCATAAGTTACGCATTGTTACGTAATTGACGGGTGATCAGTGGCCAGTAGACCACACTTGATTTCCGCTCCAATTACTTCAAAGGCCATAAATCGTTTAAAGTTAGCACTTCTGCATTAATCAGGGGGTCATAAAACAATAACGGTTTCTTTTGTACTCTTTTTTGTACCTCATTTAGCACTTAGCCGACAAAAATATATACAGTACCATAACAAACACCTCACAAAATTATTTTAGGTCAAATCACACTTGACTTCATGATCTCTATTTTCAGAAAATCTGAATCTGGTTGTTTTATTTTTCGATTGAGAAAAGCCCAGATAATTTGCACGCACACTCTACGTATATATAGGAAAAGTATGATGTAAGTGAGATGAACCCCAGCTAACTTAAGGTATAATTTACTAAAAAAACTATTAATAGTAACCCTATACAATTTTCTGAAAATAACAATGATGAAATCCCATACTTCCCGGAAGTAAACATTTGGAAGCCATTTTTTGATGAAAAATGCGAAAATAAAGCGATTTATTTTGACACTCGGGGGGGAATACGGGTCTGTTCAAATGGCCGTAACACGGGAATATACGTATCGATATGGCTACAGATAGACACGGGAATATACGGGTCTGTTAGGTAATCGATAGACACGGGAATATACGGGTCTGTGTGGTAAAGGGTTAAGGCAAATTAGCTCTGCCCCTGGTTACCATGTTTTTTGATGGATCGGAATAATTTTAGTAATCTTGGTAGAGGGTTATCAAGGGAACAACTGTATCAAAACATTTTGAAATCTGGCCAGTAGTTTTGAAGGAGATGAATTTTAAAGTTTCTTATTTTTTCTTTCTGTTGCCATGGCAACTAGAGTTCTAAATGAATCAAGTTTATTTTAACAATTTTTGTGAAGGTTCACCAAAGGATCATTCCTGCTAAGTTTCATTAATTTCTACAAAGAAGTTTTAAAGAAGATGTCTTTTAAAGCAAATTGTTGACAACGGACGACAAATGACAGACAACGACGAACTGAGGGTAATCCCTATAGTTCACCTTGAGCACGTCGTGCTCTGGTGAGGTAAAAGTCATTAAACCATAAACACACAATATGCACATGCTAGTGAAATTTCCTATGAAGTTTGATCCATCCAGTAGTTCTTGAGAAATAGTGCGGACAAAAAAAGCTACAGACACACCGATCAACCAGACAGACAGACTGACACAGTGACTCCTATATGTCTCCCGTCCCCGCCTCAATAAGTTTGTGGGGGTACAATAACAGTTAGATCAACAAGCATTCTGAAAGTATAGCTTACGTAATACTAAGTCCCCTACTCGCAAAAAGAAAACTTAAGAAGCCCCAACCCTCTTCAAGCTGCAAACAAGTCAAACAAGTCAATTACTTGATACTTTTGATGAAAGTCCAACAACAATAAATATCAAAAAGTTAGGAAAACTGCTATTTTAGTACTAGGCCCATAAGAAGATGTCATTTAAAGTTTTTCGCTTTATACATTGAAGGCAAACTAGAACTATCATTGAAAGTGATTAATACCCTGCAAAATTCTTGTATACAGTAGGAGCCAGACTCCATGGGGAACATAGACAAGAACCTGTATACATTATATATTAGATATGATAGTAAGTTATTAGTAAGTAACGTCTTTATTTAAAGTGGATTGAGAGTCAGTTATGGTTGTTTGGCACAGTAGTTTAAAAGTGTAGTTACAGTTCTTTGACACTGCACTTCTATTAGTCGCCATCTGTTTACATTTTAAGTTTCAAGTAAATATCATGTATAATATTCAATTATGTTTGGGACAAGAAAAAAAAACAATTTAACAAAGGGAGATAATTAAAAAATGGGACCAGATAGAGTTACAGTTCTTGGACACTGCACTTTTCCTAGTCGCCATCTGTTTACATTTTAAGTTTCAAGTCAATACCTTGTATAATTTTTGAGTTAAAGAATTAACCAAAGGCTGACTATTTGACTTGACTATTTGAGTTTACCGTCGCTTCGACAGTATTTCAGTCATATAGCGATGTCCAGCTAATTACAGGTGGAGGAAGACCCCAAATGCACGGAGGCATCCGGGTAGAACCACCGACCTACCGCAAGCCAGCTGGAAGGCTTCCTCACATGAAAATCCGAATGACCCTGCCGGGTTTCGAACCCACACGGTGAGGCGCTCAGTGAGTGTTAAAGTCAGCGACTTTACCCTCTCGGCCATGGAGGCCCCTCACAGTATGAAGCAACATGTCATACTGATATAATGCAAAAATATTTCGTGTCTGTTTATAAGTCCCCTAATGATGTTTACATGAGGGGACTGTAAGTTTACCCTCCATCTTTCTGTCTGTCCATTTGTCCGACTGTCAGAACAAAATTCTGGTGGAGATTTAAGTAATGGAAAAAGTCAAAATGTGCATAACCGATAGAAGTCTTGTGTTGCAAGCAACAACAGTGACTTGGTTTTTCCAATGGGTCTTCTCACATTTCACTTTTTGCATCTTCTGACAGCACATACTTGTGGCGTATGTTCCGACAAGCGGAGCTCTTGTTTTTTACAGGCATGCTTTCAGTATTTCAAACTGATCATTCTTTTGGTAACTACTTTCATTGTTGTGGTGTTATGTATGAAACTGAACAATGGACCTTTCCTTATTTGAATTGAAAACTTAAGCTCTGTCGTAAGTGTTTAGAAAGTGTAACGCCTCACGGCGTGTGAGTTCCTCTTGGTCTCGCCATTTACGATAGAATCGAAGTGCATAAAGAAATTTAAAGAAAATGAATGTAATGTATAACAGAAATGTATGAAATGATGAATGAATGACATGGCACACATAGCAAAGCAAATAATTACCTGCAAGCACAAAGATTGGGGGTTTTATCAAATAAAACAAGACAAAGGTAAGCGTATGGCTTTCACCACAGGCTACCAGCGTGGGACCCCCAATTATGGAAAGTAACAATTCAAAACACATTTTATAATAAAATTTCACAATTAAAGAAGAAACAAGAAATATCTTTAAAAAAGATATTCGGCGTAGGATGAAAGAAAAACGAGATTTTCATTCATGCATAAATATACTTTAATTAAGAAACTTATAAATGGAAATATATGCAAAACACATTTCAAAGACTCTAATGTTATGATAGGTTATAAAAGCATTGTTGTAAATAATTGTAAAAAACATGTCTAATTTTGGTAGTGAAAAAAGACAATGTTTTTAATTTTTTTAAAAAAAAAGAAATTAATTAAAACAATGTCTATATATATTCAAAACAAAATGAACAGTAAAGAATGACTAGACTATTATACAAAAGACACGACTGACCATTATCGTAAACAGGCTTACCTGCACCATAAAAAATTGTAAAATGATTAAAATCAAATATGAAATGAATAAAAAAATTTATTCTCATAAAACCTAATTTAGTCCAGGCTGATCATGTAATGAGCAGTTATCTGCTCATTGTAGTTAGGACATACAATTTTTTCTTCACCTTTATTTTATTTCTTACTGACAAAAGCTTGTTCAGGTCTGATTTTATCAGTTGTAAACTGTATCAAAATAGTTTATACAGGCATATACATTAATGATCAGCACCTTAAAGCATAGATTCATTGATAAAGGACTTCTAGAACATTCCGAGGAAAAGCGCGCGAAAGACCGACGCACAACAAATTTAGTACGCTCTAGAAATAGTTAAGTATTTTTTCTATGAAATATACTTATTTATAGACGGTAATACAAAAAATTATATATATAGGCTTGTTTGATATTTGTTCATATCATTATTGCATATGACAATTATGATATAAAAGCGTTATTAGTTGTTTTGGTTTTGGCGAATTAATTTTCAATGAGAGCATCTCGGCAGGCTGGAAGAATTCAATATACATAGTAATTAAGGGGTTTCATGTCATAACACGGTGGATTCTTTTTTGTTGTTTTAAATCATTTTCACAAAGTAGCATTCCTCAATTGATGGAAAAAGATTGTATTTAACTTACTGAAATCACTTTCATGTTTACATCAAAAAGAAAAGTAATAACACCAAGCTGAATGATATATACAAGCTGCACCCCTTATTTACAGTAATTTTATAGTCCATAACGATGCGTTAACCAATAACAGGAGTCCTTTTATTCAGCTTTAAGATGCGAGTTAAAATCGAAATTATACAGCTACGCCGAAAAAAAAAATGATATCATACAATAAGAAAAGGTTTGTAACTCTCCGTTCAAAATCTATAGGAAAACTGACATGGTTGTATTCTGAACTTCGTATCTGACACAATTTTCAGCCAATTTCAAATATGCGAGGCATGTTCAACGCGGAAACAATAGGCCTTTTCGTTGCCGAGTCGGTTTTCTGTCTTAGGTAAATTACAAAAACAGTACAAGTCATGAAACTCAACGGAAACTGTACGAGGACACAATGTGACCGAAGCAATGCATATCACAGTCAATGCACTTTTCAATGGCAACTTCACAGAAATATGTTATTTCCAACAAATACCCATATTAAACAATAAATTATGTATTTATTTAATTCTCACAAGTTATGCTTTTTTCCAGAAGTCGCTAGGGGTATAACTCTACCAATTGTGATGGAGCATGCAAAGCAAATGCCGTGAGATTAATGATGATTATGAATGGTTAATATGAATGATATATGATTATTAATTAAATGAGACTAAATATATTTAACAAATACAATCAACATAGACAGGGATATAATAATTACAAGAGACATGACAATTACAGACGTATGACAAGACAAGGACATACAAACTGACAAGTACTAACAAAATGACACCGTTACAAAAGTATTTACATCCATGACTAAGTCAACTGCTAACAAACGGTATCACAAATGTTTAAGTCAAGCTTAACATTGATCTCATGATATCCCAGTGTAGCTATTGGTCAGTCTGAAGCTTATATTTGAATATATCTGAAGGACAATACTGTGAGATACAGTAAGCATCTAGTACTCTCAGGTTTGCCATTATACCAGATGTTAGACTACTGGAAAACAAGACCAGACTGAAGGGTTTTATGAGAAGCAGTAAGCATTATAAAATCTGATCACTTGCAAGCTTATATGGTTCTTTGTTTGTTGTATTATATATCTTTAAAATAGCTCAGGTGGTAATGAGTTGAATGTAGCAGTACATCTTCATTTATGAATGTATTTTTGATGTGTAGGAATGCAGTTATAGAGAAAATTAGAATTTATTGTATGTCAGTACCCACTTACACTGAGCAGTTATAATTGTTAATTGTAATTGTTAATTGATATATACAATTGTTTAGCATTATTCACAAGCATTCATTCAGCATTTAGAATGCTGTAAAGTTATGTATAGTATAGAAGATTGCTCATGTTGATAAAATTATTCATGATTTGTATTCAGATCTCTGTGTTCAGCACTAACTTCTGAACAAGGATTCTAAATCACATGTTACTGTTGGAAGTCAAGGGGTTTAGGAGCCCCAGGTTTTGTATAAATTTATATCAGATATTGGTCCCTCATGCACAGTGGATTATTTATGTTCAAAATAAGATTTTCTGAGACAATATGTAAGGGCTCTTGAACTCCGGTTAGTGTTGAACATGGTAGATTTGATGAGAATGCATGATGTTTTAACATTTTCCTTTTAGATGATAATTATACCCCCCCGCAACGAAGTTAGGGGGGGTATACTGGAATCAGGTTGTCCGTCCGTCAGTCCGTCCGTCTGTCCGTCCGTCCGTCTGTAGACACAAAATTCTGCGGACTACTCCTCCTAAACTTCTGGAAGGATTTTGATGAAACTTGCTGGCAATGATCCTTAGACATTGTATTAGCGCGTTATCTATATAGCATTGAGTTACCTCCCCTATTTACCAAGTTATGCCCTTTGATGATTTTTGCATTACAAACTTCTGCGGACTACTCCTTCTAAACTACTGGAAGGATTTTGATGAAACTTGCTGCCATTCATCCTTAGACATTGTAGAAGCATGTGTTAGTTATATATCATTGGATTACCTCCCTTTATTATCCCCTTTGTGATTTTTGGTTACCCCCTTTTTTAAGTTAGTCCCTTTGATGGTATTTGTTTTACAATTTTCTTCCATTGATAGATTTCAGTGAATCTTAATGATATTTATCCATAGACATAGGTATATCCATAGGTATGTGTTACAAAGGATCACTAGATTTCCATGTAGTTGGCACATATGTCCTCTATATACGTATTAAGATGGAGTGTTGTATGCAAGAATTCTGATTTCATGCTCCAAAGCCATGTTTGACAAAAACACTTGCGGGGGGGTATTAGTAAGCCCTTAGGCGACAGTTCTAGTTGTTTATGATTAATCTCATTGTACATTCATTTTCAAGAATTGATTAATACTCAGTGTATTTTGATATGTTTTTAGCTCACCTGAGCACGTGTGCTCAGGATGAGCTTTTAGGATCGATGAATGTCCGTCGTCCGTCCGTCCGTCCGTCCGTCGTCCACAATTTGTTCGTTTGCACTCTAGCATCTTCATTTCATGAGCAATTATCTTCAAACTTTATATCAATGTTTATGACCATAAAATCTCGGCCAAGTTCGATTATGGCTGATATCGGAACATTAGGTCAGGAGTTATGCCCCTTTTAAAATTCAAAAAAGCCAGATTTCACATTGTTTGCACTCTAGCATCTTCATTTCATGAGCAATTATCTTAAAACTTTATATCAATGTTTATGACCATAAAATCTCGGCCAAGTTTGATTATGGCTGATATCGGAACATTAGGTCAGGAGTTATGCCCCTTTTAAAATTAAAAAAAGCCAGATTTCACATTGTTTGCACTCTAGCATCTTCATTTCATGAGCAATTATCTTCAAACTTTATATCAATGTTTATGACCATAAAATCTCGGCCAAGTTCGATTATGGCTGATATCGGAACATTAGGTCAGGAGTTATGCCCCTTTTAAAATTAAAAAAAGCCAGATTTCACATTGTTTGCACTCTATCATCTTCATTTCATGAGCAATTATCTTCAAACTTTATATCAATGTTTATGACCATAAAATCTCGGCCAAGTTTGATTATGACTGAGATCAGTTGATTAGGTCAGGAGTTATGCCCCTTTTAAAATTAAAAAAAGCCAGATTTCACATTGTTTGCACTCTAGCATCTTCATTTCATGAGCAATCGTCTTCAAACTTTATGGCAATGCTTATGACCATAAGGTTTCGATTGAGTTCGATTATGGCTGACATTCATCAATTAGGTCAGGAGTTATGCCCCTTTTAATATTCAAAAAATGCCATATTTCACATTGTTTACACTCTAGCATCTTCATCTTTTGAGCAATCATCTTCAAACTTTATGGCAATGCTTATGACCATAATGTCTTGATTGAGTTTGATTATGACTGAGATCAGTTGATTAGGTCAGGAGTTAAGCCCCTTTTAATATAAAAAAATGCCAGAAATCACTTTGTTTACACTCTAGCATCTTCATCTTTTGAGCAATCATCTTCAAACTTTATGGCAATGCTTATGACCATAAGGTCTCGATTGAGTTTGATTATGGCTGAGATCCGTCAATTTGGTCAGGAGTTATGCCCCTTTTAATACAAAAAATGCAAGATTTCACTTTGTTTATTCTCTACCAACTTCAATTTTTTAACAATCATTTTTAAACTTTAAGACAATGTTTATGCCCATAATCTCACAATCGGGTTCAATTATAACTGATATTGACTTGTAAATTTAGGAGTTATGCCCATTTCACCATAAAAAAAGCCAGATTTCACTTTTACACTCAAGCATCTTTATTTCTTAAGCAATCATCTTTCTCAGGTGAGCGACCAAGGGCCATCTTGGCCCTCTTGTTACATGTTTGCCCTTTGGTTAATCTCTTAATTTTCGCTTTAAACATATATTAATAGGCATAAGTATTGTCTGATTTCTATTTAAAATGTTTTTGGGTTTTGCCTTTGTTGATGAGTTATACATGTATTTGGATCATAACTCTTGATCATCCCTCACATGGGAAAATGAATGGAGCAGGGTCTAACATTCAGAAAATATGTCAAAATGTAAGTTTGATATAAAAAGAAAGAAAACACTTTTCTGCTATATTTTGATTTTATTAAAGAAATAAAGGTTTATAAAATCTTCCTTGAAAAATGTTTAATTCAAGTATTTTCGTGTGATAATCTATTGTTTGTCTTTTCACCAAGCTTAAACTGGATGGTCCAAATATAAATTTCAAGATGTCACAAGGTGGGAAGGTATTTACATTTTATTCTCAACAACTTCAAAGTTGAATTGGATTTATCATTATATGCCATGCAGAGCTAGTGTAAAAATGGATCAGACTGGAACCTTGTTACTTTCCATCATTGTTTTACGTTAATACATTCTTGTCAAGCAAGACTTGATGAAGAAGCCAACAGTATAGATTATCTGCCTGTGAGTATATTTCAGTCTGATCTAGGTTTACACATGTTACACGGGTCATTCTCTGAAAGCTTCCATTTAGTTAAGGATCAATTGTATTATGTTAGCATACTGCTGTTTGTGTTATATATTGTATGTCTCGTTTTTAACAGATCAGTTTTAGAAAGAGAACACTTTAAGTGTATTTTCAGCTCACTTGATCATTTTGTTAATTATGATATTAAACATGTCATCAGCTTAATTATTTATGATATTAAGTATGTCATCAGCTTAATTATTTATGATATTAAGTATGTCATCAGCTTAATTAAGGTCCATAGTGGCAGTACTGGTCACCTAACTAATAAGGTCTATGATAGCAGTTTGTTATCAACCTTATTTTTTATTGACTAACGTAAGTCCATGGTAGCAGAGCTGGTTACAACTTTAAGTCTTTTTGAATTAAGTAAAGTTCCGTCTTTCATATTTCTATCTTTCATATAACTTTCATGTAAAAGGTTTGTGGATACTTTAAAAACTGTTAAATTATCCACAACTAATGAATGCTTTGTGTTAAAAAGTTGATTTTGTATTGTTTACAATAAGTTTGGAAAGAGATAAATTGGAAATTGTGATATTATATAATTGATGATATCAGATTTGTAAGGGCAGTAGGATTGTTGCTCTTTCTCTTTCTGTTACAGGAAAAATAAAATGTGAAATTGATAATTTTTTTTAAATGCTTGTATTAAAATGGACAACAAGAGAAATATCATTTGAAATGTATCAAGATTTTACCATTACAAAGTGGTTAGGATGATATTTCGGGATTGTTGGATGTCTGACATTGGGGGCCAACAATTCAAATTTAACCTACCATTCCTGAAGAGCATTCATTTATTTAAGTAGCATTTTGATAACTTGCAGCTCCAATCAGTATCTTTAAAACTACGAAGAGCTAGTCAAGTATAGCATGGCTGATGTAGTGAAATGCAATAGGCAGTATCAGAGTTATGGTTCATCTTGCAATACATATTTTATATTGTTCCATTTTAATCTCACCTCAGAATGTACTGTATTAATTTAAGATTATCACTAAAATTCAATTTCATTGACTCAAGGTTAAAGCCACATTTCTGTTATGAAAACTTAAAGCCCCAGTGCGTTTTAGCTCAGAATTTGCAAGGAAAAAATATTTTTTTTAAAATTTCTAATTAGCAAAGTCTCAAATGATGTTTGATTAACCTCTTAATGTTTAATTAAGCCCACATAATGAAATATTCACCAACAAGCCTTAGTTGTTCAGACAGGGCAAAATAGAGAGAAAAATGGGCAGAGCTTGTTCAGTAAAACCACGGATGTCTCAGTGTACATGGGGGGTTTCAGAAGTTCATGGACTTTTTCTATAGACTGTAGCAGAGGAGATAAGAAGAAAATCTACGAAATTCTTAAAAATTCCTTGTATGTTAATTTTATGCTGTCATTGTTTTGAGCAAAATATAGAACGAGACAGCCACAATTTGTATTTTTTCTAATAGAATCTTTCCTGTAAATCAGGCATTTCCCAAGGTCTTTGAGTGATGTAATTAAAACTGAATTATATATGCTGTATGTGAATTCTGATTTAGGTCTAACATTTATAAGATACTGGGACTTGCTGGGACTTGAAACAATTGGGTTTATAATGGAAAAATCTCAACAAAATTAATGTAAGCTAGTCGCCCACTAAGGTATAACTGAATTTAAAAGATATGTATACATGTATATATAGTAATTTTCAAATGTACTCCAGTGCATATTTAAGAAAAATCAAATCATATAATCTATTACTTAAAGCATACTTAATAATAATCAAAATTTTAATGGGACATCATTAAATGGCTTAAAGGCGCCCAATTAATAAAACCCACTATGGCCAGTGAAGAACCAAGTGACTGAGATTGTCAGAGTTCAAGTCAAATCAAATGGCTATGAGTGGTGGTACAGTGTGGTATGCCATGAAACATCATATATCCACATATATTGTTACACTAGAGTACTGGAGGGGTCCTCAGACAGACTGATGAAAGGCCATAACACCACCATACAGGACCTGTTCCAGCCAGCAAAGGACTACTGTTATGATAATATAGGTTAGGATTATTTTGATGAATTGTGTACTTTGAAACTCTTGAGATATTCTTTTTAGTCCCCTACCGGTGTTCACACCGGAGGGGACTATAGGTTTGCCCTCCGTCCGTCCGTCTGTCTGTCCGCTCAAATCTGGATCCCACGATAACTTAATAACTAAGCAAGCTAACTTGATGAAACTTGGTTTATGACTAGATGCCAATGTGTAGATTATGCACGTCATTTTATTTTTGTTCTTCGACTAAAATTGTGGTTGCTATGGTAACGGAAATAGTGAATATATGGCAAAAATGGGATCCCGCGATAACTTTATAACTAAGCAAGCTAACTTGATGAAACTTGGTATATGACTAGATGGCAATGTGTAGATTATGCACATTGTTTTATTTTTTTATTCGACTAAAATTGTGGTTGCTATGGTAACGGAAATAGTGAAAATATGGCCAAAAAATGGGATCCCGCAATAACTTTATAACTAAGCAAGCTAACTTGATGAAACTTGGTATGTGACTAGATGGCAATGTGTCGATTATGCACATTGTTTTAATTTTTGTGTTTAAAATTGTGGTTGCTATGGTACAGAAATAGTGAAAATATGGCATATTGAGTCAAGGTGGAGCCGGTAGGGGACTTCATGTGTTGCATACAACACCAGTTACTTGTTTTTCTAACTCTTCTACACTTAGATTTTAATATTTTGTTGAGGAGTTTTCAACCATAACACTATTTTCGGAGAACTTGGATTTTATTGTTCATGGATTAAAATGAGGTTATGGGAAAGCATTGCAGATTGAGAGTGCACAGTAACCTCCCTTTGCTGCCAATGCGCTAGTAAACATGAAAAACAAACATACACAAAATGACGGCATCTTTGAGCAAAATTTGTTTTCCATTTTTAGCTCAACTATTCGAAAAATATGAGAGCTATTGTAGTCGCCCTGGCGTCGGCATTGGCGTTGCAGCTTTTGGGTAATGTTTTGCGTGCAAGTTACTATCAACTTTATATCTCAATAACCATTTATGGTATTGACTTGAAAGTTTATAAATATGTTCAGGGACATCAGAAAACCAAGGTAGATAACTCTTGACTAAATTTAATTTGAATTATGGCCCCTTTTTAACTTAATTTTAAAGTTTTGCATGCAATAGTTTAAGTTTTGCTTGCAAGGCACTATCCAGTTTGTATCTCAATAACCATTCATGGTATTGACTTGAAAGTTTATGAATATGTTTAGGGGCATCAGACAACCAAGGTAGATAACTCTTGATGGAATATATTGCAAATTGTGGCCCCTTTTTAGCTTAGAAATTTTGGTTAAAGTTTTGCATGCAAGATACTCTCATGCTTATATCTCAGTAACTAGGCATGCGATTGATTTTAAACATCTTTAATATGTTTAGGGGTATCATACTTTTACGGTAGATAACTCTGGATAGAATATGTTACAAATTATGGCCCCTTTTTAACTTCGAAATTTTCGTTAAAGTTTTGCATGCAAGGTTCTTTCATGCTTATATCTCCGAGTCCAGGCATGGGATTGATTTGAATCATCTTTAATGTGTTTAGGGGTATCATACTATAAATGAAGATAACACTTGATGGATTATATTAAAAATTATGGCCCCCTTTTAACTTAGAATTTGGGTTAAATTTTTGCATTCAAGCTACTATCCAGCTTATATCTCAAAAAATGCTTGTGGAATTGACTAGAAAGTTAGGGAGTGTCTTCGGGGCATCAGGAAACCAAGGAAGATAACTTTTGGACTAATTTTATGCAAATTATGGTCCTTTTCTTCTTTGGATTTTTGGTTAAAGTTTTGCATGCACAGTGTTATTATGCTTATGTCTCAGTAACTAGGCATGGGATTGATTTTAAGCTTTATAAAAATATTAAGGGGTATCAGACTATCAAGGTATATCATTTTTGCCTATTATTATGTACAGGGTATGTGAAGGGCAAGAATTGAAATAGATTTCATTTGATTTACCAACAAGCATTTTGAATAGTCGAGTGTGCTGTCCTCTGACAGCTCTTGTTTATTTTCCTTTTAGAACAATGAGAATTTGAAATCAATTCATTTTTTCTGAAAAACAAGTAGTTAAAACAACAAAACGAAGCTTATCTGCTGCCATGTTTTTAAGTTGATTAATAAGATGAAAAAAAATACTTAAATCTTCTCTTTTGTCTTCTTATTACAGCAATTGAAGGTCACAAGAGTAATTCTTCCCCTTATGCAGTTTGAGCTCATGATCTGGGGATCAGGTATCTTTCTCATGTAGAGCTATGTACATATACAGTAAAACCTCAAAATTATGATTTCAGAGGGAATAGCGAGGCTTAATAGTGAGGTGGTCTTAATAGTGAATTTCACCACTATAGTCGGAATAGGACTCAAAACCATTTCTATTTGGTGCAAAATATCAGTGATCTTAATAGCAAGATGGTCA
Organism: Solen grandis; assembly: GCA_021229015.1. NCBI lineage: Eukaryota > Metazoa > Mollusca > Bivalvia > Adapedonta > Solenidae > Solen > Solen grandis. The sequence continues at coordinate 15,660,535 of CM037783.1, read as the reverse complement.
TAAAGCAGGGATTTACTGTATATCCGTAACTACACAGAAAGGGTTGGCTTTATGACAGGTTTTATAATCTCCAGGGTTTGTCAGTATGTTCCACCACCAGAGCCTAAGGAGGCCCCTGAATGTCCCGTTGGGCATCATACTGAGGTCAGCGCTTCAGGGGAGGTTAAGTGTGTCCTTGACCCCATAGACTGTCCCAGAGGTCACAATAAAGAGGTCAGTTCTACAGCAGAGGTCACCTGTGTTCTTGACCCCTTAGACTGTCCCCAGGGTGAAGTTGTCATAACAACAGCAGATGGAGTCGAGCAGTGTGGTGTCCCATCTTCAGCAAATACTGACTGTCCTGAAGGTCAAGAGGTCATCACAATGGAGACAGGAGAGGTGGTATGTGGGCATCTCACTTCAGAGGAGGTGGTCTGTCCTACAGGTAAGCTGATCTTATTGTAACATACAAATCTATGTTGTTAACAATCTCACAGCCATGATAATCATAGGTCTGGAACAGTCAGTTTCATGTATATCAATGTTATATCTGGATTTATGGTTTTTGTGTCACCTGCTGTAAGGGATCCCTTTTCCATCGTCCGTCCGTCCGTCCATCTGTCTGTCCATCACACTTTTCCTGTCATGCTTCAGCAGGTGACATATGTGATCCAAGAACACTCTTGTGTATTTATGTAAACAAATGATTAGGCTGCCTTCAAATACCTCACAATGTTATAAATAATTTAAAATACATTCTTATCATTTTGTGTATCACTAGAAGCATTATCTATATTATTTTGTAGTGCTGGTAATTTCTTGTCTGTCATTTTATATCCATCAGGAACAGTTGCCCAGGGGGACCTCTGTTTGTATCCAGACAGTGGCGATGTGTTCCCACTTTGCCAACTTTATATATTTTGCTACCAAAAACAGAGTTGGCAAAGTGGGAATTTGACCAGGTAAGGTAAAGGTGTTAATCCCCGATAAATGCTTGCGGTGCAACAATAAAAAAATACCATTGCGTTTTATCTTGGCAAATATGTATAGTACTTCATACTATAACTCACCGATTTTAATGTGACTGTTAAATAAGCATAGTTGAATTACCGATTTTTGGTAAAATATGTATAGTACTTCATACTAAAACTCACCGATTTTAATGTGGCTGTTAAATAAGCAAACAGTATTTCACACTTACCTACTCAGCCTGTTTTTATATATATGTTTGAAGTCTGTTTTTTTGTCGGTCTTTAAATTAAAATAAACTTATAATTAAGTATTGTACAAATCATGTAACATGTTATTCACAATTATAACAGTTGTTTGTAAATACTTTAATAATACAATCGCAGGATTACAAAATAAACGATACCGCAATCTTTTTAAGTCATCGCTATTGCGTTTGATGATCTTTAATTATTTATGATGTTTGAGTTAAAACAATTTTAGTATGTCCACATATGCATATATACTTGGATTGTAGTTTCTAAATCTTATTATTATACGACTGAGCATGGCGAACGCGTTAGTTGCAGTGGAATTCATAGAGAACAAGAGGGGAGGGAGAACCCTAGTACACAACCAGTACATGTTCCGACTTAAGACGAAGAAAAATGAAAGGTCCTACTGGTACTGCGTCCAGGCATCATGTCCAGTCCGAATCAATACCTTCAATGACCAACTGACGAAAATGGCCGGCGAACATAACCATGATAGAGATGCTGCAGGAACCACAGCTGTGAAGGTGATGGCAAAGATTCGAGAGAAATGTCGGCAGTCGGCTCATCCCATTCCTGCAATATTTGACGAATCTCTAGCATGTTTGAAAACCGCAGAATGGGACGACTACACGGAAGAAGTGGTCCAAAAACTGCCAACATTCTACAAGGCTAAGTCGTCGCTGTATCGACAACGGGCCGAGCTTCATCCGAAGCTTCCGAAATCTCTCGCAGACGTGGAACTGCAGGGTCAGTGGACAGAGTCTACTACTGGAGACCGCTTCCTACTGGCTGACGATGGAACAGAAGACAGGATCCTTATCTTCGCCACTGACAGAAACTTGAGGATACTGGAAGAAGCAACTGAGTGGTTTATGGATGGAACCTTCTATTCATGCCCCAGCCATTTCTACCAGATATACACAGTGCACTGCATGATCGATGGTACCATGATGCCGCTGGTGTACGGACTGCTCCCCAACAAGACAGAAGCCACGTATTACCAGTTCTTCAGTCTGCTCATGCGAAACGCCGGAGAGCGAGCTATACATCTGCACCCAAACAGAGTGATGCTGGACTTTGAGGTGGCACCGAGGAATGCGCTGATTTCTTTGTTTCCGCGTGTGTATGTTAAGGGATGTTACTTTCATTTTACACAGGCTATTTGGAGGAGGGTACAATCATGTGGACTGGCTGGGAAGTACCGTGAGGATGGCTCTCTCACAACTTTAGTTTGTCGAGCAGCTGTGTTGCCACTGGTTCCTTTGGAAAGGATTGAGGATGTATGGTTCTTCGCCCTCGAGGACAACGAAGATGAAGGGGATGCTGTGGAGAAGTTTAAAGACTATGTAACTGAGACTTGGGTGGAGAGCGATCGCACCATATGGAACCATTTCACCACAGAGGGACCAAGAACTACAAACCACCTGGAGGGATGGCACAACAAGATAAAAAAACAGCTGACTCATCCACATCCCAACATATACGTCCTGCTGCAACTCATCTTGAAGGAACAAGCTGCAAATGAAGTTAAACTGATTCAACACAATGCTGGCGGGAAGAAACGGCCAAGGAAGATGACTTACAGAGAACTTGACCAGAGGTTGGAACGCCTGAAGTTGCGGTTGGCAGGAGAAATAGACATATATAGATACGCTGACGCAGCATCCTATTCGATTAAGTTGGCTTGAGATATACTGTGATGTGACAAAGCGTGCGTTGAGAAATAATAAGTGAAGTTTATGAAAATGTGTGTCTTGATGACTGACGTATTGTTTTCATTTATCCATATGAAATTCGTTTATTGACATCATTGTTGTTACTTTGCATTTATGTGACATAATAAAATATGAACAAGAAAACATTGTTTTTATTTAAAAATGAGACAAAAATGCGACAGCGCGCGCAAGAGTGAGAGAGACAGAAAACGAGAGACGGAGAAAGTGAGAGGGAATATACATGTATATAGAGAAAATCCTTATTTTAATTACACACATTGCATTAGCTCAAGGCAAAACATAAACATTACAAATAATACACATCATACTGCAAAGAGAAGAAATAAAATACACCATTTTAATATATATATTTTAATATATCTATTAACCTAGGCACAGCATAAACCATCTGGGCTTATTGTACATTATCACCGTTATACCTGACTGCGTACAGGTAACCTTCACTCAAGAACTGGAAAGTTGGCATAGTGGGAATACTAAAAGGTGTGAAGTTGGCAAAGTGGGAACAAACCACAGTGGCACAGCCTGTCCCCCAGATCACACACTGGTTACCATGGATACTGGGGTCACAACATGTCAACATAGGAGAGATTTGAACAGTCAACTGGACACCAGGAAACGGTCTCTGAGTATTTGTCTTCTTGATATGTGTATTATTAAATGCTTTCTAAAAAACACATCTAATGACGTCAGTCCAGTAGCTGTGATTATGGCTGATGGTCTGTAAACATAAAATAAAATAGAAAAAAGTATAATGAAAAAATCACATTCAACTGGGTACACAATATGGCCAGTCTGAAGTTCAAGTATGTTTTTGTTATCCATCTGAGGAAGTCGTCTTGTCTCTCTTAGTATATTATGAAGAATAAATATGGAGGGGGTGACAAGATTAGTTGTTAATAATCAAAAAACATTATGTCTGACAAAATCTAACATATTTAATGTGTTCAAAATATTTACCAAGAAAGGCATATGTTATTCTGAAGACAGTAGTATTTTTAGCTCACCTGAGCACAACGTGCTCATGGTGAGCTTTTGTGATCGCCTTTTGTCCGTCGTCCGTGCGTGCGTGCGTGCGTCGTCAACAATTTGCTTTAAACAACATCTCCTCATGAACCGCTGAAGGGATTTTGACCAAACTTCACAGGAATCATCCTTATGATGCCCTCTATCAAAGTTGTACAAATTATTCAGATTGGTTAAAAAAGTAGGTCACAGGAGCTAAAAATAGATTTTAAAAATGCAAACTTTGAAAATCTTCTTCTGCAAAACTGCAAGGCCTAGAGCTTAGATATTTGGTATGTAGCATCATCTTATGGGCCATTACCAAGATTGTACAAATCATAGCCCTACGGTGATAAATGCCCCCGCACCAGGGGTCACTTGTTTTACATAGAGTTATATAGGAAAATCTTTAAAAATCTTCTTCTATGAATCCATTAGGCCTAGAGCTTAGATATTTGGTATGTAGCATCATCTAATGGTTCATTACCAAGATTGTTCAAATCATAGCCCTACGGTGATAAATGCCCCCGCACCAGGGGTCACTTGTTAGCTCACATGAGCACAACGTGCTCAAAGTGAGCTTTTCTGATCGCCTTTTGTCCGGCGTCCGTCGTTCGTGCGTGCGTCCGGCGTCAACAATTGCTTCAAACAACATCTCCTCCTAAACGGCTTGGCCAATTTGAAAAATATTTTGCAGGAATGTTCCTTGGATGAAGCTCTACTAAAGTTGTATAAATGGTTCTGGTCCATCGCATAATTAGGTCACAGGAGCTAAAAATAGATTTTAAAAATGAAAATTTAAAAAATCTTCTTCTCTGAAACCACAAGGCCTAGCCTTTTGATTTTTGGTATGTAGCATCATCTTATGGGCCACTACCAAGATTGTACAAATCATAGCCCAATGGTGATAAATGACCCCGCACCAGGGGTCACTTGTTTTACATAGAGTTATATAGGAAAATCTTAAAAAATCTTCTTCTATGAATCCATAAGGCCTAGAGCTTAGATATTTGGTATGTAGCATCATCTTATGGGCCACTACCAAGATTGTACAAATCATAGCCCTATGGTGATAAATGACCCCACACCAGGGGTCACTTGTTTTACATAGAGTTATATAGGAAAATCTTAAAAAATCTTCTTCCATGAATGCATAAGGCCTAGAGCTTAGATTTTTGGTATGTAGTAGCATCTAATGGTTCATTACAAAGATTTTCAAAGTCTTGGCCCTATGGTGATAAATGACCCTGCGCCCAAGTCTTCTCTGAAACCATATGGCCCATTGCTTAGATATTTGGTGTGTAGTATTGTCAGGGGTAAAATGTTTTAGATTAAGTTATATCAGAATCCTTGTCTGTTTAAAAACCTTGATATCAGTTGAAGCAATGGTACTCAGGTGAGCGATTCAGGGCCATCATGGCCCTCTTGTTTTACATAGAGTTATATAGGAAAATGTTTAAAAATCTTCTTCTATGAATCCATAAGACCTAGAGATCAGATATTTGGTATGAAGCATCATCTTATGGTTCATTACCAAGATTGTACAAATCATGACCCTATGGTGATAAATGTCCCCGCACCATGGGTCACTTGTTTTACATAGAGTTATATAGGAAAAACTTTAAAAATCTTCTTCTATGAATCCATATGGCCTAGAGCTTAGATATTTGGTATGTAGCATCATCTTATGGTTCATTACCAAGATTGATCAAATCATAGCCCTATGGTGATAAATGCCCCTGCACCAGGGGTCACTTGTTTAACATAGAGTTATATAAGAAAATCTTTAAAAATCTTCTTCTATGAATCCATTAGGCCTAGAGCTTAGATATTTCATATGTAGCATCATCTAATGGTTCATTACCAAGATTGTTCAAATCATAGCCAAACGGTGATAAATGCCCCCGCAATAGGGGTCACTTGTTTTACATAGAGTTATATAGGAAAAGCTTTAAAAATCTTCTTCTATGAATCCATAAGGCCTAGAGATTAGATATTTGGTATGTAGCATCATCTTATGGTTCATTACCAAGATTGTACAAATCATAGCCCTACGGTGATAAATGCCCCCGCACCAGGGGTCACTTGTTTTACATAGAGTTATATAGGAAAATCTTTAAAAATCTTCTTCTATGAATCCATAAGGCCTAGAGATTAGATATTTGGTATGAAGCATCATCTTATGGTTCATTACCAAGATTGTACAAATCATGACCCTATGGTGATAAATGACCCCGCACCATGGGTCACTTGTTTTACATAGAGTTATATAGAAAAAACTTTAAAAATCTTCTTCTATGAATCCATAGGCCTAGAGCTTAGGTATTTGGTATGTAGCATCTCTTATGGGCCATTACCAAGATTGTACAAATCATGCCCTAGTGATAAATGACCCCGCACCAGGGGTCACTTGTTTTACATAGAGTTATATAGGAAAATCTTTAAAAATCTTCTTCTATGAATCCATAACGCCTAGAGATTAGATATTTGGTATGAAGCATCATCTTATGGTTTATTACCAAGATTGTACAAATCATGACCCTATGGTGATAAATGCCCCCGCACCAGTGGTCACTTGTTTAACATAGAGTTATATAGGAAAATCTTTAAAAATCTTCTTCTATGAATCCATTAGGCCTAGAGCTTAGATATTTGGTATGTAGCATCATCTAATGGTTCATTATCAAGATTTTCAAAATGGTGGCCCTTTGGAGATAAATGACCCCGCACTAAGTCTTCTCCTCTGAAACCATAAGGCCCAGTGCTTATATATTTGGTGTGTAGTATTGTCAGGGCTAAGATGTTTAAGATTGAGTTATATCAGAATTCTTGTCTGTTTAAAAACCTTGTAATCAGTTGTAGCAATAGTACTCAGGTGAGCGATCCAGGGCCATCATGGCCCTCTTGTTCTTAATTAGCAGCTGTTTGCCTTGAACAATTCTGACAGCCAGCAGGGCCGGGTTCCAGTGTGAGACAGCTGACCTTCCTGTGGACTGGGAACCAGGGTGTGAGACAGGAAGTGTGATAGTTAGACTGGGCCAAATGTTTGAATGTATAGCCTTTGTTTACACAGATCTGATGTGTAAAGGTTGGTGGTTAATACATATAGCTAACTTTGTCTGACTAACCTATTACCATGCCAACTCACAGCATTGGATTAAATGTGCCATTACTGGATAGATAATGTGCTGCCTCACTGAAATATTACAACATAGATCACATGATAGAAATGGCTGAAAACAAATTTTCCCTTTGAAAATGTTTTGTGAACATAAAATCTTTTAATTATCAAATATAACAATATCATCTTTGATTCGCGTGCGAAATTCTGCAATTTTTAGCTGGTTTCCTTTGGGATAGAAAGAAGACATTTCAGATGAGAGATATGGTAAACATGATTTGTTTCCCGTTTTATTGTTATGCTTGGATTAATTTTGTATTCTTCTGCCCATTTTTAAATTGCAGTTTCCTGCATTATCTTTACAGTTCGAAGTTTAGTTGGAAAACTACTCTTTTGTGCTGAGTGTCAAGCAAGGTACAATATATTGCATGAATTCAGAAAGGCAGGGCTGGGAGTATTCATAGCTAGATAAAATGTGTACAAACCTTAAGGGTTCTTTTACATATCCATTGGTGTGTTTTCTAATTTTGTCCAAAAATTAACATATTTTGTTACCAATTGATTCCAGTTGGAGAGGAGATGGTCAGACAAGGTGCAGGATTTTTCTGTAGAAGATCAGGGGAGAGCACTCTGACTGATTGCGGACCAAGGGAGGTTATGGTTCCTGATGATGAGGGTAACTTCCAGTGTGCATCCATACAGGATACAGCTGAGAGCAGATTTCATAGTGCAGCTGTGTGTTTATGTTGCATCAGTTAAACAGAATACAGCTTTGGCCATGGCCAAGGTCAAGATCATTGGGGTCATTGCGTAGGTCTGTAACATATTTTGAAATATTTTCAATAAAGCCCACTGAAACCTGGTAGAATTGCTGATGGCAACTGATAAATAACTAAGATATACTCAAGGTATCAACTCACCAGAGCACAACATACTCAAAGTGAGCTATTGTGATCACCCACTGTCTGTGGCCATCCATTGGCAACAATTTGCTTTAAAAGGCATCTACTCTAAAACCGCTGAGTAGAAATTGATGAAATTTGTCATGAATGATCCTTGGGTGACCCTTAACAAAAGTTGCTAAAATACACTTGATCCATGCAGAACTCTGATTACTATGGCAGCAGGATGTTAATCATAAAACTAAAAAAAAAAAAAAAAAAAATCTTTTTCTGAAGCCATTTTTCAAAATCATATTTTCATATGGTCACCTCATAGCCCTCTACTACAAATGCTGAATAATGATCCCATAAAAATTTTGTTCATGTTCATGTCCAGGCTCTTGCTCCATCATGCATGGATTGATTTTAAAATATTTCAGCATGAATGGTCTTATAGAGAAGCTTGTGTATTCCATATAAGACCCATGTCTGTAGCTTAAAGGTCAACCATAACTCCATCTTGACTTATTACAGAGTTATTGCCCTTTGTTACTTTTCCTTGTCCGGAGCATAACTTGAAAAGTACAAGTTGGATTTCAAAACAATTTCATACAATGGTCAACCACAATATGAGGAAGTGCAGTGCACAAGAACCATAACTCTATCTAGAGTAATTACAGAGTTATTGCCCTTTGTATTTTTTCCTTGTCCGGAGTATAATTTAACCTTGTCCGGAGATAATTGAAAGTACATGGATTTCAAAACAATTTCATACAATGGTCAACACAATAGAGGAAGTGCAGTGCACAAGAACCATAACTCTATCTATAGGAATTACAGTTATTACCCTTTGTTACTTTTCCTTGTCCAGAGTATAACTTTTAAACTACTGGTTGGATTTCAAAACAATTTCATACAATGGTCAAGCACAATGAGAGGAAGTGCAGTGCACAAGAACCATAACTCTATCTATAGGAATTACAGAGTTATTACCCTTGTTACTTTTCCTTGTCCAGAGTATAACTTTAAACTACTGGTTGGAATTCAAAACAATTTCATACAATTGTCAACCACAATAAGAGGAAGTGCAGTGCACAAGAACCATAACTCTTTCTATTGTAATTACAGAGTTATTGCCCTTTGTTACTTTTCCTTGTCCGGAGCTTAACTTTAAAACTACTGGTTGGAATTCAAAACAATTTCATACAATGGTCAAGCACAACCTGTGTAACCCGGCCAAAAATCTGGAAAAAAAACTAATGTAAAAATGTCTTTTTCATACTCTTCTTCTTAATCCTAATAACATCATCATTTCTAAAGCAGTATTGCGGGGGTATTAATCACATTTAGTGAAAGTTCTAGTTTTTCTTACTTAAGAATTCTCTGGTTGCTGCTGAAGGTAAACTTGAGTAAAATCATGTGACTTGAATTGTTTTAATTATGCTGATGGTACTCTGGTGAGTGATCTATGGTCATTCTGGCCCTATTGTTTGAATATCAGTATCTCTTGACATGATAAGGACTGTTGTCATAGCTACTTGCGTGTCTTGTTTGTGTGGGGATGGGTACCAGGCCATGCCAGATGACTGGTCACCCCAGGGATTTGTCTGCAATACAAAACAGCTGGACCTGATGTGCCCCATGGGCTTTAACCTTGTTTTGCAGGATGGTCTTCCATTGTGTGTATCTGACTTGGGTAAGGCGTGTTCTTATAAAGCATTCAAATGCAACATTTGCTCTTACAATGGTCTTAATTTATGTCCATGTGAGGTTTTGGTAAATTTTTCTATAATGATTTTCTTATTCTGACTGAATGTTTTCAAGGATATGTCAGTCTTATTGTGTCAAAAGTTAATATTTGATTTTTGTTTGTTTGTCATTTAGATCCAGACTGCCTTGACCCTAGGGAAGGATCACCTGTTGGTTGCCATGGTGATAGAGGCAGGTACCCGGCAGCAAGTTTGTCTCCTTGTGAGACAGGATACCAGGTGGATATTCAGGATCATGGTACCTCCTGTGTATTAGACACACAAGATATCGGCTTCCAGCTAAACGGAGGCGTATCTCCATGGCAACCCTGCAGCGGTGACCAAGATTAGTGAATCTCCAGAACATATTCCACACCCAAAGGGCACCTCAAATTAAAAAACCCTTATTCATCAAATTTGAAATGGAAAACACGTTCCATTCGAGAGTCCTTTTCATCCAAATATAGAATACGGAGAACATGTTCCATTTAAGAGTCCAATTCATCCAAATATAGAATACGGAGAACACGTTCCATTCAAGAGTCCAATTCATCCAAATATAGAATACGGAGAACACGTTCCATTCAAGAGTCCAATTCATCCAAAAAAACCATTAGACAGCACTTCCTTGACAAATCAAACATGCCTATGATCATAAAACAACCATGTTTTGAAAAGGGTCCAGAATGCTTCTTTCTTGTACATCAAATAATTGACAAAAGCAGAAAATCTGAACATTATCCAACAGCCAAAGACATTCTTCCACAACATTATCCATTTATGACACCCGATACTTTCCGCCCATGTTCTAGTGATGAAGGATGTTTCCAGTTCATCCCTGGAAACAAGATGGGCTCCAGCGGCCCGCTCACTCTGTTTGGCCCAGACAGTGGAATGATACCATTACAGCCATGTCTAGGGGGACCCAGCTGCTTCATGTTGGTTAACAATAACATGCCAGGTGGTAACAACATCCCTGGTGATAACACTCCCGACGTGCCTGATCCAGAAAATCTACAGCCATGTGGATCTGGTATGGTTTTGTCAAAAGTTTACATCTGCAAGATAGTGAATCAGTTTTCAAGAAATTACAAATTTGTAAATTTGTTTAAGTTGTACTCTAGCCATACAGTACTCTGGCAATGATATGATTATATTGTAAAAAGGAGTGGGGTTATATTGGAATCATGTCCATTGTCCCGTCCCAACCCGTCCTATTAGGATCTCTTCCATTGCATCATGCTTTACCTAAGGTTCAGTTTCTTTTCCTATTTTTGAGACAAGGCAGTATAATTTTTTTTCCTTCAGTTATAGGTCTCTCTTTATATAAGTTATTTTTCTTTTTCATAATGTTCAAATTTTGTTTCTTATTAAATTTTATCATAACATACCTCTATTTTACTGGAAGCAATGTATAGTAAGAGATAAACAAAAACTAAACTTTTATAAATGTTAAGAATGATCGTGAAACTGTGTTTGTCTTGAAAGGTAATGATGTGTGGCCATGTGACCTTGACCTACTGCTAGCAGGCTGTAATCCAGACTGTGCCAATGGTGGGACATGTGTAAATAGAACATGTGTTTGTCCCACAGGAGTTACAGGATCTGCCTGTCACCAAGGTAACCATAATTATTTCCTGCTTGAGCACAACATGCTCTAAGGGAGATATTGTGATGACACCACTGCTGCTGTCATCCTTTGTGCTATGTTTACAATATGCTTTGAAAGACACCTTCTCTAAAACATCTAGGCAGATTTTAATGAAACTTGGCATGAATGATTCTTTTATGGTAAACTTGATTTAAGCAGAACTGTGATTGCCATGATAACCTAAAAAATTCTTTAAACTATTCTTTTATAAAACCATGGATCAGAATTTAATATCATTTTGACACCTGTTTATGAATATTTACCACTATAGTTGTTTATTACTTTATAATAGACCATTTTAAATAAAGTGTTTTGTTCTGTTTGTTGTTTATGTCTTAATAATTACTGCTTATGATCAGTAAGTATGATATAATCAAATGTTTGTATGTACCTAGAGCAAGGTTGTATGCCGGACTGCCTGAATGGCGGGCAGTGTAGAGAGGGGCGGTGCTAGTGTCCATCAGGCTTCCAGGGGGACTTCTGTCAGTCAGGTAACATTTACTGATGATTATTTTTTACAAGCAAATTTTTTAATTTGATTCCACATCCCAACAACCGTGTTATTTAATGATAGAATCAGTGTGTACATAAGGCTGATATCTTTTTTGTAAACTCGTTTACATTATTACACCAGGCAAGTAGTCTTGGATATGATCCTATGACAATTACCAATCAAGGTTACTGTATTAGTTTCATAAACACGCTTTATGGATGTACCACTCATGCCACGGCATTATAATAAAAAGTATAATTATAGTCGTAGGAAATCCTCCCTTGTCAATGTGGCTTCATGCTTACACAATTCCAAACTTTGTGGTAGCTGTATGGTTCAGAATTTAAAACAAAAATCAGTGTTGAAGACCAATATTTGGGAAAATAGGTAATTTCTACACAGATGCTATGTTTTGTGAGGCATAGACATAATTACTATCTACTGGGACATATGTTTCACTTGTGAGAAAATTATGTGCTTGACCAAATTCAAACCCAGGGCCTTTTGTTCATAGGGTGAATGTTCCTACTGACTGAACTAGCTGACTGCTTGCACTTATTTTTCCCTTATTGTGAGTTATTGGAATATTTTCACCTTGGTGTACAAAACATAAGACACATTTAAACACTGTCTATTATTTGAACCAGTTATTTGTGTAATCTTTACCATATTATTTAATGGTTAGTTGCAGATGGGTTTTAATGATAATATGTTACTGGTGCTTGAAATTTGACTGTGTTTAAAATTGGAGAATTATCATGAATATGAAATCGGTACTAGGGGTTTTGATACAAAAGAACACCTGTTCATGAAGACATCAGAGCAGAAACCTGTGCGTCCCCAGTTTGACACTGGCCTTGAACTCTGTGGGTTTCTCAGCTTGATTTAGATGAGTTCCTTACAGGTGCTTCATTTCCAGTACTGGTTCATTTCAGAATTAAGAGTTAGCATAAATGAGTGCTATTAAATAACTAAATACAAGTAGGACAAAAAAATAATGTAATACTTTTAATACAACATCAGCAATTTTGAAGAAGAAACTGTATGATTTGTACACTTCATGTATATTTATATGTATACTGCTAAATGTAATTTCCTGATTTTGTTCTGTGAAAGACAGTTGAGATAGAACTTACTTGAAACCTGAATGAAGTATTGAAATAAGGAGTTCTATCAGTAACAATAACTCTTATTATTTTGAAATTATCATTTAAGATTTATGTAGTTCAATATGAAACATGACTTACAGATCTTTAAGAAGATTTTTTAAGTTTGAGATAAAACATTTCTAGTATGTGATTTAAGTTAATTTTATATGAACTGTATTAAACTATTAAATTAAAGATGTATTGAACAACTTTTTATGTGATATAAAAAATATGTGCATGTATCGTTTTCACTCTTCTTCTGTCAGACAAGGATGAATGCGCCACTGCACAGGGTCGACAATGCCAGTACCGCTGTCGGAACACATACGGTGGATTCCAGTGTGTCTGTCCGCCTGGCTCCCGTCTCCATGACGATGGTCGCACCTGTATCAGTAGGTATCTGTGTGGTGGAGCTGGTCTAGAACTCATATAAATACTTGGAACTCAACGCACGGGTTGTTAAAATAAATAGGACTGCGTCCATACCGTTCACATCCATGGTTTTTTTAAGTTACATACATTGGAACATGTCCTCTACATATAGTGAAAAAAATCAATAAAATATGATGATAACTAACAATTCTATGACAATTGCAAATAACAAAGGTTATGCAATCTGGCGCACGAAAACAATATTACACATGACATTTATGACATCGCACGCAACTACACATGTAGCTAAACCTAACTCTCCTTTCTGTTATTTCGTCATCACCATCTTAAAGTCTTTTGTGCCAGCTAAAAAAATGATCTTCTCACACATTCTACCCTCCATAAATTTGATTTTTAGTAAAATTTAGGTGTATTGTCCATATGCTGACAAATTTGACAATCGCAAAAATTTTTAACTTTTCATTCGATGACATGTTTGCATATTTAACTTTATCACCAGCCTTATTCAAATTTTATTTACTTTGGCATCTAACATACAATTAATGTTAAATTAGTAGATATCACTTATATATAATGAAACTTGTTGGCGGAATATGAATAAAAATAGACAACAAATAATGAAAAAATTGCGTTTATAATGTCGCATGAACAACTGATTTGATGCGCTGCGGCAGGTATGTGTTACTGTGGTTATTCAGTAGCAATATGCAGGTGCGTATAGCCGAAACATATATTAGAATTATAACAATAATGTAGAAAACATTTTCCGATTGCCATACAGATGAAAATATCTAAAATATAACGGAAAAAGAAGATGAAGTATGCAATACCCTCAGTCCTGTTTATTTAAAAAAAAAAAATGCATTTGTTGAAGTGATCTGTAAATTACATCTCATCAAGTATCCTTGATGATTTCATAGTCATATTGCTTTTCGTTATCGGTTTTTTTTAGATACTAAAAACACACACAAAAGTGTAGTTGTTAAAATGAATTTTGAAATTCAATGTACTAGGCTTTCAAAACTTGTCATTTACTGCCTTTTAATGCCTTACATCTGACAATATTTTACAACATCAACAGTATTCTCCTTTATCCAGATATTCCAATTGGAGAATTAAGTGATCAACAACAAACTTTTTATGAGCCTTTTTTATACCCCTGTCTAAGCCTGGACCAGATTGTTAAAGACACTCTGGAGTCATGGTCCTTGAATTGATGAAAATGACAAACAGTATCTGCTATCTAACACTGACAAACAGTATCTGCTATCTAACACTGACAAACAGTATCTGCTATCTAACAATGACAAACAGTATCTGCTATCTAACACTGACAAACAGTATCTGCTATCTAACAATGACAAACAGTATCTGCTATCTAACACTGACAAACAGTATCTGCTATCTAACAATGACAAACAGTATCTGCTATCTAACAATGACAAACAGTATCTGCTATCTAACACTGACAAACAGTATCTGCTATCTAACACTGACAAACAGTATCTGCTATCTAACACTGACAAACAGTATCTGCTATCTAACACTGACAAACAGTATCTGCTATCTAACACTGACAAACAGTATCTGCTATCTAACACTGAAATTTTTGGAAAAATTAAAAAAAGCCGGAATTTTTTGGAACAAACAGTATCTGCTATCTAACATGAGAATTATGAAAAAATTCATATAATATCGGCAAGTTGATGTATGAAGTCGAAATTTGTACGAATGCAAAGGACTTTAATGTGCAAAAAGTCCTGAAAAATTCAAGTGATTCCGTCAAAAAACATGGCAGTTATTCATGTTTTTCGGATGAGGGCTTGTATACGAAAATCTAGCAATTTGAAATAAGGAAAGAAGGCGGTTATTGGGTTGGTTACCCATGATCCGGATGTTCCTATGCAGGAAAGAGTGCTCGTGTTAAAAGGTGAATTGCGATGCGTATTTGAGAGAATGAGGTGCATTATAGGATACAAAAAATGTAATTAAAATCAGTAAATAAAACATGATTTAAAACTATAGTAGAAGATACGAGTATATCCATGTCATGGATTATTTTTAATATAATTATTAATATTATTATTATTTTTACATCATCATGATTTTATTAAACACATACGATTAATTATGACATTTACTTCCGGTTAACTGATTACTCATCTCGTTGATGAGTCTTGGCGATGTATAATTAATACCGGTTTACGAAGTTGACAATACAAACCAGTTTATAAAAGTGATGCAAATAAAATAGTTTGGTGCAAAGACCTAATAACCTAACAATGTTTAATAGGTCTTAGTTTATTGAAGGAACAGGTCCTATGTTTCTTTTGAGATGAAATAAGAACATATTTAGAAAGGAACAATGCAATGCCAGGTCATATAAAATTACAGACAGCACAGTGTGACATTAAAGCAAATACCTCGTAGTCCTATTCAGTAATGAATACACCCCTTGAAGTCCTACTAATTTATCGATGTTTGTTTTCATTTTGATTCAAACTACTACAGCATAAATCATTTCCAAATATCACAGTCATACCAATACAATATATGTATAGATTATTTCACTCCGAAATGAGATGTAAACCTGCGTAAATCAACGAGCACTTCCCGAACACACCTACATGCTGGTGTAAAATTACACATATTGTTCAAAGGGAAATAAACATACACATGTGAGTTTTCCCCAATCATAGATTGGTCAGTTTAAAGCAGTGAATTATACCGGGTATTGCCGATCCCCTGGTGAAGTGGTCTTTACCTATATTGAATCTAAAAGAAAACAGAAGGTTGGCACGCATATGGGTATCACTTCAAAGTCATTCAAAGCAGTTAATGCAATGTAAATTCAAAGTTCAAAGATTTCCTCTGATTTGCCATTATGAAGAAATGAGTATTGGTCTAAGGCTGAACTTATGTCCTTATCAAAGTTAATATAGATTGTATATTGAACAGGCGCGAATCCCAAAAATAATACTTAGCGCTAAGCAATACATGATACATTCTTAAATAAGGTAAGGATGTATTTTTTATCATTTCTGCTTTACGATATCTTCAAGCACATGCCTTATTTGACATACATTATTATCATTTAATTAAAACCGTCCCCGGTGGCCGAGTGGTTAGAGGGTCCGCCTCGGGTGCGGGAGGTCGTGAGTTCGATCCCCAGCCGTGACATACCAAAGTCGTAAAAAATGGTACTGTCATAGCTCCCTTGCTTGGCACTCAGCATATAAGGGTAGTTGCAGGACTGGTTGGCCCAATGTCAGGATAATGTGACTGGGTGTGGTATCATGCAACATGTCTACGGCGTGATACTGCAGTGTGGCAGTACTATATCTGTCTCAAGTAGACATCGTCTCCAAATGACTGAAATACTGTCGGTGGGACGTTAAACCCAACAAACAATCATTTAATGAAAACATTTCGGGTTACTCTTTCCAGGGGCCATGCTACTGCAGCTGTTCGCGACGCTGGGGCTGTTACTAGATGTTGCAAGTTACGAGGTGCCCTATACCGAGTGTGTCTACAACACATACAAGGCTATCTGCATGGGCGATGGTTACCATCTGGACATGGAAAACAAAGGTCTGACAGCATTTCCCAATCTGTTGTACGGTGAGACGTGCCTCAAGATCAGCAAAAACTATATCAAAGCAATTCCCAAGAACTTAGATGACTACAATTTTCTCAGAACTCTTGATGTGTCTATAAACGAGATACTAATTTTACCAGATGACCTTGATCGTCTGAAGGACCTTGAGATACTTGACCTTTCTCGAAACAGACTGCCAACATTATCACTAACCACGCGGTTCCCGAGTTCGCTACGCAGCTTGTTGTTGGTCGGCAACTACATGAAGACAATCTCAGCCGGGTTCAAAGTACCCAATCTGTACGTCCTTGATCTTTCCCAGAATATGTTTACGGAGATACCAGATTCGTTCTGCGTATTCAATGAGTTGATTCGAGTGGATTTTACAAACAACACACTGAGTTCAGGCCTGGCCGGGAATATGGACAGCGTCCTACGGTGCAGGAATGCCCATACCATTCCGTTCTGTCTCTTTACAGACTACGAGGTCATGACATGCAACTGCCCGACCATGAGACCTTTGATGACAGGGGAACAACCTGTGTGCTTAGAGAATAAGATTGACTTCCATTTCATGGTATGTGATGAGAAAAGCGATGAAGCATGGAAGAGCAGGAAGCTCTATAATATTCATAAGGAAAATGTCAGAACCAGAAGGACATATTTAAGGGGTGAGGGTCACACCCCGGGGTCTGCGCATGGTGTGGATTATTCTGCAGTCTGGTAGCACTGCTCCAGCGGCGTCCGGAACCGTGTCATTCATATTAATAGCAATAAACATCGTACTTTTCTCTCTCTCTATATATATAATGCTTAATATCATTATCGTGTATTTTAACAATTGTTTTCTTTATTTTCTAGAAGTAATTCGATTGTACTAACTGTTTCAATTGCTTAGTCATTTTTAA
>CM037783.1:15627699-15642551 GCA_021229015.1 Solen grandis | reverse complement strand
TTCCTTAGGGATCATTCTACATTGTGTCTCGCGTTATCGGCGTCGTAACATCGTGATATCGCATTATCATCATCGTACTGTCGTGTATCGGGTACCCTAACAATTCAGCTAGAGGCGATGGCCCTGACGGTATTCCGTACAAATAGAATTTGTCAATTGAAACGTATACAGGACATTATCCGATTGTCGGATAAAAATGTCGAACGCGGCAGGTTCATTATACGTGATTACTTTGGATTCGTTTTATAAATATTTGTTATGAAAAGGAGAATTTAGTTAAACGTGTAAATATGGAGTAATTACTAGAATAATTACATCACTAACTTTGCGTTTTAAACATTGTAAGACTACCGCGGAAGCAAGGAAACCGTATGTGAAATTTAAAACAGAAATGGCTTTCATTAGAAGGAGGTAAGTTTCGTGATTGTTGCTGCTTTAGATTTAGGTCATTTGCTCTTATAATAATCATGGCTGTATATTTACTTTTATTTTTTTGAAGCGTAAATGTTTTGATTCGATTACAGAACCGTTCATCTGAGCTCAGTTTGGAGCACTTACAAAATCAATTTGTTTTCACTTCGCACAATGTAAGTTGGGTGGGGCATAATGACTTTTAAAAATAGTGGTAACTATGGTAACTAAATTGTAAATACCTTAGCAGTCATCCTAGTTTTCCATTTTCCTCATGCGGATATACGCTCAGGTCAAAGTAAAAAAAAAGCAAAACTACATTTGGTTCCAAAAAAGGAAACAAGAAAAATATGGAGTATGAAATACGGGAGAAACATATTTAGAAAAGTATGATATGATTTCTTGTCTATTTAAGGATATGAAATAAAAATAAATCTAGAAATGCCAGAAAAAAGAAATAAAACCACTTGAGTTGGGAGATTATGATCAGAAAATTAAATGAATATAAAAAGTTGTACAGACAAAACACCGCTCCCGGTGGCCGAGTGGTTAAAGCGTCCGCCTCGGGAGCGGGAGGTCGTGGGTTCGACATACCAAAGTCGAAAAAAAATTGAGCTCAGCATATAAGGGTAGTTGCAGGACTGGTTTGCCCAATATCAGGATAATGTGACTGGGAGTGGTATCATGCCATATGTCTACGGCGTGATACTGCAGTGTGGCATCACTATGTCTGTCTCAAGTAGACATCTTCTCCAAATGACTGAAATACTGTCGATGGGACGTTAAACCCAACAAACAAACAGACAAAACACCTTTTACGACGATACAGATTTTGATTTTTTAACCTAAACTGTTACTAATTATGCATCACTTTGTTTCATAAACAAATGCAACCAAGTGATTTGGATATTAATTATTATGTTCATTTCCCTTAATCATAGCTTGACGAATAAATTTGGACAAGTTAATAAGAAGATTCGCATTATCAGTTACTATTATCTGTATAAACTTGTTGATCGTAGGACACCTTAAGAAATATATTTTTTGTATAAAACATTATACAATGCTTAAATTAACAGAAAACAAATATACTCATCATAGCATATATATTTATTAACTGATTAACAGTCAACACAAAGAGATATAAAACATGTAAACAACGAACTGGAGGGATACAGAATTTAACATTATTAGTGACAAAAAGGACTTAGTAATTTTCATAGTTATATCTATTACTATTTACTTTTAGAATCCGAGTAATAAAATATTTATATTTATATGGAAAAAAAATCAGCAAACAGGTAAGTTTGTCTTATTAGCAATATATAATATAAGGCCATTTTAAGTTTTCAGTGATTTGGAGCTTAAAAGAAGTTTAAATTTATCTATGGTTGGCCAATGAAGAAGTATGGTTGGAAAATAGAGCGTCTAAGTTCTCTGTATCTTGAACAGACAAGAAGAAAATGGTATTGATTTAGGTTGCACATAAGACAGATTCTTTCATTTGCTTTAGGTTAGTATATCTCCCTGTCTCTATTCTTAAAGATGATATTCTAAATCTTGTAAGTGCCAATCGAAATTTTTAACATGATTTATATCTAAGTATTTTTCCCTATCAAGTGTATGTTTGAATAATGAGTACGTTTGGAGTCTTGTAGAATTATTTATTTGAGAATACCAGTTCTGGCGGTATACATCAATGATCCTCTTTCTTATTATTTCAAATGTATGATTGTCGATAGGGAAATATTGAGTTCTTAAGGTAGTGGCACCCTAATGCATGAATTTCGATATTCTGGTTTCTTTGGTGTTTTTCTATTCTATAAATTTAAAGAAAGCATTACCACAGATTATACAAATTTGATGACTTTAGTCTATAATCCTGTATTGAAATGCTTTCGCAAATTGTGTGGGGTGTACGTATAAAAACTGTCATAAAATCATCAAAATTCCCCATGTTTTCTCATAAATTGATTTACCATATACCTAAGGCATATATCAAATGGAAAACATATTAAAACAAAGGAAAAAACATGATAAAATGTATATTTATAAATTTATGTAGGATGTCTTCATATTTAAGTTTGATATTTTCCCCTATTTATAAAACAGCAACATTACAATTCTTGGTAAAGAACGTATCTTTTATACAAATTTCTCAGAACAAGCTGTTCAACAAATATTCTTTTACTTTATCAAGCTTAAAAGTGCACAATTGTATATAGGTTAACCAAAAAATATCAAGTAATAAGAGTATACATTACCCGACACCCTAGTTTTTAAAGCTCAGTAAACACGAAGATATTATGTTTTGACAGCTTCCTAAGTTCTTTTCAGGTACAATGTGAGCACAAATTTGAAATAACAATTATAATTATCCTTTAATGTGTCTTTTTCTATTAAATGATTAATGTAATATTATTGTTAAATGAAATAATGAACAGATAATGACAAAAACTATTTGACCAAGTACGTACAATCTTAGTACGAAAGAACCACTGTTACAATTTTCCGCTTTACACGAATTTCCAATATACGAACTAATGTAACTGTAGTTATGTTTGATTAAGATACCACTTGCTTTTTAAAATTTGCATTTTATGGAGAACTTTTCAAAATACTCAAATATCACAATAACGCATTTTGACAAATCTAGGGGAATTCAAAAATAACGTCACCGGAAGGTAATTCGGGGAGGTGTTTTTCTTCTTTATTTTAAAAAAGGAACGGTGTTTTTGCATTTAAATAGACAAATAACACTCAAAATTGTTACATTTTATTAACAATGATATAAGATACGATGAATGAAACTTTTAATGAAAAAGAATCACAGTCCGTATCATGGCGTGTTATGCCGAAGAATATCTGAAGTTGGGCGATCTTTTTCGACATTTGCCGAGCCCATTAGGTTTCCTCTATCTTAAATCGTGGTACTTTGGGCAAACAAACGCTTGACTTAAAAAAATCGATATACCGTCTATACGACACAACCTTCGCCTGTGTATTTCACAATAATGGTTTTGATACCTGACACCTCAGTGTTGTAGTGTTGAGCAGGTTTTCAGCAATTTACACTGATTGTATGGGTGAATGAAGGATACTGCCAGATATGAAAATTGTTTAATTGCCGGTAGAATCAAAAGACGGTCGTTAGTTAAGCTGTGACGGCTCTGATTTACGATTCAATTTCAATTCAAATTCATATTCTTATTTCTCTCATTCCATTTGACAGTAATGGATAAATGAGGTATAAGCAAGTAACTATGATATTTAAAGAGGCTCTGACAATCATACAAGTAAGGTAAGTAGTCACACAATATACGAAATTTGTTTCATAAATAAATAACACAAATTAATTCAAAATCTTATGGTGGCATATTTCTGCCAGCCACTTATCCACTTAGCTATGTTGAAACTTTTCTGAAAAATTGTCACATATTCAGTTAGTATCTGGCAAGTAGCAAATTTTCAAGTTATCTACTTAGGTATCTTAACAGGACTAAACTGTCTGTTAGTGCCACTACTGCCAATCACATATTCACTTATTTTAACTGGTTATCGTGCCTTTTTCCAGATAATTATGTGAAAAAATTCTTGTTATCCACATAATTTAACTGACTAACTTGAAAAAAAGGCGAGATATCCAGTTATCTTAAGTGAATATATGGCTGGCAGTAGTGGGCACTAACAGGCAGTTTTGTTCTGTTAAGATACCTAAGAGGATAACATGAAAATGTTCTACTTGCCAGATACTAACTGACTATGTGACAATTTTTCGGAAAAGTTTCGACATAGCTAAGTGGATAAGTGGCTGGCAGAAATATGCCACTATAAAATCTTGAAACAAATCAATATTTTACATATAAACGGAGAGCCATTGTTTCACATTTACATTTAAAAGTGATCACTTTAAACAAGTAGTCGGATGTCTTATGAAGAAATTTCGGAGTATAACATTACCTTATCTTGGTCATAATTGATGAATAAATTTAAATGAATTTATATTCTGTCTTTTGTTTTGGATTTATTATTTTTCTAATTTAAAGACATTGGGGTTTCTATAAAAAAATAGGGTTTACAAATTTCATTCTGTCTTTTATTAATGTATTACATTCAAAAAGTAATGATATACGTTCACTGATTTATTGACGCTATATGAACAAAATCGCTCATTTAGTGGAATTCGATTCCATTTGCCTATTTCTACATGCATTTTATGATTACGCGTTCTAATTTTTATTAGGCACATAAAATATCTAATTGGAGTTTTTTCAAATAATCTTCAAAAACCGAATTTTATCTTGAATATTCTATAAGTGTATTATTGCTTGAGCTGTTGACAAGATGCACCACTCATTTATAAACAAATCTTTTAATTTTTGCTTAATAGTTAGTTTTAACCATTTCGGATTAATAGACGATTGCTTACTCCAAATATTATTTACCCACATTTTATCAAAAATTGTTTTGACAAAGTGAATCCATGAATATTTTTAAGATTTTCTTTTTGTAGGAGTTTTGATTCATGTAGGGTCTGTTATAAATTTTGGATTTAGTTTTAAAAGGAGTTTTCAGTTGCTAGATGTGATCCTGACCAGTAAGCTATTACTTTAGTTCTATATCGACTGATAGAGGTATGTTTCTGTTTTTGTGTATATGATATAATTAGAGTAGACTTTTGACGTTTAGAACATATTTTAAAACTGCAGTTGCACTCTCTCTAGAACATATTATCGGTACCCCACATTTCAGCCGCATATAGTAAAATTGATTTAATAGTTTATTGAAAGTTCTATTTGTAAATCTATAGGTAAAGAAAACCGATTTAATTCTTAATAAAGAGTACAGTGATTAAGTTGCTTGATTCGATAAATTTTTTTTTTTTTTTTTTTTTTTTATTTTTTTGGGGGGGGGGGTTCCAGGAAGCATGGAATATTGTTACACATGGCTGAGATACTATCTGTTACAAACTGCATTAATGCTAAGATATAACTATTTCATTTCTGCCATGATAATGAAGAAAGAATTGTGATTAGGTATGTACCAAAATGTATGCAAGCATAACAGTGTAATCATATGACTTCCATGTAGTTAACAATAAAAAGTTTTATATAATTAACTAGCATAAAAAATGAAATATTTGACTAGTATGAAAAAAATATAAAGAGAAAATAACTACAAACTTATGATTTATGAGATTAAAGAATGTAGATATTAATTATAAGCATAGAAACATCTTTGTAATGTACACATGCATGTGTCCTTAAGTTTCTAACTAAATTTCTTGCATTCGTATGTTCGTATTTTTATTATATATAATGAGCTCGTGAAAGGGGCCGCCGTGGCCGAGCGGTTACAGTCGTGGACTACAAATCTCTCAGCCCCTCACCGCTGTGGTTCGAATCCGTAGGGACTTCGGATTTTCATGTGAGGAAGCCTTCCAGTGGCTTGCGGTAGGTCGGTGGTTCTACCGGTACCTCTGTGTACACGGGGTCTTCCTCCACCTGTAATTAGCTGGACGTCGCAATATGATTGAAATACTATCGCAGCGACGGTAAACCCCAATACAACAACAACTACAACAACAACTACAACAAATGAAAAGAAAAAATGCTCCAATTGCTTTCAAATTTGGCTCATACATTGCCTCGGACAAAAATAGCCAAAGGAAACCCTGTCGGTAAAACATTTGATCATATTTGCGGAAATGCTGGAAAATATCAAAATCAGAAAAAAAATTCCTACCTACCGACCCTCTTCTAAAATTCAGGGTCGGTAAAGGGCAAACACAGGCTCAGTCAAATAACAACGTATAGTTTATACACAGACCCCACATCAATGAATTCCCTACTCTTGGCGGCCATTTTGTAGGGGAAAATTCGAGGTAATTTTACATTAATCACTGTAAAGCTCACTATTAACGAACTCAGATAAAACAAAAAAAAGGCTGAATACAAAATACTTAATACTTCCTTAATTATTTCTATGGACCCCACCTGCTTAAATGCATTCAAAAAATACCCTAGTCTTGGTCACAGTTAGTGCACCCATAAAGGGATAACATAATTAATCATTTTGCATTTGTGCGTGTGTGTTTCATTTCTGGTAACTACTATGGTACAACAATTAAGGATCAACATTTCTTGATAAAAATTGATTAATAATTTATGTAGATTTTAACGGGAGGACACTCAAAATCCCTACCTTCAAAATCCCTAGATCCAAAAGTGGTAGGGTATTCAAAATCCCCAAGCCAAAAAACGATAAGGTTGTCAAAATCCCCTAGTTGAAAAATGAAGGGGTTGTCAAAATCCCCTAGTTGAAAATGAAGGGGTTGTCAAATCGCCTAGATTTTGAATCCCTTGGTGGCACCTGTACTTATGGTAGGTAGATACTTTTTTTTTTCAAATATCATGTCATTTATGACAAAATGACTACAAATCGAAGAAAATGAACAAATAAATGAATGAGATCCAGTCTACAAACTTAAACATTTATAATTATTTCTTTTAGTATTTCAAATACAATGCGTTAGAATCTTCCCCAAATGAGAATATAAAACGTTTTCAAATTCCTGGATGGGGAATGTAAAGACAATTTATGTTTTCGATGGAAAGCTTGAATAGGGGGTCACTTGATATCGTTAGTTGTAACGTTTCCAGGGTCCCGTTTCACTAAACTTCGCACGAATAAACATGATCTTCGTAAACGTAAATTCACAGACGTAAAATAGTATTTTTCCTGTCCAATGTTTCTTTACAAAAAGTATTGTATTTGTGTAATGTAAAATATTGGTCATCTTTCTTCATGTATTATTGTGAAAATAAGCCATTAGAAGATACCATGTAGAACAAAAGACTTACGACTAAGATCAAATTTGTTCATATGAAGTTTAGTGTAATGGGCCCCAGGTTCGTCCATATCAAATTCCCCCGGGTATCTAAAGTGGAGGGGGGTGGTTGTAAAGGGTTACATTCTCGAGTAGGGCATTTGAAAATTGGGTGAGGGATCTCAAAACATTTCCAATATGCCCGGGATATAAAAGCGTTTTTAAACTTTAATTTGGGGTCACTTTACCGTTACACCGGCACAAGATCCAGTATTTTCCATGAAACCGATAATACAATTATGATCTCAACGGCTTATCTGTGTGTGTGTGTGTGTGTGTGTGTGTTGTGTGTGATACATAAATATGTGTATGATTAATTCGACCCAATAAACCGATTTGACGGGCGAATCAAAGAAAAAAAGGTCTAAATTGAGTTTTCTCCCTCGGTACAATGGTATTTTAGTGATACTATATACTTATATTATACAGAAAAATGAATCCCATTATTTTATATAAATCAAGAAATCAGTTGGTTGAGCTATTCTTACGAAATCATTATCTAGTGTTGCCATATTGGTGAGGCATATGACGCTATGGCATATCTAAATGTAAATATTTTCATTCATATGTCGACATGCTTCTATGTTATTGCATGTCTAGAAATACATATTGGCATGTTTCTTTATCGCTGCATGTCTAAAAATACATATTGACATGATTCTTTGTCGCTGCATGTCTAAACATACACGTTGAGACATGTTTCTTTGTGGCTGCATGTCTAAAAATACTTATTAGATCCGATGATATGGCGACATGTATCTATCTAGACAGGAAATTTATGAATTCGCTGATGTCGACGTAAGGAGTTTCACCTGTATGAAATAGTGTTTAGAAATTCCAAAGGGCACACGTGTACAGATGATATTATAAATCAATTATGAGTTTTGATTTACTTGGAAGAATAACAGATATTTTACCTCAATACAATATTTATTCATATTATCAGTAGCAGTACCAATATGCCGCTATGAAAGCAATCTTTAATTTCATATTGCATACTCAATCTAAATACTTGACCAAGTTTTAAAAAGATTAGTTATATAAACTTACATGAACTAGTCCTTAGTATAAAGACCTGATAGAGTGCTTATTGGGATAAAATAGGCACATAATTACGGCTTTCCGCAAACTTGCGGAAAACGTATAGGGTTTGTTATGTTTATTACGGCTTCCGCAAACATGCGGAAAACGTATAGGGTTTGTTATGTTTACTATCATTATTACGGCTTTCTGCAAACCTGCGGAAAACGTATAGGGTTTGTTATGTTTATTTTTCTTATTAGGACTTTCTGCCTAAAGCAGAAAGTCCTATTGGGTTTGTTATGTTTTTTTATTCTTCTTATTCTTTTTTTCTTCCAAACTGAGCGTTAAATTTAAGCATGTTGCAATGGTCCCAGGGCCATAAAATTTTTAATGGCATATACTTGATGCGATAAAAATTTTGATTTCTATGTTTTTCATATGCCTATGACGTCATATGACGTCACATTTGAATATGCTACAAAAGTTTGACGCGGGCCCAAGCCTTTTTTTAGAACCGATTTTCACAAATTTTCCCCCGAAAATTTTTATTAGTTCTAGTTGTGGGATCCCGGGGGCCTTTTTCAAAATTTGAAAATTTTCCCAAATTCTATAGATTCCAAGATTTAACCAATCGTAAATTTTTAAATTCTTAAAAAATCTCCTATTTAATTTGAAAATTATTGGGTCATAATAGGCCTGGGGTCTTTAAAAATTTTTGAAAAAAAATGGTCATATAAAAACACTGACGCTTTTTATGAAAAGAATTTTTAATTTTTACAAATTATTTTTTATAAAGTTAAATTTTCAAGGGGAATTTAAAAATTTTAAAGCCCCCCTCTTCAATTTCTGATATTTTTTATTTTAATTATTTTTTTGAAGCCTATTCCATAGGACTTTACAATTTTTAAAATTTACTAAAGAAAATTTGTACACGGGCCGAGCCATTATTTTTTTGGGGCCCAATTTTTATAAAAATTTTTTAAGAAATTTTATAATTTAATTTTATTTTTTCTTCCCCGTTCCCTTTTTTTAAAATTCAAAAATCCCTGGTTTTTATACGAATTCAAATTCGAACCAAGGGCGTAAATTTTTTAAACTTTTAAAACGGCCCCATTTTTCAAAAATATTTTGGCCTTATAGGGCTCTTAAAAGCTTTAAAAGGGGGAAAAGAAAATCATAAATCACGGGGGTCATTTTTTTATAATTTTTTTTAAATTAAAAAAATTATTTCTATAGTTGGGAAAATTTTCAAGGGGAAGAAAATTTTAAAAGACCAAAAGAAGGAAAATAAATTTTAATTTTTAAAGATTTCAAACCAAAACCATAGAATCCATTTTAAATTGACTCAGAATTTTTTCAGGGGCCAACCTTATTAATGGGGCCCTTTTTTATCAAATTTTCCAGAGTTTTTTTTAAAATTTCGTTTTAATTTGGGATTCCGGGGTTTCCCTTTTTAAAAAAGAAAAGTCCAAGCTAAGGCGGGTCCAAAATTTTGAAACCCAAGACGTCAAAAAATTTTAAAAGCTTAAAAAAACGGGCCTTTTTGAGATGAAATTTTTAAAATTTTTTTCATTTTAGGGGTTTTTTCTGGGGGTCTTAAAATTATTGAAAATAAACGTCATATAAAATCCCCTAAAAACATTTGTTTAAATTTTTTTTAAACTTTTCTTCTTTCCCAACAAAAACCCTTTTTTAAAAAGTTTCAATATCCTAGGCATGAAATCTTTTTTGGGTTATTCACGGAGGAAATTTTATTTCCCCTACTGCATATTGGGGAAGGCCCTATCCAATAAATATCGATTTTTTTAAAATTATTATGGGAAAAAAAAATTTTAGCTAATAATTGACATTTCCAAAAAATATTTATTTTTTTAAAAATTTTTTTAAGCAATACAAAATTATAAGCAAAAAAACTAAAAAGAAATGAAGCAATTTTGCTGAAAAATTTTCTGGGTTTTCTTGATTTTTCATCAAAATTTTCAAAACACGGGAAGGTAATTTATTAAAAATTTTTGCTATAAAATTTTAGCATTTTTTAAGAACTTTCTAACACCAAATTTTTTGAAATTGGGGCTTCAATAAGAAAAAACAGGAAAAAAAAGAAATTTTATAATTTTGCTTTATAAAAAATAAAAGGTCCCCAGGGGGACCAAAACTTAAATTTTTTTCGCAACGACTTTAAAAAAAAAAAAAAAAAAAAAAATCAAAGCAATTTTTTGGGCTATTTCTTTATTTTTTTTTCGAATGTTGAAATTTTCCAAAAAGCATTTTAATTAATACTTTTACCCAAAGGACAAGACAAAAAACCTTTTTTTGGGCCCAAAAAAATAAATTGCTTCGACTTTGGGAAGCCTTGAAAATTCCACGCGCCCAACATTTTTAAACCCTCTAAAAACTGCATTTTAACTAACGATAGTCTATTCATCTTTTTTTGGGGGGGTGTTTCCTTTTAAAATTTTCACCATAGGGCGAAATTCCAGGAATTTATGGCAAAATAAAGGGAACCCAAACACGCCAAAAACGCTAAAAAAAATTTTAAATACGTTACAGGGGCGAAAGGAAAAAAGCACTATTTTCAAAATTCAATACTTTTTCCTACGGGGGCCCAAAATTAAAAAAAGGGTTTCAACTGAGCTGGGGTGATGAAATTTTTAAATTTGAAAAAGGGTTTGAAACTTACATTTTAACACTTTTCATTTTTCTTTTTTCATATACATATTTTAAATTTTTTATTAAACACATTGCAAGAAATGGGGGACTTTTTTTTAAAATTCCCCAAAATTTTTCTATTTTTGGATTTTATATAAAAATAAGGGGATAAAATTTCAATTTTAAAATTAAAAATTTTTGTCAACTTCCCATATATTTTTTATAATTTAAAAAAAAAAATTTTCAAAAATCCATCTTCGTTTTAAAAAAATACATCTATTTTTTTATTATTATTATTTTTCTTCTTCCCCCCTAAATTTAAGATTAATTTATATAAATTCCAATGGCCCAAAAAACATGAAAATTAAAATGCCTCGACAAAAAATAAAAATTTTTAAAATCAATGTTTTTAAAATTTTTAATTACTCAAATGACGGCAAATTTTACGTCAGTTTTAAAAAATTTTGTTTTGGGACTCTAACCTTTTAATTCTGGGCCATTTTTTTAATATTTTTACAAAAAGGGATTTTAGATTTAAATTAAACCCTGGGATTCAAAATTTTCCAAAATTTAAAAAAAAAATAAATTTTTTTGGCAAAACCGATTTTTGAAATTTTTGGGCCAAAAAATTTTTTTTTAATGTTTCAAAGGGCCCCCTAAGCTCTAGAAGCATGAAATTTTGGGCAAACCCTTTGGCCAAGGTCTCTTTTTATTTCCTAAAAGAAATTTTTCTCAATCAGTGGTTTGACTCATACAATAGACAAAAACATATTTTTGAAAAATTTTTTTAGCTTCCCGGTAAACTTACTTTTAATCAATCTTTTTTTTAAAATTAAATTTGGGAAGCGTTAAAAAAAATTTTAAATTTTTAAAAAATTTTATTTTTTTTTTTTCAATGACCAAAAACTCAGATTTGGGGTAAAATTAAAAAGTTGTTCGCACTCTAGAGCCTTCAATTCTGGTCCGATTTTTTGGGTATTTTCACAAAAAATGTATTTTTGAAAAGATGGCCCCGGCATTAAAAAAACCAAAATTTGAAAAAAATAAAAATTTTTGGGGAAATCCGGTTTTGAAAATTAGGTCCAAAAAATTTTTGGGTTTTTTTGTTACAAGGGCCCCCAAATCCCTAGAAGCATAAATTTGGCGCATATTGGGCCCAAAGGTTTCCCCGCTTTCTATTTCCAAAAAATTTTATCCAATCACGTGGGTTTTACGTCATTCAATTTGACAAAAAGCCTATTTTTTTAAAAATTTCTTTGCTCTGGTATCCCTTTCTTTTTTTCCCAACCTTTTGGGAAAAATTTTTTTGCGCAATCAAATTGTTTAAATTTTTAAATTTTTTAATTTTAAATTTTTTAAAACTCAAATACGCAATTTACGTCACTTAAAAATTTGGGTTTCCGGGTCTAGAGCCTTTAATTCTGGGCCATAAATTTGGAATTTTTTTTACAGAAAAAGTTTTTTCAAAAGTAGAGGGGACCCTCGCATTCAAATTTTCCCAAAATTTTGAAAATATAAAGATCCCGGGGAAAACCGAGATTCGGGAAAAGGGCCAAAAAAATATTAAAAGGGCCCCCTAAACGGTAGAACATGATAATTGGGCAACACATCGGGCCCAAAAATTTTGCTTCCAATTTGGTTTTAAAACTTTTTTCTTAAGTCACGGGGTTTTGAAAAGTCTTTAAAAAGCAAAAAAATCTTTTTGGGAAAATTTTTTCCCCTTTTTGTATCAGACTTTTGACCTCCCTTTTTGAAAATTCATTTTCGCGATAAAAATTTTAAAAATTTTTTTTAATTTTTTTTAATTCCAATGACAAAAATTACTTTATATTTGACTAAACTTCAAAAACTTGTTCCGCTAAAAAACCTTTAATTCTTCCGATTACTTATATTTTCAAGGGAAAAAGTTTTTAAGATGTTTTTTTGCACCTTACATTTTAAATTTTTAAAATTTTAAAAGATTAAAATTTCATGGCGAAACGATTTCGAACTTTTGGTTTTTAATTACATTTTTAAATTTTCAAAGCCCCCCTATATTATATTTTAAACCCAAAAAAAACAAATAATAGCATTTCTTATCACAGCTTTCTCAAACCGAAAAAAATGACAAATACATTTTTTCCAATATTTTTTTTTTTTTCCCAAATTTTTAACGTTTTCTTTTTTTAAAACTGTAAAAAAACAAATAAAAAGCAAAAGAATTTAACGTTTTAAAAAATTTTAAACGTTAATTACATAGAAATAAAAATTTTTTTCATTAAATTTTTTTTACAATTTTCCCCTTTTTTTCCCCTAATTTTGCAAATTTTTAAAACTCAAACAAATTTTAAAATTAAAGTCATGGGGGTTTTAAAGTATTTTTTTTTTTTTACAATTTCCCAAAATTTGGGGGAAAAATTGGGAATAAATATTTTTAAGTTTTTTTTCTTACAAAGAAAAAGATATTAAAAAAAATTTAAAAAAAAAAAAATCGGGTTGGGAAAACTAAAAAAAACTTCTTTAGGATAAAAATTATCTTAAAATTTTTTTGGTTTTTTTTTTTTTTTTTTTTTCTGAATGAAAAAAACGGGTGCATAAAACCAAAAAAGATCCATATTTATCTTTTTTCCGATCTTCTTAAAAATGAAAAAAAAGATTTAAACTTTTTTTTTGAACATAATCGTAATAATATTTAAATTAATATGATTTTTCTATTTAAAACATACGAACATCATTATTCCATTTTTTTTTATTAAATTTTTATTTAATACCTTTGAAATAAGCAAACGGGGAAAACCCTTCGGTTTTTTTTTCCAAAAAAACGACTTCTTTGTTAAATTTTTATTTTTATTTTTTCTTTTCCAAAAACCCCCTTTAAGATTAAATTTTTAAAATGTTCCCCAAAGGCCCAACTTTTAAAAATTTAAAAAGCTTCGACAAAAAAGTATAAATTTTTAAATTCAATAATTTTTAATTTTTTAATACCCAATTGACGTCAGATTTTTCTCACTTCCCCAAAAAAATTTTTCGCGCTCTAACCTTTTAATTCTCTGATTTTCTTATATTTTCACAGTAAGTATTTTTAAAGGGAATGTGCACCCTGGGATTCAAAAATTTTTTTAATTTTTAAAAAATTGAGATTTTATCAAAACCAAATTTTTAAATTTTGTCCTTTAAATTTAAATTTTTTAAAAATTACAAGGGAACCTAACGTTAGAAGAATGAAAATTTGGGCACAAAAACCATAAGGTCTTTTTTCTATTTCTTTAAAGGGTTTTTTTTTAAATCACGTGTTAGACTCATAAAAAAACCCAAAAACAACTTTTTAAAAAAATTTTTTTCCCCCCTTTTAAAACTAACTTTTTACTCAATTTTTTTTTTAAAAATTGTATTTCAGGAAAAAAGTTTACATTTTTAAATTTTAAAATTTTTTTTTAAATTTTCAATTTAAAGCAAATGACGTTTAATTTGACGTTACTTTTAAAAATTTTTTTCGCTTTTAAAGGGTTCAATTTTGGGCCGATTTTTTTATATTTTTTCCCGATGAAAGTATTTTAGGGGTTAGATTTCACCGTGGGATTTAAATTTTCCCAAATTTTGAAAATATTTAAAAATACCATGGCAAAACCAAAATTTGAAATTAGGGCCTAAAATTACTTTTTTTAAAGTTACAAACCCCCCTTTTCGTTTAAAGCATGAAAATTGGACAGCAATCGGCCAAAAAAGGGTTTTTTTCTTTTCTTTAAAAATTTTTTCTTAAATCACTATTATGACTCATAAAAACACAAAAAAAAACTTTTTTAAAAAAAATTTTTTTCCCCCCTGGTTTTCAAAACTTTTCCCCAAATTTTTTAAAAATTTTATTTCACGATTTAAAATCTTTTAAAATTTTTAAATTCAT
>CM037783.1:15577599-15627599 GCA_021229015.1 Solen grandis | reverse complement strand
ACTTTGCAGGGATGATCCTTTGGTGACGCTCTTCCACAATTGCTAAACTATTATTGATATGCCAAAGAAAAAAACATTGCCGCCAGGGACGGGACAAATTTGCCTTATATGTATAAAGTGAAACATTTTAAAGACATCTCATTTGAACCAGCTGGACAGAATTCGCTAAGCTTTGACAACAATAACCCTTTGGTGAAGCTTCACTTGAGTTCCTTAAAAAATATCCTCTGCCCGCCAGGGACTAAACTAATTTGCCTCATATGTAATAAATGAAATCTGTAAATGACAATGTTTCCCTGAAACCTCTGCACAGAATAAGATTATATTTGGCAGGAATATCCCTTGGTAAACTACACATTGGTGCTTATTTAAACTTGATATATTAAATATCTAGTATCTGGTTTTCTTGTCCATGTATTATTTCAGTTTTTTTCTGTTACCATGTTTGTTTGTTGGGCTTAACGTCCCACCGACAGTATTTCAGTCATTTGGAGACGATGTCTACTTGAGACATATAGTGCTGCCACACTGCAATATCACGCCGTAGGCATGTGGCATGATACCACACCCAGTCACATTATCCTGACACCAGGCCAACCAGTCGTGCAACTTCCCTTTGCCAAGCAAGGGAGCTATAACACTACCATTTTTTACGACTTTGGTATGTCACGGCCTGGGATCGAACCCACGACCTCCCGCACCCGAGGCGGACGCTCTAACCACTAGGCCACCGGGGTCGGTCTGTTACCATGTGCACAGGTGAGCGATTTTTTTAGCAAACGGGAATCTTCGCATGCGCACATCTTCGTAAGACAAATGACATCCACGAGATCGACAGTATGTTCATGATTGTTGATAAAGAGCAACTGTGTATAAATGAATATAGGCTAAATTGTATTATGTAATGAAAACAATTGAGAATAAAAAAAAAAAAAAAAAATTGTACTTACATATCGTCGGCCTCGTTCGAAAAGGACGTAACTACATTTTCACCAAAAATCGTATTTCCCGTTTATAGCGTGTTCATAATTTCCCGCGTATTGTGTCAAATCCTCGTATCTTTAAGCCAATCCGTTCTTCTAAAATGATAACATGTTTAAAAGCCGTAACTTGATTGGTTGAAATTTACATCGGTCGAAATGTTGTAACTACAATGTGCGTCGACTGCAAATGTTTACAAAAAAACGTGTGGTAAAATTGATTTATTTCTGGATATATTGATTTACTGGATACAGTTTTATATGTAAGTATAATTTATTCTTGATTTTTTATCAGTATGAAACAGTAGATTCGGTGATGTTATGTTTTTAATCTAAAATAAATGATAAATAAGATTGGATATATTTCGATTTCAAACTTTTAATTTTTAGGTGTTTTTCTGCGTATATACATAGATGTTAATATAAAAGGATAAACATCGGCCTTATTTCAATACATTTAATTATGTAAAATTAAATATAGTAAAAATGTTATTTTCTTGTTTATTTTGTAGTTACGTCCTTTTCGAACCAGCCTATATATTAAGGAAATTGTTTTATATATTGCAGATACGTCCTTTTCACCCATGGAATGGAAGCAACCAGACGACTGCCTGCTCTCATTGCCTGACTATATTCTCGTGAAGATTTTGTCTGAGATCCCATTGAACCAGCTTCTTCATTCTGTAAATCGAACTTGCAAAAAACTGTATGAGATTATCGAAGAAAACTGTGTGCTCTGGAAAGACATTGATATAGCTGTCGACCATAGTATTAACAGCGGAACCCTTAAAAGGATTCTAAAACATTCATTTGGGTTTCAGACATTTTTCATTCCCTTTGCTGATTTTGACTGCCATACTTTCGATATTGACTTCATATTTACGACGAATCTGTGCAATGCTAAGTCCTTATACTGGTTAGATATTAGTCAGTGTCCAATTTCAACGTTGTGTTTTCTGAAATACATGCCCAGCTTGAAAATTCTAAACGTCTCAGAGTGCATACATCTGGTGGACAGTGACTTTTGTGTCATATCCGCGTGTGAAAACCTTGATCAGCTGTATGTGTCTTATACAAAGATCTCTCCTACAACAGCGGTTGAACTTTTTTCAAAATTGAAACTTACCGTTTTAGATTTGTCAGGAATTAAAATGTCAGTAAATCAATGTGACGCTATCATAAAACCTTGTATGCTGTATCTGCAAGTTACATTTAGAGAAGATGAAAGTGATCAGGAGATCAATCAGTTAAGGCTTAGGCACAGAGATTGTTCGATTCGCAGTTGTGTTTGAAAATAAACATCGAAAATGTTTTCACGTGGCAAGCAGTTGGTGCAATTATCTTTAGCAAAATTAGGTAACAGTGAGTCAAACGAGACTTGTTCTCGTAATGAGCATGTGGAAGATCCAAGTGAACATAGAAAGGCTTTAAACGTAGACGAAAATGAAAATATGATCACAGACGAAGATATAGATAATGATAATGATATTACGGATCCTGATTGGAAGCCTCCTAAAAAGAAAAAGAGAAAGTTAAAATTTAAACCTTCACAAAAAAACTATTGAAAAATTTGTCAGATACTGATAGCAGCATGCATGAAGACACCGATGATGAATTGATACCAAAACAAGTAAAAGATCCAAATGAAGTTACAATTGATCATGCATACAACAGGTCCAAGAACACCAATAAAGTGATGAATATAGATAACACTGAGACACAAACTGCTGTTTCTTGCATTCTTGAAAATGAAAGTGCTAAAGATACTGAAACAAGCCAAGGTATTCTTAACATACAAAATAGCCAAGATAACACTGAACAACTTGACAGTGTTGAACACGAAGAAGTTGTAGAAACTACTGAGGTTGACTCAATAACACTTTCACAAAGAATTGAACAATCGACCAAAGTACAAAAAGAAAAAAATAAACGTCTGCGAATGGCGGGATTGAACTACATGGGTGTTAAATCCAAAACAAATGGAATGAAAACGCAAAGTGTAGAACGTAGTGAGAGAATGCTTCACCCTAGTAAATGTACGAAACGGTGTAAAACGGAGAAAGAAGGAAGACAGTGTGGGAGTGTTCATGAAAGTCATCGAAAAGATATATTTTCTAGATTCTGGCAGACTATGGATTGGGAACAAAAACGTATGTATGTATTAGGTTTAATACAAAGAAAGGAAGTTTCACGTAAAACAGTAGAAGCGGGACAAGAAAGTCGTAGAAAATTTTCTTTTAAATACTTCTTACAAGTCGGTGACGAACGTGTACCTGTATGTAAGAATATGTTTTTGTCTACTCTTGGCTTAAATGAGAAAATGGTATACCATTGGATAAATTCATCAGAATCAGGTATTCCGAAACCAAAAGTCAGTGACCAATCTGAAAGCCAAAGTGAAGTGCATACTCCGAGTGCTAAGGATCACGCCAGAAAAGTTTTAGATGAACATTGAACCACTCTTCACAACAATGACGGAATTACATAATGAATATAAACGAAATATGCAAAATGAATCCAAACCAGTTTTGCAAATAACCCAGTTTACAAAGTTATTCAAAAGTATGGATTTAAGTTTGTTTCAGCCGAAGAAGGATTTGTGTGA
This sequence comes from Solen grandis, assembly GCA_021229015.1. Taxonomy (NCBI): domain Eukaryota; kingdom Metazoa; phylum Mollusca; class Bivalvia; order Adapedonta; family Solenidae; genus Solen; species Solen grandis. Next base: position 15,624,014 of record CM037783.1, on the reverse strand, counting down.
TACATGTTGTGCACATGCTGCCGGCACAGTTGATGAAGAAGAGTATGCTGCTCATGTAAAGAAGAAGGATGAGGCTCGAGTCTCAAAGCAAAACGACAAGGAAATGGCTATTAAGGAAGGAAATATAAGAGTTATAACAGTTGACTTACAAAGTTTGCTTCTCTGTCCTAAGTTGAACGCCAGCTGCTTATATTATAAAACCAAACTATGTTGTCATAATTATACAGTTTTTGATCTTGCTTCGCGATCGGTCATGAACTACTTTTGGCACGAGGTTGACGGTGAACTAACGTCAAACATATTTGCGTCCTGTCTTATCGATTACTTAGAAAATCAGAATTTAGACGGGATTGAGAGAGTCATCATCTACAGCGATGGTTGCGGGTATCAGAACCGTAATAGTACGCTCTCCAACGCTCTGTCACAGTTTGCAACAAAACACAAAATTACCGTTGAACAGAAATTCCTAGAACGTGGGCACACTCAGATGGAGTGTGACAGTGTGCACAGTGTTATTGAACGTAATATTAAGAGAAAGTCTATTTACGTGCCACAGCAGTATGTTGAATGCATCGAAGATGCAAGGAGAGATTCCCCATATCAGGTGAAATATCTTAAATATACATTTTTCAAAGACTTTAGCAAAGTTGGTAAGTATAAATCCATACGACCAGGTACTGGTGTAGGATCACCAACAGTGAATGAGATAAGGTTGCTGAAATACACAGACGATGGTATTATTCACTATAAAATTGACTATAACAGTTCAGAGTACCAACCCCTTCCAATGCCAAGGACGGCCAGCTCAAACTTGAATCTGGATCCAAAAGCGCTTTATGATAAGCCACTTCCAATAAAGCGCAGTAAATTTGAACATTTGCAGCAAATAAAGCAAGTCATCCCGCGTGATTATCACGATTTTTATGATGCGATTCCTCATCAATAAATCAGATTTGTGAGCAATTCAATCGATGATAAACGTTTGTGTAAATTTCATAAAGATCTATTGAACTTAATAATAAGTCAAATCTCGTCGATGTTGATATAGGTCTATGATACTATACGGATGGAACTGAGGGTATTCCGAACATTAGCTCGTATATCATTTAGTTAACCATATTAAGTAGTTTCATGTTTTAGGGTTTGGGTTGTCAGGGTTAGAATTCTAACAATAAGTTATTTTGTTCTTTAATGTTAAACGGTTTTCAAATATATAGTTTTTGTTATTATCACAACTTGTATGAAAATAGAAAAGAAGATGTTTGGTAGCATAGTTATGTTGCATTTGCCTGGTAGTAGAGCTATTTTCATGTATCGGTTTTTATTATTTTTTTCATCGACCCTAAATATAGTTATTTTCATGTTAGATTCGTGTTAACATTATTATTTTTTTAAATAATTGTTCAACAGTTCAATTTCTGTTTCTATTCGTTGGGGCGGAAATATTGTTAGATTCAATGGTGAAAAATTTGCTTGGTATTCAATGTGTTAGTTTTCATGTTGATGCCGATGTATGTTGTATGCATTTTTATTTTTATTTAGTATTAATTTTCAGGATCCAAAGTATAATGTAAACACTTAAGTAGTATCTTTTCTGTCAAGTTATGCGTCAGGCTCATACCATATGTTTTAAAATGTTTCTACATAAATTTGGATTACAATTAGATGTGTCTTTATAAATAGACAGTATTTGTGTATAAGTAATACCTCAAAGAAATTACCTCGTATCTAACATTTTGCACTCTATTGTGTAGCATAAAATGTCGTAACTAACAAAACAGTGCCGGTTGTTACCAGTATTAAGCCATATTCCTGTCAAATATTTGTAAACTTATATTGGTTATATATTCTAAACGAGTTAATAAAGTGAAAAGTTTTGACATCATTAAGTAGTTTTTTCTTTCTCCTGAAAAGTTGCATTTTTGCATTTACGTCCTTTTCGAACGAGGCCGACGATATCTTAATGGGGTGAACGTACATTTCCTTGTTTCCATATGTCTGGTTGTTGTCTACAACACTCAGACTGAACAATCAACACTCCTCATAGATTTACAAAATGTTGAATTCTTGAAGTTCCGTTAGACATAGACACTCATAAATTCTTTTACCCATATTCTCTGTAAGATCTCACTGGCCCGACGGTCCCACAGGTAGACTATGGTATCCTAATATCTACAAGAAACGGAAGACATCACTTAAACTTATCGATCATAATCATGAAATCGTCAGCGGACACATTAAAATCGCAAGGAGAGGAGACGGATAAAAATTGCTTACAATCACTAGACGTGAGGGAAGATAAAATACCACATTTGAACGGCCAGATGTAAAAGTTCCAAGATCTACCGGCAGCATTTTGAACCAATGTTTTCATATATCGAACCTCATACTTTCATCAAAATCCACTCAGAGGTAAAGAGAAACTGCATTTTTTTCTGTTTCTTTAAACTAAACTTAAAGATTATATATTAATACTAATATGTGTTTCGTTCGCTTTACCGGTGATTAAGTGGTGCATGAAATTGTTCAAAATAGTACATAGTACATAAGATTGAGTCATATCAGAATTCTTGTCTGTTTAAAAACCTTGTAATCAGTTGTAGCAATGGTACTCAGGTGAGCGTTTCAAGGCCATCATGGCCCTCTTGTTGTTTGCCACTGATCGGTTTTCATACTATGCAACCAGTCTGTATCATATATTTTCAGTTTCTGTAATGTCAGAAGTTCCGGACAGATGTTGAGGCAATCCAAATTAGAAGAATCAAATCTTCATTAAATGCTGTAACCAACAAATCAAAATACATAACTACGTGCTCCTGTGTATCGTACATGATGCACGGATGTTGAAACTGTGATGGGTGGTCAACTTCACACCCATAACATTGTTGTTTAACAACGTTATAAAGACATTCAAACATTGCTTTTGCGTATAGAAAGTCAAAGAAGGAGTTCATTATCATAACGTGTACTGTGTTGTCATTCATTTTGAAATGGATTTTAAACAAACTATTATTTAACCAAAGAGATTGTTCACCAAATGTGTAAGTGTTACGTTCGAATCCTGAAGATTTATCAATGACGTCTTCACCCATAGTGTATCCAACGAATTTTAGGAAATCGCAGGATGGTGAATGCTTATGGTGCTCTTCCTAGGGATTGTCTGTTTTCTCCCCCTTACAGAGTTCTACGTGACAAGAAAAACAAGTAACTTTGTCACTGTACCCGGAATAGTAGAATCTTCTGTGTTGACCAAGTATCAAACGTGGAAACTCGAACGTCGTAATATTTGTAGATTTTTTTTGTGATATACAATCAACACAGTCCATAGGTTCACTGACCATCAAGAAAGGATTTTAGTAATTGAACACTGCTTTTAGTCACTGATTGTTTCGAATTGTTTTAAACTCGGTTTTATCTGTGATGAGCCTTTCTTTAATAACATCTGATGCGAATGTTCAGTCTTTTTAACCAACAATGTTGTTCAGGTCTGATTTTATCAGTTGTAAACTGTATCAAAATAGTTTATACAGGCATATACATTAATGATCAGCACCTTAAAGCATAGATTCATTGATAAAGGACTTCTAGAACATTCCGAGGAAAAGCGCGCGAAAGACCGACGCACAACAAATTTAGTACGCTCTAGAAATAGTTCAGTATTTTTTCTATGAAATATACTTATTTATAGACGGTAATACAAAAAACTTGTTTGATATTTGTTCATATCATTATTGCATATGACAATTATGATATAAAAGCGTTATTAGTTGTTTTGGTTTTGGCGAATTAATTTTCAATGAGAGCATCTCGGCAGGCTGGAAGAATACAATATACATAGTAATTAAGGGGTTTCATGTCATAACACGGTGGATTCTTTTTTGTTGTTTTAAACCATTTTCACAAAGTAGCATTCCTCAATTGATGGAAAAGGATTGTATTTAACTTACTGAAATCACTTTCATGTTTACATCAAAAAGAAAAGTAATAACACCAAGCTGAATGATATATACAAGCTGCACCCCTTATTAACAGTAATTTTATAGTCCATAACGATGCGTTAATCAATAACAGGAGTCCTTTTATTCAGCTAAGAATTATTTACCGCTGTTAGCGTACATTTGATTGATTTAAGATGCGAGTTGAAATCGAAATTATACAGCTACGCCGAAAAAATGGTTCTTTGTAACTTTCATGCAAAGAATCCCTTAGATTCTTGAAAAAATGAATATACTTTGGGTTTTTACGCTAAGTAAATGTTGATATGATGGGGTTTAAGAAAAATTAACTCAATAGTTATAATATGAAATCATATTTTGCAATTACCAAAAAGAACATGAAAGAATTAAACAATGCAATAAATGATATTTACAATGAAAAATACAAGAGCTTAAGAAAACATCAATGATCAAAACTAATTCAATGGTTCTTGTTTCATCAACTTTTTTTTAAATTCTTGCAATCGACATATCCATATGATTAGATCAAAGCAATATTATTATGACTAACATTCTGACCTACTTTGAGGAATATTGGATAAAAAAAAATTATCCTTCATATTGTATGCAACATTTTTCAGAGATTTAATTTAGTGACCTACTTTTTGGCCCAACCCTACCCATAACTGAACTCGTCTGCAATATAATCATGACATGCATGTACATTCTTGCCAAGTTTGAGGAAGATTGAATAAAAATTCAGGCATCTAGATTAAAAACAAGATCATTAAACAAGATCATTCTAAGATTTAACCAAGTAGCCTACTTTCTGATAAAGTAAATGATTGGGAAGATTTTTCTAAGATTTGATGTAGTGACCTACTTTCTGACCCTATTTTACCATAATCATACTTGTCTGAGATAAGAAAGTTTGAGGAAGATTGGTTCGAAATTGAGAACTTAGAATGTAAAAACTAAAATTGTTAACCACAAAGACCGTCAATGGACAACAGGTATTCAAAAAATCACAAAAGCTCACACCGAGCTGTGCTCATGACAGCTCAAAAGATCACTTAAAGAAAATGATGTTACAAAAAGAATGAACAACACTAAACCTAACAAAATAAAGATACAAATTATGCTAAGAAACTTAAAGACGTTTTCATTTAACAAATAAAAGACTTGAAACAACAAAACTTATATACAGACAGAAACACACATGGCACTGTGTAGGCAAAATGCACCTCATACAAACTAACAAACTTGAGGAAAGGTTTGTATCAAATTCTGCTTTTTCAACTTGTTGTTTAGGTGCTGTTAAAAGTTAATGCTGTTAATTAAGAACAAAAAAGTCTCAAAAATGTTCATAGACTTAAATCTTAGCAGTTATACAAACGTCTCTGACAATGCAAGTGTTAAGTATCATTAAATATTTTTCTTCTTTTGGGAGTTTATGCATTCAAAGTACTGAAACTATTCCTAGGAATTATGCTAAAGTCTTTATGCAGGAACATTTATTTAATAACCTTCATTGATACCACTTTGTTTTCTCTTGTTTTTATTTTTGCTATAAGGGGCAGCTTGGCGATAAGGTGTTTTAGGAAGTCTTTGCTTGTGACATCTTCTGACATTTCCAGTTGTTCCTTAAGCTGTTCGGCTTGCTGGGTAAAAAAGTGTAACTGAGCTCTCCCTTTAACTTTCAGACAGCCATTTACACTTTTTCCAACGCTGCTGCTTGAATATGTCAGGTTACATTTGGGACACTTGAAATTTACGACCTTTTTCTTATAGCAGGGCTCATTGGGACACGATCTGAAAGGAAAGAATCATTTAGTGATAAATACATATTGATGATATGGCTATTTATAAACCTGGGATGTTTCAGTTTAAATCTACTGATACAGTTGCTTTATGAGTATGACTTTCTTTGCAAAGTAATCAACAACCAAACTAGAAAAACAAAATGAAATAAAAGGGCTGAAATAAAAGGGCCATAATAAACCTTGATCTCTCATCTGAGTACATGAATACCAGGGTTCGTTCAGACTTGCTGACCTAAAATTCCATGATTTTTCCATGACTTTTCCATGATAAATTTCAATTTTCCATGATATCAAATTTCATCTGTTTAACAACACCAGTCCTTAATATGGTAAAGAAAAAACATATAAAAATGATTTCATTCATTTATTTAGTAGAATGCATTTAAATGAATTCTCTTTTAAGTTAATACTTAAATGCACTTTTAATTTTTTCGTCAATTTTTTCTATTTCCATCTTTTTGTCTTTGGCTGTCCTCCTTAAAGAGTTTGCTTGGGTAACAAATGAGACTTTTCCAGTCTCCTCTGCCTTGTCACTTAGCTTTTCACTAGCATTCATCAGATCTTTTACTTCCTCTTCCAGCTTTAGTTTTTTCTTCTTCAAGACTGTCACTTCATCATGCACTTTCTTTCTTTTTAGCTCACCTGAGCCAGAGGCTCAAGGTGAGCTATTGTGACCGGTCTTCGTCCGTCGTCCGTCCGTCCGTCGTCCGTCCGTCCGTCAACATTTTGCTTCAAACGACATCTCCTCCTTAACCGCTTGGTCAATTTTGATAAAACTTTACAGGGATGTTCCTTGGGTGGTCCCCTTTCAAAGTTGTTCAAAGAATTGAATTCCATTTGGAATTCTGGTTGCCATGGCAACGGAAAGAAAAAACTTAAAATGTCTTCTTCTCCAAAACAACCAACTGAATTTCAAAATGTTTTGGCACAGATGTTCCTTTGGTAAGTGTCTACCAAGATTGTTCAAATTATTTGGATCCGTAAAAAAACATGGCCACCAGGGGCGTGGCTAGTTTTCCTTAGATGCCTATACTCAAATCTAAAAAATCTTTTATCCAAAACTACTGGCTTGATTTCAAATTGTTTTGGCACAGATGTTCCTTGATTAAATGTCTATCAAGACTGTTCAAATTATTTGGATCCATAAAAAAACATGGCCGCCAGGGGCGGGGCTAGTTTTCCTTATATGTCTATAGTAAATTAAAAAAAACTTCTCTCAAAACCTGGCGATTTCAAATTGTTTTGGCACAGATGTTCCTTTATTAAATGTCTTCCAAGATTGTTAAAATTATTTGGATCCGAAAAAAAACATGGCCGCCAGGGTCGTGGCTAGTTTTCCTTATATGTCTATAGTCAAATCTTAAAAAAATCTTCTCCTCAAAAACTGCTGGCTGAATTTCAAAATGTTTGGCACAGATGTTCCTTGAGTAAGTGTCTACCAAGATTGTTCAAATTATTTGGATCCATGAAAAAAAAATGACTGCCATGTATGGGGCTAATTTTCCCTATATGTCTTAAGTGAAAACTTAAAAAAAAAACTTCTTCTCCAAAACTACTGGCTGAATTTCAAAATGTGTTGGCACAGATGTACCTAGATTGTTCAAACTATTTGGATCTGTTAAAAGACATGACTGCCAGGGGTGGGGCTAATTTTCTCTATATTTCTTAAGTGAAAATTTAAAAAATCTTCTTCGTGAAAACTCCTGGTTGAATTTCAAAATGTTTTAGAACAGATGTTCCTCAGGTGCCTGTCTACTAAGATTGTTCAAATTATTTTGATTCATAAAAAAACACAGCTACCTGGGGCGGGTCTGGTTAATTATATGTCTATAGTGAAAACTTAAACATGCCCCACTACTGAAATTGTTCAAATAATAAGGATCTGCTTAAAAACATGGCTGCCAGGGTCTAGTTTTCCATAATTAATTAAAATAGACAACTTAAAACATTCTCCTTGGCAATCGCTAGCCGACTTATTTTGCAGAAACTTTTAAGTTATTCCAAATTATTTTAAGCTGTGTTGTTTCGTAAAATAACACTGCTACAAGGCATGGAGTAAGTATTTGGTGTGCAGATTGTCTAGTGGATCACAACAGTTGTCAAATCATGACCTGGGTCAAAATTGCCCGCCCAGGGCACTGATTATATTGGAAAAAAAACTAGAAAAATCTTCAAGGTCTGGAGTTTATATATTTGGTATGTAACATGGGCTAATAGACCTCTACCAAGTAGAGTGTGGTAGTGTGTAGCATTGTCTAGTCGATTCTTACCAACTTTGTTCAAATCATGACCCTGGGGTCAAAATTGGCTCTGCCCCAGGGGTCACTTGATTTTACATAGCCTAATGATACCAGGTGAGCGATCCAGGGCCATCATGGCCCTCTTGTTCCTAGTTCAGCTTCAGATTTTTCTGCCTCTCTCTTTTGCTGTAAATATATTTCATACTTGTGCCTGGATGCCTTACAAGACTGCAGTAACTCTTTACTTAAGTCAACATTTTGAATGCCTCCTACTTTGTTCACATGGTCACAAATCAGTCTGTGAGCTATGATGCTTTCATGTTTCAGATTCTCAACCTCTACCTTTTTGTTGATACTGAACCCTCTCTCCACTGCCGCCTGTCCATGTGACATAGTTAATAGCAATTGTATCAATTCAAGCAATGCTTGGTACTTTGAATTTTGTGACATACATTCATAGAACAGTTCATCCACTGAAGACATGTTTTTATTAAAATCTTTGAATCTATCTGAACCATACCTAGGAATTTCCTCCAAAAAGGAGTACAAGTTAATCAAACCATCACAATCTTGTTCCTTAACCAGTGAGTTATTGAACAGAAGATGAAGCATCTTCTTGAAGTTTTCAACACATTTGTTTTTGTCAGATTGCATCTTTACTGGATTCAGACATGACAAGTACCTGACAAGTGAATAGCTGCATGGACATTTTGTGAGGAGCTTTTTCAATAATGCTATCAAAAATCTTTGCCTTCATTTCTTATTTGTATTTTTTGTCTGTCACTTGGTTTGGCCTCTGAGATGCATTTAGTACATGAAAACCCCATGTCTATATCTGTGTAGTTTTTGTGGTTTTCTTTATCTTTCACATCTATCTTAATGATCTGTTCATCACTTACTGCCAAGATTTCATCTTTGATAAACTTCTTCATCAAAGATCTGATCATTGTAACAAGGTCATCAAAGATAAAGCACACCATAGGTTTGTCTGTCTGATACTCTTCAAGAAAGGGTCTTAATTCAATGGCAATAAACCTGAAGAATTGCAGTTTTGCTTTGAACAAAGGGTCTTGTACACAGCTTTTCACAACTTCAAAAGACTTATTCTTTGGATCAGGAAGTTTCTTGCTTTTTACAGCAGACACATACTTTACAATGTTATCCCAGATAAGCAGTGCTCTATCACATACTGGCACATTCTCTAACCACCAAGTATTAGCAAACTTAAGAGGCATTACAGAGCTGTCTGTTCCAGTTTTAAAGTCTTCTCTTCTTACAGGGGAATCTTTGAACAAATAGTACAGACTGGACAAGAATGATCCTACATTCCACCCAGTAGCCTCTGCTCCAGCCTTGAAGGAGTTGTTGACCACATGTAAACCACATGAACCTGCAATATAAAATGAAAGCACAATTTAACTCTTATAATGCTGGTCTCGGCTTTAATTATACTTGAACACCAGTAAAAAGCAAGACCGCCTGGCAAGGCTCTTTACTAATGGCTACCCAATTTAGTATCACTGCAGCTAACAGTTGTTATCCTGATCAGCTAGCACATTACACCTACCATAAATAGGAGACGAAAATTTTCATCAAAATATTCTTAATATCACGATAGTATTTTATAGCTTTTCTAAACTTGATTAATACTATCATTAATTTTGAAGGAACTCATTGCACTTAATCAAAATGTTCATTTCAAATTTCTCTATAAATACAAACCTATATTCAGTATCTTAGTGTTGTAGTCTTGCTCAAGTTTCTGCTTGATGAGTTCATGAAATTTCCAATTGACATTGGGTCCATCCATGCTAATCTGTATCATATTGCTGACCTTAAGCCCACTCTCTAGTATCGATTTGGTGAAGTGGATTACCATGTCTGCACTTGTGGCATGCCCTAAAAAATAAAAACGTATCAATTCATAATCAAACAGGTTGAGTTAAACTTCAATTGCTGAGCATTACAATAGGCAAACATTTTCTTAGTTTCATGATTTAGTTTAATGAATATTCCCAGAAAAATACTAAATAGATTGCCAGCACCTAATTTAAACACCACACAGCCACCACTGTACAAATCACTTCAAGCGATTATTTTTGTTGATAAAATCTTTTGCCATTGGTCCTTATGAATACAATATTACAAGTTAAAAAATAGTTCTGAGAAATTTAAACTTTAACATCAGGTATAAATCAGGTTATAACAATTATATTTTAATAATGGGTTATGCTAAATTTAAAATGCAAATATTTTTTTTATACTTTCGAGGTATATGTACACACCAAGGAACTGGGATGTATAGTATCTCGTTTCAACTTTGTGGAGTTCCTCATCCCAGAATCGAAGAACTAATACAGCGTGTAACACAACTTAATCCCGATTTCAAACGCCATTGTCGTATAACGTAGACGCATATAGTTAAATAGTTCATTTTTATTTTAAGCGAATAATACTCTGCAAATTAAATAATTCAAGGATATTTATTAGAAATTCCATGATTATTTTGAGAAATTCCATGATAATTCCCTGATAAATTACCAAATTTCAGAATTCCCTGAGTTTTCCATGATTTCTTCAAAAAAAAAACAGAATAACCTGTACTAAAACATGGCCCTGAGATCCAAATAATTTCAAGTTTCAAACAAGGACCATCAAAGCCAAATATGGTCAAGTTTTGTGCAGCTGTTTCAAAGGAGATGTTGTTTATAGCTTTCACTATATATATTTAAACAAAGGATCATCTCTGCCAAATTAGATCAAATTTGCAGCTGATTCAGAGGAGATGTCATTTAAAGACTTCACTATATACATTTAAACTCTATGTGCTCAGGTGAGCTAAAAGGCCAAAAAATATGGTATTCCCCTTATCTTGATTATCTTGAATCACTTAAATTATGATATTTAACTTTGCATGCTCCACAGATCTTTACGGTATCAGTGCATGTCTCACAAATACACAACACTTATAACAGATAGATACACAACATTTTAAAGCATGAAATACATACAACAAATTATATAAAAGGCAATTTAAGTAAGGCTTACACTCCTATACAAAATATCAACAGATGTCATTCGTTGATACGAATGATAGGACTTTCTGCAACATTGTTATATACATATTTTAGCCCAAGTCAATTGTGACCCAGAGACTATTTACTGACAAAATACCAATTTTGTATCTCGCATATGACCAATTTTATAAGCATTTAAAATTAGACGTCCTTGGTTAGAATCTTGGGTTCGCCATAAAACTTGGACTTCCAATTTGGAAAAACTGGACCCGGACAGCACAACTAGAACCTACTTAACACATCTGAGAAAATTCAGTTCATGAACAATGGCTAAAGACTGCATACAATTTTTTGAAGCCAATTTCAAATGTGACGTCATAGACATATGAAAATCATTGATTTCAAACTTTCAGCGTCTTATGATTAAGTGATTAAATTTTCATTGCCCTTCAACAATTTTAATATAAAGAAATTACCTTGTTAATATATGATATACATTTTCATCTAATAACGTCATGTGACATCATATGACGTTTTTTTTTTTTGCAAAATGTTTAAGACACCAAGAAACCGACATACTGATCAAATATCAACTTTCTACCTCATATAGGACCGACCTTATAATCATTTAAAAATTGACGTCCTTAGTTAGAATCTTGGATTTGCCATAAATCCTTTGACTTCTGGAATTTTGAGAAACGGACACCTGTATACACAATAAGAACCCAATAAATACATACTGGACCACCGCTCATCGCTTTATTTTAGGTAAAATATAGCTATTGTTTTGAAACTTAATTTCTGCACTTTGATGAATGTTAGTTTAAATTAGCACATGCTAAGGTTAAACCCATTTTCCAAAGTTATAGCAAATTAATTATTCATTGTGCAAATCATTGAAAATAGAATTGAGGACCGCCAAACGGACATCCACAACACCAGGCATCAATGTCTCAAAGATTCTTCTTGGAACCAATATATTGCTTCTACACTGCATTCCATCGTCATGGACACATGACATTATATCTCACTTAACAACATTTGTTTCACTGGTCGGACCAGTCCTGAAACTATCCATATGTAATAAGTACCAAGCAAGGGAATAGGGTCTTTAGAATGCTATTTTGAGGTACTTGAAATAAATCAACACTGTTTGTTTGGTTTAACGTCCCACCGACAGTTTTTCTGTCATTTGGAGACAATGTCTTTTTGAGACAGATAAAGTGCCGCATGCTAGAACAGTGGGTGAACATTCACTACAAAACCAATGGAGATAAAGTTTCTACCTTTTATTATGCAAATATTTATATCCACAAATTTTCCTGTAATGAGGGTTAATAATCCTGGCTATTTGCAGCTTGTTTTTGCTGAACCTCTTGTGTATAAAATAACAAGAAAAACTCCTACTGAGTGAACATGCCATTTATTACAATTAATAAATGACTAGGAATTTACATGTATTTACATGTACATAAAATAATTGGCTGGGCTTAAAACAATTTTTATAGTGATGAGATAAATTGGCTAGTTTAACATATTGACTAGTCACATGCAATAATCTAAGCACATGATAAATGAAGCCCAGCCAATAGCATAAATATTATAAAACACAAATAAAAGCAAAAAGGTGGTGCACAAAAACGCCATAAAGCAAGGAACATAATATCATTAGTATGTGACTTGCTGCACCATCCCGTTGTTGCTGTAGGGTCTGTGGTGGCCGAAGAATGATCTGTTGAAGGGTCTGCTGTCTCCATTTGAATTTTGTTTTGTTGAGCACGCACAGTGTCATTTGCAAATGGAACACTAGCCGCTGGTGAATCTTGTGCTGAGGTCGTAGGTTGTTGTATGGCCACGTCATCACCTGAATTGCTGCTTACAGTACATGGATTCTGTTTTCGCAAAATGGCCTCAGCTAATAGGTCATAGTTAATGTTCAGCTGATTGTCATTGTCCGCTGGAACCTGTTTGCGACGTTTGGCCGGTCTTTTGGCATCGTCCGCTTTTTCCTGTGGTGCCTTATCTGTCCCATTTCCTTTGGGACCAGTTGAGGTCGCTGTTTGCCTTCTTTTCGGGCCCATGGTTGAGGACTGAAATTGAGTGATAAGGTATTAAATGACACAGATCAGAACTTAAGCTGATATCATCCGAAAGAAATTATTGTCTACAGATTCATTGAAGCAGTAAAAGTAGATACATGTGCTAGAATGACACCTAGACGTAGCATATACAGGAATTCAATGTCATCCTGCAATTCCATGAAAAATAAAATACATGAAGCATTCAAATACAATTAATTTCAGAAAACACATGCCAGAAGTGACACTGGAAGTTTAACATCATAATTGATGTACCACCATAACTTGACATGGTGTCCAAGTGCATGGAACAAAATGCATCCGCCATAATTGACATGGCGTCAAAATGCATCCACCATAAATGACACGGCGTCAAAATGCATCCGCCATAATTGACATGGCGATAAAATCCATGAAATAAATTCCAAGGGGCATCCGAACATTTATAAAGCAAGTAGGCTCCTGAACTGAATGGTGTAAAATTGTTAAAGAAATGCATAAAGCCATTTTAAATTGAAGAATAGACATGTATGAAATTAAATCAGAAAGGAAACAATAAAACAGCATAACTATTTAAAGCCTGAATGGGCACAATAGACATGTGTTGCAATATATAATGCTGCGATAATGAATTAAAGATGGTAGACTAATATAATATACTGTTAATAGAGCCAACCTTTAAGTTTAAGGTGGTGGTCTGTGAATGTGCTACCGAGAAACCATACTTATCTCAGCATGAAGGCGGCCCAGCCGGCTGGGGCCTAGAATACACCGGCTGCATCCATGCAGAGCGGTAGAACTCCGCCAAATTGGACCATGCGTTTGCCGTGCATGGCGTTCCGTAAAGCTGGAGATGAGGATTCTGGCGGTTGAGCGGACACAGGTTTGGCGTGCGGTATACCCGTAGTCACCTGTGGTTTGCAATACACCGTCTTGACCTCGTATTCAGTATAGACGGGTGGTCGTATGGGCCCGATACGATCAATCGGCTAGTCACGCCGAGCCCTAGGTTAAACATATATCTAATCTTTGTCTATAAACGTACGTATCTTTTCTCTGATACTAACCGGGTTTTATTTTCATTACTTTTTGTCTATTAAATTAACCTAGAAGGCGGTGGCTTATGGGTCAATCGAGGGGAATTTTAAGTTTCTTAAACCTTTCGAGTATAGCACTTGTGTAGCCCTGGCGCTTGGAGTAGGATATCCACTCCGGATAAGCGTCCCCTTGTTGGACTCCGTGGTGGGTGGGGAGCACGAGTGCTGAATCTCTTCTCTTTCTTTCATGGCTTCCTTCAAACGGTATCGAACTGATTCAACAACTGACGACTCTGACCCTGACTATGATGTTCTTTTGAACAAGAAACCTATCCTAAATTTATTGTACTTGCTGCATCCAATGAAAATAGCGATCTGTCAAAACTCTCCGTTCATAATCGAAAAAGTTCTCCGTGGCACCATTGGTGACCCAAAATCTGTTAAGAAAATGAAAAACAAATCCATTCTAATTGAAGTTAAAAGAAAATCCCAATCTGAACAACTATTGAAAATGGTAAAATTCCACGACATAAACATCACTGCAACACCACACAAATCATTAAATTATTCTAAGGGTGTTATAAAAAACAGAATCCTTGCAGGTGTTTCAGAATCTGATTTAGTTGAAAATTTAAAATCACAAGGAGTAATAGCAGCCAGACGCATTAAGATCAAGAAAAATGGCAAAGAAATTGAAACAAACACAGTTATTCTATCATTTGATTCTCCAAACCCTCCAGCAAATTTAAAAGTTCTATATAGTCTCATTAAAGTTGATATTTACATCCCCAACCCACTTCGTTGTTTCTGGTGTCAGAAATTTGGTCACCATGAAAATGACTGCAAAAATGAAGCAGTCTGTTGCAAATGTGCATACCAAACAAAACACCATGAAGAAAACTGTCGAAACCCAATTAAATGTGTAAATTGTGGCAAAGATCACCCAGCCTTCTCAAACACCTGCGAAATTTGCTGCGAAATTTGGAAAAAAGAAAAAGAAATTATGAAAATCAAGGTCACCAAAAAGGTAAGCTATCCAGAAGCAAGAAAATTATATGAAGACATCCCCACTAAATCCTATGCATCAGTCATTAAATCTGCTCAGAAATCAGTAACTCTTCAAGACGCTCAAACTCAAACGGAGCCTTTGCCCTCCGAGTCAGCAACTTTACCAATTCAAAAACCTTGTCCTCATGTTGCAAATACAGTCAGTCAATCAGTACAGAGGTCAGAGTCTAAAAAACCTGAAAAGTCAAAATCAGCTAACACCCAAAATAACCCAACTAAGCCTACCAAACCTCAAACAAGAGGCCCATGATGGCCCTAAATCGCTCACCTGAGATAAATAGGTTGACCCAAGGAACATCTGTACCAATTCATTTTAAAATCTGGCCAGTAGTTTTGAAGAAGATGATTTTTAAAGTTTTCATATTTTTTTTCTTTTTGTTGCCATGGCAACCAGAGTTCTACATGGATCAAGTTTATTTTAGCAACTTTTGTGAAGGTTGACCCAAGGATCATCCCTGCCAAGTTTAATCTAAATCTGTCCAGTGGTTTCAGAGGAGATGTTGTTTAAAGGTTTCTCGAAATACATATAAGGCAAATAAGCCCCGCCCCTGGCGGCCATGTTTTTTTACGGATCGGAATAATTTTAGCAACTTTGGTAGAGGTTGACCCAAGGAACATCTGTACCAATTTATTTTAAAATCTGGCCAGTAGTTTTGAAGAAGATGATTTTTAGAGGGTTTTTTTTGTGTTTTTTTGTTGCCATGGCAACCAGAGTTCTACATGGATCAAGTTTATTTTAGCAACTTTTGTGAAGGTTGACCCAAGGATCATCCCTGCCAAGTTTAATCAAATTCTGTCCAGTGGTTTCAGAGGAGATGTTGTTTAAAGGTTTCTCTATATACATATAAGGCAAATAAGCCCCGCCCCTGGCGGCCATGTTTTTTTACGGATCGGAATAATTTTAGCAACTTTGGTAGAGGTTGACCCAAGGAACATCTGTACCAATTTATTTTAAAATCTGGCCAGTAGTTTTGAAGAAGATGATTTTTAAAGTTTTCATTTTTTTTTCCTTTTTGTTGCCATGGCAACCAGAGTTCTACATGGATCAAGTTTATTTTAGCAACTTTTGTGAAGGTTGACCCAAGGATCATCCCTGCCAAGTTTAATCAAATTCTGTCCAGTGGTTTCAGAGGAGATGTTGTTTAAAGGTTTCTCTATATACATATAAGGCAAATAAGCCCCGCCCCTGGCGGCCATGTTTTTTTACGGATCAGAATAATTTTAGCAACTTTGGTAGAGGTTGACCCAAGGAACATCTGTACCAAATTATTTTGAAATCTGGCCAGTAGTTTTGAAGGAGATGATTTTTAAAGTTTTCAAATTATTTTTCTTTTTGTTGCCATGGCAACCAGAGTTCTTCATGGATCAACTTTATTTTAGCAACTTTTGTAGAGCCTTACCCAAGGAACATTCCTGCCAAGTTTCATTAAATTCTGTCCAGCAGTTTCAGAGGAGATGTCGTTTAAAGAAAATTGTTGACGACGGACGACGCACGACGACGGACGAAGGGCGATCACAAAAGCTCACCTTGAGCACTTTGTGCTCAGGTGAGCTAAAAAGTACCAAACCGGCCTTAGATTCAGGTCCGGCGTCCGGACGTCAGCCAAAGGGATCTAATAATCCCTCTCGGATCTTGAACAGATATGAGATCCTGGATGACGGTGGGGGAGAGGAGATGGAATGCACCAGTGGAGGTCCATCTTCGTCTCAACCAAAGTCTACTTCAGGATCATCATCTTGATTTTTATCAATCATTTGTCGTTCTCTCATAATCCATGGTAAATAAAATAATTCAATGGAATTGTAGAGGTCTTAAAGCAAATTATGATGAGCTATTATTATTGTTATCTTCACAATCTCCAGCCGTAGTCTGTCTACAAGAAACTTTTTTAAAAGGTGATGATAATGTATCTTTTAGAAATTATATTTCCTATGATTTTATTTTAAACAATTGTGACAATTGTGTGATAGAGCCGCTGGCGGTTCATCTATCTTAATCCGAAGTAATATTCCTCATAGTAAAGTTCAACTGAATACACAACTACAGGCTGTGGCACTCAGTGTGACTTTGCACAGAGTGATCACAGTTTGTTCTATTTATATACCTCCAAATTCTACTTTGAATCCTAGGGATCTAGAAAATATTATTAATCAACTTCCTGCACCTTATTTACTTTTAGGTGACTTTAATGGCCATAATGCATTATGGGGTTGCAACAATCTTAATGAGAAAGGTAAAATTTTAGAAGATTTTATCAACAAAAATGATTTATGTATTTTAAATAATAAATCTCATACTTACCTTCATCCTGCAACTGGTCATTATTCTGCCATTGATCTTTCTATTTCCTATCCGACTTTATATTTAGACTACGACTGGAGAGTGCATGACGATTTGTGTGGAAGTGACCACTTTCCAATTATATTAACTAACATTAACTCTAGTATTGATGATACTCCTCCACGTTGGAATTTTAAAAAAGCTGACTGGACTAAATTTCAAACTCTTTGTAATAAAGAGTTATTTTCTTCAACTATTTTAGAATTTGATGACCCTATTGTCGAGTTCTCCTCTAAACTCCATTCCATTGCCGAACAGTGTATACCTAAAACAAAAGTTACAAATAAAAGCAGACCATGGTTTAATGACGAATGCAAAAAAGCCATTCGTAAACGCAGAGCAGCTGTCAAAAGATTCAATGTAAGACCAACAGAAGAAAATCATGATCAAATTAGAATACTCAGAGCAAAAGCTCGTAGGACCATAAAACAATCAAAGAAAAATTCTTGGCGTGAATACGTTTCAAAACTTAATTCTAAAACTCCAATGAAAAAGGTATGGAAAATGATTAAAAAGATAACGGGCAAAAACAAATCTAATTCCTGTGTTACTCATTTAAATGACCAAAATAATGAAAAGGTTTCTGATAAAAAAAGTATTTCTAATTTATTGGCGGAATGTTTTTTCTAAAAACTCGTCTGCAAAGAATTATTCTAAGGAATTTCAGAAACACAAAAAGGAATCAGAAAAGCAAAAATTTAATTTTTCTTCATCTAATGATGAAGCTTATAATAAACCGCTCTCTTTGTCTGAACTTCAAGACGCCTTAAAAAAATCTCATGACACCGCTGCAGGCCCTGATGACATTCCATATCAATTACTTCGAAATCTTCCACAATCTTCATTGGACACTCTGTTAAAAATATTTAATGATATCTGGTCTTCAGGTATAGTTCCTCCTTCATGGAAGGAGGCATTTATTATCCCAGTTCCAAAACCTGGAAAGGATAATACTAACCCCACTAATTATAGACCTATTGCTTTAACAAGCTGCATCTGCAAAACTCTAGAGAGAATGATTAATGCCCGCCTTGTTTGGTTCTTAGAGTCTAATAATTTAATTACAAATTTTCAGTGTGGCTTCAGAAACCAGAGAAGTACAACTGATCATTTAATTAGACTTGAAAGTTTTATTCGTGACGCCTTTGTCAAAAAGGAACATTTAGTAAGTATATTTTTTGACCTGGAAAAGGCATATGATACGACATGGAAACATGGTATTATGAAAGATTTGCATGATTTTGGTCTGAAAGGCCATTTACCAATATTAATAGAAAACTTTTTATCAGGCAGAAATTTTAAAGTGAAATGTGGTTCGACTTTATCAGATTGTTTTAGTCAAGAGCAGGGAGTTCCACAAGGAATTATTCTCTCTGTTACCCTTTTTAGTGTTAAAATTAATAGTATTGTTAAATGTTTAAATCCTGGTGTTGATTGCTCTCTTTACGTTGACGACTTTTTAATTTGCTACAGATCCAAAAATATGAATACTATTGAAAGGCAGCTTCAACAATGTCTTAATAAAATACAAAAATGGGCATCTGAAAACGGCTTTAAATTTTCTAAATCAAAGACACAATGTGTGCATTTTTGTCAACTAAGAAATCATCACGATGACCCAAATTTAACGCTGGATGGTACTCCTATTCCTGTCGTTGACGAATTTAAATTTCTTGGAGTGATTTTCGACAAAAAACTTAATTTTATTTCCCATTTAAAGTACCTCAAGAATAAATGTCTAAAGGCACTTAACATAATGAGAGTAGTCGCCCATACCGATTGGGGGGCAGACACAAAAGTCCTTTTGAATTTATACCGTTCTCTTATTCGTTCAAAACTAGATTATGGCTGTATCGTTTATCGTTCAGCCAGAAAATCATACTTACAGTTACTGGACACAATTCATCATCAAGGACTTCGCTTGGCACTTGGCGCATTTAAAACATCTCCTGTTGAAAGCCTTTATGTAGCTGCAAATGAACCATCCTTATATCTACGTAGAGAAAAATTAACCTTACAGTATATTACAAAACTCAAATCAAATCCGAGTAATCCAGCTTATGATAGCGTATTTCACCCTAACTATAAAACATTATATGAGAGCAAACCTAAGGTTATCAAACCTTTGGGTTTGCGTGCTCAGAATCTTATTTAAGGTTTAGAAGTTGACATTAAAGTCATTAAACCAAAAACAGTGCCACAAATTCCACCTTGGACACTTAAAAGACCTGAAGTTAATCTTAGTCTTCACAATTCTAAAAATCCATCACTGATCCAATTTTATTTCAATCAAAGTTCAATGAAATTAGGTCTACTTATGGAGACCATTATGACATTTATACAGATGGCTCTAAAGATGGCAATACGACCACATGTGCAGTCATAAGCTACTTTTACACAAAATTATATCGTTTACCGGATGGCGCTTCGATTTTCTCTGCAGAAGCAAAAGCTATTGAGTTAGCTTTACATGCGGTATCGTCTATTCGGTCCGATACATTTATCATATTTTCTGATTCCTTGTCTGTTCTACAATCAATTAAAAACATGAACTTTTCGAATCCACTAATTCAAGATATTTTAATTAAACATCATCACCTATCTTTTTCGAAACAAATTATATTCTGTTGGGTTCCCAGTCATATGGGAATTCGAGGTAATGAGAGCGCTGATCGTGCTGCTAAGGCAGCCTCCGATTTAAACGAGGCTGATATAAAAATTCCATTTACAGATTTGAAATCTTCCGTTAATAAATTGATCTTTTCAAAATGGCAATCTAGTTGGGACACGCTCAATTTAATAAGTTACATTCTATTCAACCATCCTTAGGTTTTTGGTATCCATCTTCCCGCGCCGTGCGTAGGGAGGAATGTGTTATCAATCGTTGTCGCATAGGACATACTCGTTTGACTCACTCCTATCTATTAAATCGAGAAGAACAACCTGTATGCATTCCTTGCCAGGAACCGTATACAATCAAACATATTTTAGTCGACTGTATTGATTTAAATCTTATTAGAACTAATTATTTTAATGTGGCATCTATGTTAGACCTTTTTAATACTGTTTGTGTTAATACTTTGATCGCTTTTATTAAAGACGTTGGTATATATAACAAACTTTGATTTTACATACGTGATATGTTAAACGTGTTTACTCTCCTGCTGTGCGGGATTCACTTGTGTATAATTTTGTGACATCGTATTTTTAAGCGTTTTTAGACACCATATGACGTCTTTCGACTGTTGGGGTGTCTTTAAATCAATATTCTATTCTATTCAGCATGAAGGTGCGGGCACAGTGTAGTACTGCACTTTTGATGCTTTGTGCGTATTTCTGCATGGGACGAGCATTTTCTCTAGGATTCTGTAGATGGACACCATCAGGGGATAGATGAGACATACTTGGATCACTCCAGAAGCCACGATGATGCCAAAACTTTAACTTTGTGTCAGAAGTCATGCAGAGGGATTCTAACAACACATTTAGTTCAACAACTCTGTCATTATATCGCGGATCTGTCACATGTGGTGATCTAAACAGCACTTGTCCAATGATAACAATCTTCACTTTTCCTGTTATGATCAAAAAAGAAGCAAATGACGTTATCGCATTGGCAATATCTGTCACTGATAACGATGTATCACACAAGTCATTACTTCCCATTTGTAGAAAACAAACATCCTGGTCCACAAAGTTTATGAGATTGGAGCAATTTGCTAATTTGCGAATGGTTAAACCACCTCTTCCTCGGAGGTACACGGCAAACTGCGAAGGGTCCAAACGCAAATTGTAATAGTCCGGTGATGAAAACACAAAATCCCGTAGACGACGTATAAACGAATGTCCCAGAATCACTATATGCACTCGTCCCGCCGCCATGTGTACATTGTCTGTGTAAGCTATGCTATTTATAGCTGTACACAACAGGAGGTAGACATTGTTTACATCAATTTAAAGCAAATAAAATAAAATTACGCACCTAAATACAACACGAAACTATTCCATAGTAATATTGTGTACTAGTCACGACGAAATGTTTGTCACAAACACTTAATAAACAATGCAAATCTGAAAATGTTCTTGTTGCAAACTTATGTTGTTTCCATTCCT
Source organism: Solen grandis (assembly GCA_021229015.1). Lineage (NCBI taxonomy): Eukaryota > Metazoa > Mollusca > Bivalvia > Adapedonta > Solenidae > Solen > Solen grandis. The sequence goes on along the minus strand of CM037783.1, from coordinate 15,602,362 downwards.
CTCCGATTAAAATGGCTAGCGTGGGTTAACCACGTGATACGCATACTGTTATTTGATTGGTCGATATGATTAACCAGGGTAGCTATTGTAAGGGGCACCCAACGGGTTGGGGCACCCCACGGGTTACCAAACTATTATAAACTAAGTTCTAAGCATGTAAAAATTGTGCATATAAAACAATTTATTGTACCAATAAATGTTTATATTTCAACAAAAACCTTTATATTGCCAGTAAATGTAATTCAACTAAATCAACGGGTTAAAAACATGTTTTATGCATCACTGACATATCAGAGTTTTTTTAAACATATATATTGAGAACATGTTCATACAGTTCATTCATTGTAAAAAGATGTGAAAAAACAACAACAACAACAGCTGTCAGAGGACAGTTTGCTTGACTACTGAAAATGCTTGTTGGTAAATCAAATGAAATCCGTTTCAATTCTTGCCCTTCTAACACACTGAATATAATAATAGTCTAAGATGACATACCTTGATAATCTGATTAGCCTTAATAAAGTCTTGAATTAATCCTATGTCTTGTTTTTGAGACAAAATCATAATTAAACTGCATGCAAATTTTTAACCAAATATCCAAGTTAAAAAAGGGCCATAATTAATATTCTATCTAAATTATACTCCTTGGTCTCATGCCCCTGAATACTCTCCTAAACTCTCTAATCAATAAAATAAACCATTTCAGAGTTGTAAGCTGAAAAGTTGCTGAATGCAAAACATTAACGAAAATTTTTGACATACTCAAAAGGCCATTACCTCAAATTTATTCCATCAAAAGTTATGATATCCCTTTTCCTATTAAGGATTGGGCGAATGGTATTGATTTAGAGCCCGGACAATCACAATTTCAAGTATTTTGTGTACATCAAGGGTCATAACTTCTAAGTCATTCACGCAATTATGCTGGATATCGATCTCATCCTAGATATTATGGCCATGCACATTTGTGGTAGGTTTGAAAACGATTGGGCAAACAGTATTGAAGTTAGAGCCCGGACAATCACAATTTCAAGTATTTTGTGTACGTCAAGGGCCATTTCTTCTAAGTCATTCACGCGATAATGCTGGTTTTTCAACTTACCCAAGAAATTATGGCCATGCACATGTGTGGAAAGTTTGAGAAGGATTGGGCAAACGGTATTGACGTTAGAGCCCGGACAACAAATGTTCCATGCACGCCCGCAAGCTGTGAGTGTTTACATTATACGCCCCATCTTAAGATGGGCGCATAAAAATCAGCAGTGTTCTCAAATTTGCATCTTAATCAAATGTTATTGTTTCCCATATGAAAACCAGTTCATATTTTCTTAAAGATACTATATTATAAAACGTTTCTCCCCCTTTAGAAAACAGTTCAAACTTTCCAAACAATACTATATTATAAACAGCTTCTTCCCTATACAATCGTTTTTTATACACATGTGTATATTATAAAAGGCTTCTCCCCTATACAAAACAGTTTATACTTTCCTAGAAATACTACATGTGTATATTATAAAAGGCTTCTCCCCTATACAAAACAGTTTATACTTTCCTAGAAATACAACATGTGTATATTATAAAAGGCTTCTCCCCTATACAAAACAGTTTATACTTTCCTAGAAATACTACATGTGTATATTATAAAAAGCTTCTCCCCTATACAAAACAGTATATACTTTCCTAGAAATACTACATGTGTATATTATAAAAGGCTTCTCCCCTATACAAAACAGTTTATACTTTCCTAGAAATACTACATGTGTATATTATAAAAGGTTTCCCCATAAAAACAGTTTAACTTTCCTAGAAATTATTATAAAAAGTTTATTCCTATAGAAAACAGTTCACACTTTTCTAAAAATAAGATATTAAAGCCTTTTCTTCATGTCGAAAAAAGTTAATTCTTTCCTAACTTCCTTACTGAGACGACATCAACAAAATAATACTGTAAAATAATAAAAGGTTATAATTTGTATAAATATCCGTCAAAAAGTTATCCTTCATGGTTCTCTGATGAACCTTAACACACTCCTAAACTTTCTAATCAACCTCACAACCAATATCTGGCATATACATTAACATACATTTTAAATATTGTCCATTGCATGTTACTACCCTGAAAGTATGTTATTCCTAAACATATAAAATATGCTTCTAATCAATCACACCCCTGGATACTGAGATATAAGCATGAGAGTACATTGCATGCCAAACATTAACTGAAATTTCAAAGTTAAAAAAGGGCAATAATTTGTAATATATTTTATCAAGATTTGTCAGAAGATATCTTGCTCTAAATTTCAAAATGATACCTTGAAAGTATGATACTTCTAAATATATATTTGGATATCCATGGCCGAGAGAATAAAGTCAGCGACTTCGACACTCACTCAGCCCCTCACCGCATGGGTTCGAATCCCAGCAGGGTCATTCGGATTTTCACGTAAGGAAGCTTTCCAGCTGGCTTGCGGAAGGTCTGTGGTTTACCCGGGTGCCTCTGTGCATTAGGGGTTTCCTCCACATGTAATTAGCTGGACGTCGCTATATGACTGAAATACTGTTGCAGCATCGGTAAACCAAAAACACACACTCCTAAATATAAAAAAAAATATTTTCTTATCAATCACATGCCTTTATACTGAGATATAGGCATGTCAGTTTCTTGCATGCAAACCTATAACCAAACAAGAGGCCCATGATGGCCCTAAATCGCTCACCTGAGATAAAAAGGTTGACCCAAGGAACATCTGTACCAATTTATTTTAAAATCTGGCCACTAGTTTTGAAGAAGATGATTTTTAAAGTTTTCATTTTTTTTTCTTTTTGTTGCCATGGCAACCAGAGTTCTAAATGGATCAAGTTTATTTTAGCAACTTTTGTGAAGGTTGACCCAAGGATCATCCCTGCCAAGTTTAATCAAATTCTGTCCAGTGGTTTCAGAGGAAATGTTGATTAATGTTTTACCTATATACATATAAGGCAAATAAGCCCCGCCCCTAGCGGCCATGTTTTTTACGGATCAGAAAAATTTAGCAACTTTGGTAGAGGTTGACCCAAGGAACATCTGTACCAATTTATTTTAAAATCTGGCCAGTAGTTTTGAAGAAGATGATTTTTAAAATTTTTATTTTTTTTTCATTTTGTTGCCATGGCAACCAGAGTTCTATATGGATCAAGTTTATTTTAGCAACTTTTGTGAAGGTTGACCCAAGGATCATCCCTGCTAAGTTTAATCAAATTCTGTCCAGTGGTGTCAGAGGAGATGTTGTTTAAAGGTTTCTCTATATACATATAAGGCAAATAAGCCCCGCCCCTGGCGGCCATGTATTTTTAAGGATCGGAATAATTTTAGCAACTTTGGTAGAGGTTGACCCAAGGAACATATGTACCAATTTATTTTAAAATCTGGCCAAAGTTTTGAAGAAGATGATTTTTTTTTTTTCATTTTGTTGCCATGGCAACCAGAGTTCTACATGGATCAAGTTTATTTTAGCAATTTTTGTGAAGGTTGACCCAAGGATCATCCCTGCCAAGTTTAATCAAATTCTGTCCAGTGGTTTCAGAGGAGATGTTGTTTAAAGGTTTCTCTATATACATATAAGGCAAATAAGCCCCGCCCCTGGCGGCCATGTTTTTTTACGGATTGGAATAATTTTAGCAACTTTGTTAGAGGTTGACCCAAGGAACATCTGTACCAATTTATTTTAAAATCTGGCCAGAAGTTTTGAAGAAGATGATTTTTAAAGTTTTCATTTTTTTTTTCTTTTTGTTGCCATGGCAACCAGAGTTCTACATGGATCAAGTTTATTTTAGCAACTTTTGTGAAGGTTGACCCAAGGATCATCCCTGCCAAGTTTAATCAAATTCTGTCCAGTGGTTTCAGAGGAGATGTTGTTTAAAGGTTTCTCTATATACATATAAGGCAAATAAGCCCCGCCCCTGGCAGCCATGTTTTTTTACGGATCGGAATAATTTTAGCAACTTTGGTAGAGGTTGACCCAAGGAACATCTGTACCAATTTATTTTAAAATCTGACCAGTAGTTTTGAAGAAGATGATTTTTTAAGTTTTCATATTTTTTTTTCTTTTTGTTGCCATGGCAACCAGAGTTCTACATGGATCAAGTTTATTTTAGCAACTTTTGTGAAGGTTGACCCAAGGATCATCCCTGCCAAGTTTAATCAAATTCTGTCCAGTGGTTTCAGAGGAGATGTCGTTTAAAGAAAATTGTTGACGACGCACGACGACGGACGACGGACGCAGGGCGATCCTAATAGCTCACTTGAGCACAAAGTGCTCAGGTGAGCTAAAAATTAAAGTTAAAAAGGAACCATAACTTAAATTTGGTCAAGAGTTTTCTACCTTGGTTGTCTGATGAACATATTTATATTTCATGTCAATACCACAAATGGTTAGTTTAAACTTATTTATTTTACATCGATTGGGAAACAAGTTCTTACAAGTTATACTAATCCCTTTTGACAGTTCATGGGTTGGACCAGTAATTTGCGCCTGGAAATGTCATTAAAGATTCTTGCTCCTGTAGGGGTTTGAAACAACAACCTTCGGATCTGTAATCGGATGCATTACCTCTGGACCACGGGGCCTAATGGTTATTGAGATATAAGGTTTATAGTAACTTGCATGCAAACTTTTAAACAAAATTAACCAATGCTGTCGCTGATGCAAGGGCGACTTCAAAAGCTCTCATATTCTTTGAAAAGTCAAGCTAAAAATGAATATTTGCATATTTCACACAAAATTATATCCGTATATCTATATCCCAAACATTTCTCGGCTGTCCATTTCTGTAGCCTCACACAGTGCTTGGCATCTTTGATAGGAATTATCCAGCATTGATGCTTGTAGTATCCTTATAATGAGTTCCTTTGTGAGAATATACAGAATGTAATATGGTGCTAACCTGTAAATATAAATAAAGGCAAAACATATAAGGATAAGGAAAAAACTCAAATACAATTTATTAGTAATGAGGATCATGACATAATAACAAGACATCCATGGCCAAGCAGTTACAGTCCTTGACTACAAAAATCTCAACCCCTCACCGCTGTGGATTTGACTCCTGGTAGGGACTTTAGATATTCATGTGAAAAAAGCCTTCCAGGTGGCTTGCAGTAGACCAGTTGTACCTCTGTAGAGCTTGGATCTTCTTCCAGTCAAATTTAGCTTGTTGTCAATAAAGGATTGAAATTTCGGTTATCTTCAAGCGACAATTATGCAACACAACGACATCAAGATGATATAATTACAAACATTGATGCTTGGAATCCTAATCAAAGTCAAGCTCTTTCATCCATTATGACTTTTATCAGAGCGAGAGGTCGAAGGTTTGATTCCCAGCAGAGAATCGTTCTGAAATGGCCTGTTGGTGAGCTGCCAGCTAGTTAAATAATGGTTATCGGTTGTCTCCCTGTCTGGTGCCTGGCATATGGGAGGTGACTGAGGAGGTACACGTGAAAACAAAAAGGTGTATCATAAGCCAAAGCTGGCTGGCCCTTTCAATAGAGTTGACACCATAATAAAAACACTTTATCTTTTATATACAGAAAGAGAGAGAGAGAGAGAGAGACTGTGCAACTGTGCACTCTTGCTTGAAACAAAACCAAAAAAAGTTGATTATGTATCTGCAAATTTTACACTTAGAAACATCAACTTACATTTTATTTTCATTGAAAAGGTTCCAAAATACACTATTTTTCTGGAAACCTCTGACCATCATAGATGGTAATGATGTCGCTGGATGCCTGAAAAGGGGAATATGTACAAGTGACTGGTGTAAGGTATCTTATTTTAACAACATCAAGACAAACATTCTTATTTTGTTTGAAAAATTTTCAAGATATATAGCAAGTGGACGATTTGATAAAAAATTGAGGAAAAAAAATGTAAAGAGTTTACTCCATAGTATTCAAAGGGCCATAATTCCAGAGCTAACGGGCATATGTCAATTATAATCAAACTTAGTTGATTGACAATGACCGCGAACATTTCTGTGAAGTTTGCAAAAGACTATTTCAGAAAAGAAAATGTTAAAAAGTGTAAACAATTTTTATTCTGTTTTCTTTATTATGAATAAAGGGCTAAGACTAAAGATGAATTTATTAATTAACTACAATTAAAAACTTGACTAAGAGATAATTATCATTTAGATTCACATAAAGTCTGGAGAAATTAAGATGCTTAAGTGTAAAGAAAAGTGAAATCCGGCATTTTTTACTATTGAAAGAGGCATAACCTCTGTTTTCAGCCATTATCGAACTCACTTATTATTTAATACACAGCATCCATTTTCTCCATAATAGAATGACTATGAAAAGCTATTATAATGAAAGGGCCTTAACACCTTCACCTGTAATTGATCTTCAAATGTGTTTATATGAATAATTTTTTTTCTGTGGTTCTGAATGGACACATGGCATGTTAGGAGAAGACTGATTGAAAATTGAAACTGTTAATCATGACAATTTTTGCAGGAAACCCAGCATAATTTACAGTCCTGTCATTTATATTGTTTGTTCAGTTTAACTTCCTGATAATTTTCCTGTTTTAGGATATTTTTACTATATAAAAGATATGATAATTAAAACTGTGAAAGTCTCAGTATAGATACCACTTTTTGTTCCATTTAATCACTGAGAAGCATAAAATAAAAGACATGTAATCAGTTATAATAATATGTCAATTCTAAAATAATGTTTTACAGCAAAATGACTCGGTAATGTTTTCTTGTTTTTTTTTTGTTTTGAAAAAGAAGAATAAGATAAGTGACCCTCATATACAAAGTCCAAAACCACAAAGCAACATACACTTAATAAGCTAACTTACTTTCTATCAGGAACTTTGTACAGCAATTCTCTCGTAAGTTTTTCTGAGAGCATTTCCAATGTCTGAAAATGAAAATAAATTTGCTAACATCATATATACATACATAAATATAAAGGTGATGAAGTCTGTGCAGAATAAGAATATTACCATGATTAAGTGATGTCTCTTGTGCCATAGACAATAAAGATTTCATATGACATAATAATTTCCTAAGCTGCATGAAAAATGTATATGGCATCTAAACAATTCATGAATATATTTTTATTCACTCATTTTTAACATGAGCATAACAAATTAAATTATCATTTCAGCTACCTTTAGTTAATTATAACCCCCTAATTGTATCAATCACTGAACGAATGACTAACATTTTCCAAACTATTTATCAAAATAACAAACAAATTGTACATGATATATGTATAAAGAATAACTCAATGAAATCATATAATGCACTTTTGCTACAATCAATCACACTGAGTTTACTTAGACTGTGAGAAGTGGTCGTGGCCAAATCCAAACTTCTTCCTCTGAATCTTCATTGTTTGAAATGGTTCCTCCAGGAACATATGGTGGCGCTGATGACCAACTTCATTACTAGAAAGAAAGCAAATAATACTGAGACTTTCCAGGCAGTAATTTACTTTCTGTTTTATCCAGGCTATCTACCATCAACATAAGATCAAAAGACATATGCTGTTTTCCCTGGGTAGACTATCCAGGTTAGTGATAGTAAACAATGGTTGTCTGAGTACTGAGGTCTTATGGTATCCCACTGGAAATCAATCAAATAAGTCAGCTAGCTTGTTATACTACAGTTTTAATATAGATGACAGGCAGATAAGTTATTAATCTAACATTAATCTATCTATTAATATAACAGCTAGCTTGTTATACTACAGTTTTAATATAGATGACAGGCAGATAAGTTATTAATCTGCTCCAGCATGACCATCTTACAGGATGGATCAATATTAAAACTACTTTTGGAAGTATGTAAAATGCTTTCAGAAAGTAGACCAAAGGGGATAATACATCTGTTTTAAAAGAGAGAATGAGATGGAAAGAGATTTAAGTAGACATACCATCTTGAGTCCATACATCGAAATAGCTAAGTGTTCAACAGCTGTAGGATACTGAAACACAACAAATAAAATTAAATTAAAAACTAAATCTATAACAAAGTTGTCAGAAACATAAAAGCCTGATGTTTGATTAGATAATATTCTGTCATCTAGGTAGTTTATTTGTTTCTTTCTTTTAAGAGTCAACTGACATAATTTAAGTCATATGAAAATTATGTTTTCTAGTTTTATTGGGTTTCATGTCCCACCAACAGTATTTAAGTCTTAAAAAATGTTTTCTATAAACAAATACCAAAGAGTGCTGCTACAGTGTAGTATCACTATGTTGACATGTGGCATTCACATTCATGTGATATCAAGGCTAATCTTAGAAAGTAAGATACTTTCCCCCAAGGAGCTTTCTAAATACCACCCCAGTAATACTTCTTCATGAGTTTGAAAAAGTCACAAGCATGGACCAAACCAACAACTTAGAACTCCAGAAGCATTATCTAGATATTGATGTTAGCTAAACCCTGAGACCCAATTATTTATAATATTGTAAACATTCACTTCTAAACAAAACTGATTCTTGATATGGAAAAAGTAATATTTTACAGTTTACATTTAGTGGGTGGGGTAAGTCAGTACCCAAAAATATAAAAGAATCTTCCTTTTTTGTTCATAAACTATCAAAACTTCTCAACAGTGTATATATGAATTAATGCACTCAATTTGATATAATCTTGCAATATGCTCCAAAGTGCTGAAAATTACTAAAACAATGCATTTTTTTAATCTATTTTCAGGTATATTTCATATGGATAGGCTTACTTTGACTGGAAATACCAGAGGAGCTACAAGCTGTCCCCCCAATTGCAAGGTTTATATGAGGTCAGCGATGTTAATAGAACCAGACTGGTGTGATTTTATCAGTAAAAAACTTTCCTGTGATGATTTATTAAAGTGAGGTCATTTTTTTTTTAAATAGAAAAAAACAAGCATTTTTATGATGTACTTTGCATTGTTTCTACGCAGTACTTAGTACTGTTTTTGTATTGAAGCATACTACAACCATACATTTTTGTTAATGTTATGACAATATCTAATGGAAAAAAACAGTTTTTAGCCTGTGTTTTTGCTTTTTTCCAAACCAGTGGTTGTTGCTACAATTAAAACAACCATGGAACGCCGACATATCCCCTTAAAGTGATTGTTCAATTGGAACGCCGACATTATCTCTGCAAAACGCGGATCGCCGACACTTCTCATCTTGTGTACAAGTTATTGTGGATGAAAAAAACAACATTGATGCCCATTGCTAAATAATACTTAAAAATATGTACGGACCAAGAATAGATTGATATGGTGGTAGCTTCATGATGTGTTCATAAAAGTTTGTCATAGTACGTCGTGCATGTTTAAGGTCGGTCTATTCTTGATCCGACCAGGACGACATTAACTTCCTGTCTGAATTAGACGCTGCATTCGCATTCATAAATTGTTCAGAACATAAAGTAACCTCAATACTTCTTCCAAATATTAATTCCCAAAACATAAATCGCACATTTCACCACACATTAGTCCTATAAATAAGCCTTCGCATATCATAATTCACTTTTAACATTCAATAATCTGATTTTTAACATTTTTAGTTTCAATAGATATGCGAAGTCTTATGGCTTCCCATAGAGGTCCATGTAGCAAAACATCAAATTAAGTATACGTGCCTGTTGACAAAATAACTCTCATATATAGAAAACAAACACAAAAACATACTTATTGATCACATTAAAGTTTGAAACATTACCATTATAATGTCAAAAAATCCTTTTGTAGTTGACACATCAATTGATGTGTAAATCGGTGTTATGTAAAATGTATGGAATAGCCGAAAATATTTAGACGAAATAAATAAAGTCAAATTAACGATGTTGAGTGGGACAATTCTTATTCACGGATATATTGTCATACGTCATACCGCACACTACACGATATAAATGTTTCCAACATTGGAAATGTTTATTTTGGACTTTAAACACGATATAGTTTACAAGACAAACTTCATCTACCCAAAATTCGTGTTCCCAGTTTAACCCTGACTGTACACATTTATTTTGGAACACTCGGTGTTTGTACGTAATGGAGGATATAAACGCAAAGAAGGACAGTGAAGTTTTTGATAAAGTATTTCACCCTCTTAATGTCTATGTATGACAATTTCTTTAACTAAAACGGTTAATTATTATGTCTGCTATAACTTTGTTTTCATGGTGATTTACCATTTTTTATGCCTATGATAAATGGAAATGTAGCGCGTTTGAATTCACGCGGAGTTTGCTACATCAATGTATACGATGAGCCATAAGACAGCGTATTAAGGAAATGTCAAAATAGTAAAATCGATACGCTATGGCTTATTTATAGGACTAACCACACATCATCTTTCTATGACAGCACTAAATACTATGAAGAGTTGTCTGTGAAACTAACTTACTGTACAGTGAATGCTGTTATCATAGCAAGCTTCTCAATTCTGATCAGGTTTTTGTCTTAAATTTCCTAAATTAAATCAAATTTTAAGGGGCTATTTAATTATAGCTCACCTTAGCACAACGTGCTCCTGTTGAGATATTAGGTGGACCTGTGTCCGTCGTCAACAATTTCGTTTAAACATCTACACCGCAGAATGGATTTTGAGCTATCTTTATGTTCTCTATCAAATTATGATGTTTAGACTGCAGGGCCAAGAGCGTAATTATAGTCAGGGGAACGTCTACCATGTTTCTAAATCATGACCAAAGGGTGACTTTGTTATACATGGGCTAAATCTAGGAAAATAATAAAAAAAATCTTGGTCAGAAAACAAGGCCTGGAGTTCAGATGTTTGATGAGTAATATGGCCTTGAAAACATCAAAGTTTTCTACAAAGACTGCCCAAGTCAATGCCCCGTTTTAGGGATCACCTAATTTCTATGAGATGATATTGGAAAGAACTAGACCGTTATTCTTGTCAGAAATCATATGGCTCACATGGCCTTAAGCCATTTTTGGCAAGTCTGACCGTGTCCTGTCCAAACAGTGACCGCACTGACAGCACAGAATCATAAGTTGGGACGTATCCTTCCCTGAAAGAGATAAAACCAAAGTGCTAAAACTTACTACGGATGTCTTCTACACATTCTATTTTATCCTGAAATGCGATTACCTTTTAAGCTCGGCGTTGCAGCTGTTGGTTAAAGTTTTGCATGAAAGTATGCAAGTTACTATCAACGTTATATCTAAAAAACTCACAAAAACCATTTATGAATATGTTCAGGGGCATCAGACAACCAAGGTAGTTAACTCCTGACTGAATTTAATGTAAATGTAAATTATGACCCTTTTAACTCAGAAATTTTGGTTAAAGTTTTGCATGCAAGGCACTTTCATGCTTAAATCTCAGAGTCCAGGCATGGGATTGACTTGAAACATCTTCAATATGCATAGGGATATTATCATTAAGGAAGATAACACTTGATGGAATATATTACAAATTATGGCCCCTTTTAAACTTAGAGAAGCTTTGGTTAAAGTTTTGCATGCAAAGAATTCCATGCATATATTTTAGTAAGCAGGCATGGGTTTGATTTGAAACTCCTTTAATATGTTCAGTGGTATCATACTATAGTGGCAGATAGTTTTTTGACTGAATATAATGCAGATTAGTGCCACTTTTTTCTGGTTTAAAGTTTTGCATGCAAGCTGCTATCCAGCTTATATCTCAGAAGTTATTTGTAGTATTGACTAGAAAGTTTAGGAGTGTGTTCAGGACATCAGAAAACCAAGGAGGATAAATTATATACCAGTTATGGCCATTTTCTAACTTTGATACTTTGTTAAAGTTTTGCTTGGTTAAAGAGTTATGCTTATGTCTCAGGAACTAGATTTTAACCTATTTAGGGGTATTAGACTATCAAGGGATATCATTTTTGACCATTATTACAGGATATAAGAAGGGCAAGAATTGAAATAGATTTCATTTGATTTACCAACAAGCATTTTGAATTGTCGAGCGTGCTGTCCTCTGACAGCTCTTGTTCTTCGTGTACCTGTTTTGCCGGTGTTTTGCTGTTGCAGGTCCAACACTGTCCTATGTAAATCAACATACAGTGACCACACAGAATATTACAAGTGCGCCCTTGTCCTATCAACGTTATGACCGCAAGAAATCTTGCAAATGCGTTCAAGTTCGGTCCATACAGTGACCACACAAAACGACAAGTGGGTAATCCAAATGATCCTGCGCACCCCGGACCTTGGGTTCTTTGTAATGTAGTTACTAACTACAGCAGTGAGAACGTGGTCACGGTAAAATGTTTCCGTGACACTACTCCTCTCAGGCACAGCGACACGGGCCACTATTCCATCACTGTCAAAAAACAGAGCGTACATAACTCTTTTAACGCTCTGCTACGACGAGCAACAACTGACTGGGCGATGGCTGTTTTCACCTACCCATATTTTGTTACCGAGCTTATTGTCGGGCTAAAAAAAATAAAGCCACGTTTCATCCCCTGTGACAATTTCTCACAGGCGTCTAGGGTCTCGATCTTTGAACATAGTCAATAAGGCCGAGGCTTTTTCAACCCGCACCCTATTCTGGTCAGAAGTTAGCAAATGCGGGATCCAACGGGCGCTCACTTTCCTTAACTTTAACTTTTCTTTCAAGATGGAAAACATATGACGCACTAAGACCCGATATGTCACTTATCTCCTCCACGGTATATCTTGCATCTTCATCAACTATGGCTTTGACAGGCTGATGTCTTTTCAGAGGTAGCGGAAATTGGCCGCCTAGGGCGGGGCTCATCCTTAACATTAGTTTTACCTTCCTTAAACATTGACACCAACCTGGCAATTGTATGATATGAAAGGGCATGGGCATTTTCTCCATAAACTAAATGTAGATCCCTGCTGTGCGGGATTCACTTGTGTATAATTTTGTGACTTATCGTATTTTTAAGCGTTTTTAGACACCATATGACGTCTTTCGACTGTTGGGGTGTCTTTAAATCAATATTTTCTATTCTAAATGTAGATCCGTTTTTATTTCTGACGCGCATTTACCCAATAACCCACGAACTTTGCAATAAGCTCTTTGCTCCTCTCTCAAATCACAATGCATCTAAGCCATGTTTACAACCAGTATACAAAACCACACGTATTGTACTGACTTGCTATAATTTTATTCCACGTGCAAATCGTACGAAATAGACTTTGTAAGGAAAATCAATCTTTCCAACGGTATATTATACATGTACTTTCACGTGCAAATCGTGGTTAAACAGAGTTGTTGCCACTAATTAAAATATGCCCCTCGTATTTAGTAAGTTCGTCCTTGTCCTTTTCATGACCCAGCCTCCTGAAGCCTAGAATGCTGTGCGGGAATTACTGTTTACTTGTAATAAACAAGTATTTTGTAAGATCGTTTAGACACTATTTTACCGTTAAAGTAATCATTTTATTCCTGTCCATACAATGATCGCACGGAATCTTGCAATATCGTCCTTGTCCTGCCCATACAGTGACCACACGTTATTTTGCAAGTTGGCATGTATCTTGTCCATGCAGTGACCACACGGAATCTTTGTCCGCAGGATCTTAAAAGAGAGCCTGTGACCTGTAAATCTTAATTGAAGTGTAATAATTATACACTGATTGAAGCATGAATGTTCCTTCATATTCGATGTAAGCTAACACTAATTTCTTACAACTGCTTTACCTTGTTTACACCCGGTCACAGACTCCATACATTCCCGTGTTAGGATCGCATGGTGTCTGGTCCTTACAATATCCACACGGAAGCTGAAAAGTGAAACTTATAAATGCTCTAAACACTTGTATAGTAATTCAATTCGTGTTAGAAAAGTGCAAATCATGTTGCTATTTTATCATTTCGATCTCGTACATCAAAAACTAATCTCAACGTAACTCTTAAACAAGAGGCCCATGATGGCCCTAAATCGCTCACCTGAGATAAATAGGTTGACCCAAGGAACATCTGTACCAATTTATTTTAAAATCTGGCCAGTAGTTTTGAAGAAGATGATTTTTAAAGTTTTCATTTTTTTTCTTTTTGTTGCCATGGCAACCAGAGTTCTATATGGATCAAGTTTATTTTAGGAACTTTTGTGAAGGTTGACCCAAGGATCAATCCTGCCAAATTTAATCATACTCTGTCCAGTGGTTTCAGAGGAAATGTTGATTAAAGTTTTCCCTATATACATATAAGGCAAATAAGCCCCGCCCCTGGCGGCCATGTTTTTTACGGATCGGAAAAATTTTAGCAACTTTGGTAGAGGTTGACCCAAGTAACATCTGTACCAATTTATTTTAAAATCTGGCCAGTAGTTTTGAAGAAGATGATTTTTAAAGTTTTCATTTTTTATTTTTTTTTGTTGCCATGGCAAACAGAGTTCTACATGGATCAAGTTTATTTTAGCAACTTTTGTGAAGGTTGACCCAAGGATCATCCCTGCCAAGTTTAATCTAAATCTGTCCAGTGGTTTCAGAGGAGATGTTGTTTAAAGGTTTCTCTATATACATATAAGGCAAATAAGCCCCGCCCCTGGCGGCCATGTTTTTTTACGGATCGGAATAATTTCAGCAACTTTGGTAGAGGTTGACCCAAGGAACATCTGTACCAATTTATTTTAAAATCTGGCCAGTAGTTTTGAAGAAGATGATTTTTAAAGTTTTCATTTTTTTTCTTTTTGTTGCCATGGCAACCAGAGTTCTACATGGATCAAGTTTATTTTAGCAACTTTTGTGAAGGTTGACCCAAGGATCATCCCTGCCAAGTTTAATCAAATTCTGTCCAGTGGTTTCAGAGGAGATGTTGTTTAAAGGTTTCTCTATATACATATAAGGCAAATAAGCCCCGCCCCTGGCGGCCATGTTTTTTTACGGATCGGAATAATTTTAGCAACTTTGGTAGAGGTTGACCCAAGGAACATCTGTACCAATTTATTTTAAAATCTGGCCAGTAGTTTTGAAGAAGATGATTTTTAAAGTTTTCAGTTTTTTTTCCTTTTTGTTGCCATGGCAACCAGAGTTCTACATGGATCAAGTTTATTTTAGCAACTTTTGTGAAGGTTGACCCAAGGATCATCCCTGCCAAGTTTAATCAAATTCTGTCCAGTGGTTTCAGAGGAGATGTTGTTTAAAGGTTTCTCTATATACATATAAGGCAAATAAGCCCCGCCCCTGGCGGCCATGTTTTTTTACGGATCGGAATAATTTTAGCAACTTTGGTAGAGGTTGACCCAAGGAACATCTGTACTAAATTATTTTGAAATCTGGCTAGTAGTTTTGAAGGAGATGATTTTTAAAGTTTTCAAATTATTTTTCTTTTTGTTGCCATGGCAACCAGAGTTCTTCATGGATCAACTTTATTTTAGCAACTTTTGTAGAGCCTTACCCAAGGAACATTCCTGCCAAGTTTCATTAAATTCTGTCCAGCGGTTTCAGAGGAGATGTCGTTTAAAGCAAATTGTTGACGACGGACGACGCACGACGACGGACGCCGGACGAAGGGCGATCACAAAAGCTCACCTTGAGCACTTTGTGCTCAGGTGAGCTAAAAAAGGGGGTATTCCCGTATTAGGATCACAAGGAATCTCGTCCTTACAGTGTCCACACGGAAGCTGACAAGTGGCCCGCACTTACCAGTTTGACACACGTTTGAGACGAGACTACTATAAATGCTCATAACCCTTACTTGTGAGCTATTAATAAATTTTTCAACGTTGCTATTAACTCCTTTAGATCCCATATATATTTGGCAGTAGCATAATAACTCTGCCATATTTTTTTTACTCTTAAATGCGAGACATTTACTTCTGTATCACCGGTGTAACCTTGTCACGGGCTCCATACATTCCCGTGTTAGGATAACACCATGTCCTTACAGTGTCCACACGGAAGCTGACAAGTGGCACCGTACTTACCAGCTTGGCACACGTATGAGACCAGACTACTATAATTGCTCATAGTACTTACGAGCAATTATAAATTTGCAAACGTTGCTATTAACTCCCATTAGATCACATATATCAAAAATGAACCCCAAGGTAACTTTTATAAAAACGGCTTTAACTAATTACCAGGAACATCACACCTATACGGAGGGAAACCCCAAATTTCTTTGATAGGAATGACAATTGTGAAGTATACACCCTTCATACAAAAATAAATCTTGTAATTTCCGAACGATATGTTCCTTCATATTCGATGTTAAATAACACGTCTTAAATGTAATTATTGTAACTTCTGTACACATATCGCCGGTGTAACCCTGTCTGCGACTCCCTACATTCCCTGTTATGATCATAAGGAATCTCGTCCTTACAATGTCCACACGGAAATTGACATGAGGATCCATATACCCCAGTTGGGCAAACGTGTGAGACGAGACTATTATAAATGCTCTAAACACTTATATAGTAACTCGCGTAAGCAAAGTACAAATTATGAGCAAGTAACATTTTTCTCAATGTTCCTATTAACTCTTTTCGATCCCATACATCAACACCTTATCCAAAGGTAACTCTTAAATGAAAGCCTTTTTTTAAGTAATTACCAAGAACCTCACACCTATATTGAGAAAATGAAAACTACCCCACCCCTTTCATATTCATAGATTTCTAGTACACCCTTCATACAGAAAATAAATATCTTTGAATTTCCGGACGATATTCAAGGAAAGATGAGAGATAGGTGTGATTTAATCATATATAGGAAGCAATTTCATTGAAACGAATGTTCCTCCATATTCAATGTTAAATAACACTTAGTATCTTTAATATAACTTTAACCTTCTGTTCACGTATCACTGGTGTAACGCGGTGGCAGGCTCCATACATTCCCGTGTTAGGAACACATGGTGTCTCGGTGTCTCGTCCTTACAATGTCCACACTGAAGCTGACAACTGGGTCCGTATACCCCAGCTGGACACACGTGTGAGACTTGACAACTTTAATTTCAGGATGACAGGCAAAATACAATATAGATGACATGTCATGATGGTATGTGATTTTCTACTTTTTTTGTGTGTGTTAACAGACAAGTAACACAAAAGAACAAAATTATGTTTGAGTGTGCTCTCCTCTGTTGCCAGGTAAGAGGTATAAACAGGGTTTTGTAACCTAATGTATAAGACAGTTCAGAATAAATGATCAGATTCCAAAGTTAAGGCTTGAAAAAAATATTAGGGACATGGTGATTGTGTAATAATCAGAATGATAAAACTATTAACACAACTGTAAACTACATAAAAAAGATATTACCATTATCAGCTGTTGTCTCTGCTGATGATTTATTGTGCATCAAACTGCTACAGATCATTTCTTTAACCTGAGGGTCTGCAAACAATTATAATTAACAATCAACTGAATAACAGCAGGAATCCTTTGTGCAAAAGCCAAGTACCAGAGATAAAGTTAGTCTAGATCTGAGATAAGAAAAAACAACATCAGTATTAAGGATACAAATAGATATCAATAACTTTGACAAAATTATTAGTATCAACACATTTGGTGATAAATCGAAATTCAAGTGTTAAGATTTCATATTTTCCCTTAAAAAAATCAATAACCTCCTCCAAACCTGCTTTAACTGTCACAAAAGTTTTACTCGTGTCAGACATCCGATCAAAACAATTTTGCAAATAAGTTGATATGGGAACGAACCTGTGTCATCACACATTAACAACTCCCCAATCTGTTTTGAGCAGCTAACAGTTACTGCATTTCCATTGCCATCATGCAGTGTTACCTCCAGCCTGGAAACAGAAATTAATTATTTACATCTGGGAAAATAAACACTTTTCCAGAACTTTGGATTGTGGAAGTGTTTAATACTCAGTTGAGACCAAGTCATTTATATGGGTTATTTACAGGCAGATTTTTAACATAATTGATAATCATAATAATATTTTTTTTAATCTGCCTAAAGTTCTCTTATGGTCTACAACATTTACAGACAACTCAGTACTGGTCAGTAAAACTTGTAAAATCTAGTTCTTAGCAGAAGAATACTGAACCACTATGATCCTTTGTGACAGATTGTAACAAGTCTTAAGCCAGACAATTCATTTAAAAATGCACATGTATGTCATTCCTTATTTTATTTGTTCTTTATAAACATTGCAAACATATGAAACATTAACAAGCAACCCTCTTGCACGTGTTCTTTTCTGAAATGGGTTTTATGTTCACATCTTAAAGCAAAAGGCAACCATAGAGGATACTTTAAATTTGTTTACATTTAAATTTTATGGTGAACCACATTTGATAATTATGAAAAAGGACTAAGCTTTACTTGCATTACATTTACATGTCATGTTTGTTTATTGGGTTTTAATGTCTCACCAACAGTATTTCAGTCATTTGGAGACGATATCTACTCGAGACAAATTAAGTGCTGCCACATTCCTTAGATGCTGAGCACCAAGCAAGGAAGCTATACCAGTATTATTTTTTACAACTTTGGTATGTCATGGCCGGGGATCGAACCCACTACCTCCCGCTTCGGAGGCGGACACTCTAACCACATGGCAACTTGAGACGGTTCATTACATGTTAACTTACATAATCGTTATCATCAGTTTATCTAGTACACAAGATTTAATGTGACTTTGTCATACTAAAGACATCATAAAATAGTTGTCACTAAACATTTAAAAGGAATGAACTGGCTTCTTTCTAAATACAGTTTATTTTTACAGTACACATAATACATACGTTTCGTCCTTCTGCACAGACATCGCACAGAATGCTGGTTTCTATTCCAGTTATAATGTCTTCTAAATCAGCTTTGGCACAGTCTGCGTGGTACACAAAACCACAGACGGCACAACGAATGTAAATTCTGAAATGAAGCAAATTAATTATGTATTTCTATTATCTGCTGATCTAACCACTGTGAAAAAAAAGAGGATGAGTGACACAGAATTTTTTTTTTTATCTTTGCGTATCTAAGAGGCAACATGACTACAATTACATGATAGTATTTATCTTAAATTGCTCTTATATCTTTGAAACAATTAAGATTATTTTAATGAATCTTACTATTGTACAATAAATAATTCCAGTGATCAAGTAGAATATAAGAGGTATATTTAAAAATGTAAATAAAGTCTTTATGTGCTTTAAGATCTACTTACCTGTAGACTCCGTCGACAAAAATTCTAGTCTTTTTTTATTCCTCCTGAGCTGATAAGCTTGGAATGCTATTTACAGGCGCCTTTTGATGACAGAGATAGCAAGTCCACCTTAGGTTAGAGAGATTACTGTTGGTACTGTAATGTAACATCAATTAGTTGTGAGATACTTGAATTTTGCTATAATGTTTCAAAAGCAGAAGTAGAAATAGTGGAACTCCCAGGTAACCCTATTCTTTGACCTCTATAGTTTCTTTTAAGAAAATGAATAACCTAATTAAAATGCAATATTATATTCAAACGTTTTGACTCCAGTTGGGTACGTTTTGACCTGGGTACGTTTTGGTATTGGGTACGTTTTGACCGGCTCCCATTCAAAACAAACATTTTCGAAATTTCCTACAAATAACGGAAATTATATGTAAATATACATTTACATTATTGGTAAACATCTACAAAAATTGAAAAAATGCACTCAAACTCGCATTAAACGAGTAACAATTGTTATTTTCTTGAAATAACTAAAATGACAATTACCTTTGGTCCATCATCCGCCATATTTGTTAGCCTTTAGCCGCTCAACTTCAACCGGCTCATTCGGGCTACGCCGGTTTCTAATACCGGCACGAAAACGATGGGTAGACTTCATTCACACAGTACGGCGTACGCCGTTTTAGTAATCGGCGTGGGCCGGTCATGTGACTAAAAATAAGCCGGGTACATACGAAACAAGTGAAACCGGCACATTTGTAATATGGCGGAACTGGTGCCACTTGCGATAGGAGCATACGTGCTCATCAACCGCATTCTCTTTAGCGACGATGACGATGACGATCTGTTATTGTTAGGAAATGCGGGAATGTAAGTCATTATTATAAATCTGATTCTAAATTCACCTTTAAAGATGTTCACCAGTTTTTTTTTATGCTAAATGTAAAAAAGGTTAGCAGAACCCCAAGTTAACGAAGATCTACGATAATATTTTACATTTCCAAGTTTTAAACTCACACGTTTGACTGATTATTTTTAGGCCCTGATCGATTGCTGTTTTATATTTTAACCCTTTACCTCATATAGACGCCCTTTGATGATCTTATATAAAGCCAGATCTACAGAAAGCCACAGATAAGCTTTACCAGCAATCAGCATAAAACCTTATCAGCCTGCTAGTTACTCATACATGTATAGGCTGATCTGGTTTTATGCGGTTTGCTTAATATTTTCATGTCCTTTATAGGGGTTAAGGGCTAAGGCACAACACAATATTGGTTATATGGTGTGCCAATTATCAAAGACATATGGATACTACATGTAGTGTATAGGTCTTTTATGAAATAGGTGAAGTTAAATAATCATTCTATATATTCTAGAGTTTATTCTCCTCTTTTCAGTTCTGTTTACACATGGAATTATACATACCCATGCTTGTTAATTTTGTTTTAGTACCCGAGATGATAGGCCCAAGTCGCTACAGTACTACGAGGTCACAATTCAGCAGTATCTACCAGATACTTTCAAACAGTTTTTTAAAGTGACTCCTGTAACAATGGAACATCTGTGTCGGAAGCTTTCAGATTGTCCGGAATTATCAGAAAGAGTTGTCCCAGGAGGGAGGAAGCCTATTCCACTTCAGAAGAAAGTATTAATGACAATAAGATACCTAGTATCACAAGAAACTATAAAAGAACTCAGTGATCATTTTGGTATAACTGAACATAGTTTAATAAGAAGCAAAAGACAGGTTATAAACGCAGTAAACAATCATCTTTTTCCAAAGCTTGTGGCCTGGCCTAAAGCAAATTCTTTTCAAGACGTAGCCCAAAAGTTTGATGATATGGGTGGTTATGATTTTCCAAATGTTCTTGGGTGTATAGACGGATGTCATATACCAATCAAAGCACCACATGAAAATCCAAATGCTTATTTTAATAGAAAACAGTTCCATTCGGTGATTCTGCAAGGTGTTTGTGTTCAAGATTTAACATTTACAGATATCAACGTGGGCTGGCCTGGCCGAGTACATGATGCTAAAGTTCTACGGAATTCAAGTCTGTGGGAATCTGGCTTTCAAAAGACAGATAATGGAAGATATCATTTATTAGGGGATGGTGCCTATCCGTTGAAACAGTGGTTGTTAACTCCTTACCGAGATAATGGGCATTTATCGCAGCAGCAGATCCGCTACAATATTTCACTGTCATCGAAGCGTCAAGTAATAGAAAGAGCTTTTGGTCTGCTCAAAGGGCGCTTTAGGAGATTGAAGTATGTAAATATGGAATCCATTGAAGAAATATGTAAGACAATAGTTGCTTCATGTGCACTACATAACATTTGTATGATGGAAAACGAAAACGACGTCTTTGAAGAAATCTTGAACAATGAGGAAGATAATAACCAGGCCCCATGTCATGATGCTCAGATGTTTGTGGAAAATGATGCAGAGGGTCAGTTGAAAAGAATTGCTATTACAAACAGGTTACTCGTCTAAGACATTATATTGAATACTGGAAACATGCTTACTCTCGTTTGACAAATAAGACAGAACATATACATGTACGTATACTAGCATCACTATTGGTGTTGCATCTCGATTTGACAGTATTTCAGTCATACAAATTTTATGACATCCAGCTAATTACAGAGGGAGGAAGACCCCGGGGGACACATGTACAAGGTACAGAGGCATCCTCGGCAAAACCCGACCTACTGCAAACCAGCTTGATGGCTTCCTCATATGAACAATCATAAGTCCTGACCGGGATACAAACCCAGAGCAGTGAGAAGCTAAGAGATTTTCAGCTTCTCTCCTCTGATTTATCATATGTATATGTACAAAATAATGTGGTTCAAATCCCATGAGTGACACTGGGTTTTTCACTGAAGTGTCCTTGGTGAAGGCAAACTCTTTACAAACAAGAAATGAATTGCTTGCAACATGTGAAAACATAAAAATACGAGTGTATAGAGAAAAAAAAACAGCTTGTGTTTTTGTATTTCTTTTATTTTAAGAACATTGAAATTATTTCAAAATATCAGTGTGTTCTTTGTACATTTCAATAAAAAATAATCATTTGTCACATTTTTTCTATCATCAATACACTACCTACAGTTAAATTGTCCGAAAGAATAAAGAAAAAATTAATGCCAATGAATCTGGGGTTACCGTTACACAATTTTCTTGATGGATTAAACATTTGCACACTGGAATAAGGATGTGTGGCTTAACACATGAATGTGTACTTTCTTTTGCAGGGGAATGTATGTTTATACATTAATATGTTCCTCATATATCACAGTAAACTAAAACAAGTAACATTACTGTCTACATTTCTCATATATCACAGTAAAAATAAAACAAGTATATACATTAACAATTATGTTCCTCATATATCACAGTAAAATAAAACAAGTATATACATTACTAACTGTATATGTTTCTCGTATAACACAGTAAAATTAAACAAGTATGAACATTAATATGTTCCTCACATAACACAATAAAAATAAAAGTAGTCTATACATATATGTTCCTCATTTATCAAAGATGAACATGTGAGCACAATGAATAAAGAAATGAAATCACTACAAAATGATAAAATTACCAAATTTTCTGGTCCAAACTATCATACATGTATGATGTATAAAATAACCCCTGTGTGGCCATTCAATTTGTGGACATTAAACTTGTAATTAAAGCACAAAACTCCAATATCAAATGAAAGGTGCCAATTACTCAGTCCGTGATACAAATCTCAATGACAGAGTACCATATGCCATTCTGTGCAATTATGTGTAATAGAAGCTGATGCACAAGAGCTGCTGAAAAATAAACATTGTTTATTCGAAGCCAATAGTTGTAAGGTACATTTTTGCATATGTTTGTTGAAGCAAAGGAAATATATTTTGCTCAAAATGCCAAACACATGAAGTGACTTCATGTATTTCTTATGAAAATATGTACCATTAGGCCCTTATCAGCTTTGTAAACAGGGTCGGCTTGAAGTGAATGAAATAGTAATCCATATGCCACACTTACAAAAAAGATATCCGGTTAAATATGTAAACATTACAGTTTTGCACATAAATCTAAATAAATATTATGTGCTATGTTAATGTTATGTAAATTTCAGTTTGTAAGAATGATGTAAGAATGATCTAATCTTTCTTAATAGATTCTTTCAGAACGTCTACCAGTGCATTTACAGCTTGTAAATTTTCCTGATGCCTCCTCTCCACCGCCTCCTCTCTCTTCCTTAGAACGTCTCCAAGGAAGGCTTTCATGACATCCACTGATCGTTTTGGACGTTTTCTCTGACTCGAAGTTTCTGTAAACATAATGAAATCAAGTGAATGTTGTAATGCAAATATTACTAGAATTCCCTAACATTGAAGCAGTTCAAGCCCATTGACGCAGTTCAAGCCCCAGTGGTGACCTTAAACTTGAAGGGCCCGGCATGTTATTATAATAAAATGATTATATATTTGTAGGAGATATATCCTCCCTGTAGGAGAAATTTTTACGAAGATTGTAAAAAACCGAAAAATAGTGTTTAAAGTTACTGTAAAAAAATTTATCATACTATGAATGAATGATGCTTAATATGTGTCAACACCTAATTTTGAAGAAACAAAACAGTTATTGTGTTGGTATTTATCATCTCTTTGACTATATATTTCAGTCATATAAGAGGCCATCCAAGTAGAATCCCCGACCAATGGCAAGCCAGATGGAAGGCTATCCAAAGTCCTGACTGATTTCTCTCAATACCACAGCATATTTCACAGGCAATAAGTAAATAAATGCATTTCCTTGTTTGCAAATATAAATATGCATACCATCATCACTACTGCACAAAGGAGGCGAAGAGGTTTCGGCAGGGCGTTTTTTCCCTTTTGAAGGTTCAGGTGTAGGTGTGGGCGATTCTTTTGGGCTACTGCATAGAGGTGAATTGTCACTCGCTTTGTCTCCAGTGTCGATTATGTATTTGGGCTTCATGTCTGGGCACTTGTCAAATATTTCTTGTAGTTCTTCACAATCTGAATCTGGGGGTGATTCGCCAGACTTTTTTTGTTTATTTTTGTTACGATCATACTTTTCTTTTAGACTTTTAATTTTCAATCTGCACTGTTCACTGGTGAAGTTATAGCCCAATTTATTCATCTCTTCTGCCATTACCTTCCACTTGTGACGTTTGGATTGCCCTCTCTCCAAGTCAGAGAATTTCTCCAAGACCAACTTCTCTGACTGAGGATTCCACTTAGAAGCTGAAAACATTGTTGTGCAAATTTAATGTCATTTTGTTTTAATTAAAATTACATTTCTAGACTTCTAAATTAATAAAACCAGATAAATTTTATTTTTTATTATCAAAACTTACAATATTTGATTTTGAAACTGGCTCTTCACCTCTCACCTCTGATTAATCATGTTTATATAATAATGTGGGAAAAGAGTAGGAGGTGGAAGGAAGGTTGGTACATACTGGTTTGCCAAACCAAATGAGTTGAGAGCACTGACTGCCGTTTGTTGCTTTTAACGTTTCAGTCATTTGGAGACGTTGTCTACTTGAGACAGATATAGTGCTGTCACACTGTAGTATCACGCCCAGTCGCATTATCCTGAAACAATGGGCCAACCAGTCCTGGA